>JARHVA010000744.1:0-600000 GCA_037957365.1 Torreya grandis | reverse complement strand
ACATGGAAAATTGATACATGCACCTTCCTTACCATTGCAGCTGATTACAACACCATGGCCATTCTCAACATGGGGTCTCAATCTCATTGGGAAAATTAACTTGACATATTTAGATGGCCATAAGCATATTTTGACTACAACCAAGTACTTTACCAAGTGGATTGAGGCCATTCCTCTCACTTATGTTAATAAGAAACAAATAGCCAAATTAATTCATTACCATATCATCTATCGATATAGCATCCCATCTTGTATTATATCTGATAATGGTAGATCCATTATGAACCAAGATGTGAAATCTCTTTGTGGAAAATTCAAGATCAAGCATAAGAAATCCACTCCATATAACCCACAAGGCAATGGATAATATGAGGCATCAAATAAAACCATTCTATCCATTTTAAAGAAGATTATCAATGATGTTGGCCATAATTGGCACTTGCAACTCTTTCCTACCCTTTGGGCTTATAGAACAAACCATTGCACCCCTACTTGAGTTACTCCATATTACCTTATTTTTGGTATTAAAGCTATCATCCTGATCAAGATTGATATCCCATCACTAATAATATCACTAGAGCACATTGAATATGATGAAGACTCTAGAGCCTCACGGATTTAAGAACTAGAAATTCTTGATGGTATGCATTTGGCTGCCCTAGAAAACTTGTAGGCTTATCAGAATAGATTATAGATAAGCTATAACAAATGCATTATCCCTCAATAATTTGATATTGGTGACTTAGTTTTGAAAGAGAACCAGAAGAACATGAATGTTGAACCCAAAAATAAAGGAAAGTTTTAGCCTAATTGGTTAGGACCATATATTGTCATAGTAAACTATGGATCAGGAGCATATAGATTGGCTAAACCTAATGGTGAAGAAATTTTAGAGCCCATGAAGATCATACACCTTAAGAGATTCTATGCATGAATAGATTTGAACCATTGTCTATAAGACCCCTGACTTAGGGGCAACTTGTGATGTCATAATTTTATCCCACCCTTTTATCTTACCTTGAACACATTTTATACTACCCTAATCCACTTTTCATGAATCTTGATAGTAAAGGCTTTGAACCCTTAGCACTTTGAACACATTCTTCATCCCATTATGTATTTATCTCTTTGGGAAGCATATTCTTTGTTTTTTCTAAGACATGTCATAAGCTTGAACAATTTTTATCCCTTGACCAATTATGACCTTGATTATGTCTCATGAACAGTATGAACATCTTCAATAGTAGTTCTATAAATCAGTTCAACCAAGACAATCTTGAGAAACTTTAGACAAGTGAACAACTACATATTCTCAGTTCCCATATTTTCTATTCTTTCTTGTATGATCAAAAACCTTGCTCCTACTGATTTGCAAGCATGGGCCATTACAACCAGCTTAGTTATCTTATTGGAACCTCTACTCTTAGGACATGCATCTCCTTGACTAGATGGTCCCACCTTGTTCATATTTTATACCAAAAACACTAAAAAATTATAAATACTTTGAAAATACCAAAAACATTAGAACATGATCCACAAAATAACAAAAACATTGTCTCACGATTATATACATTTGTACATTCCCATTCCACCATGTTACACTCTTGCCATTTTACAAGCATAGACACACCAATTCATTTCATCTTATCCCATACACTTGCCATTTTCCAAGGTCATTATTTCTCATCTAACCAACTTCTTATTTTCCAAACCATTCTCATTTGTTTGTCATATCTTATGTTTATTCTATAACATTAATCATGTTGGTCTAATCATCATGTTTCTTCTATCCCATTTCCTAGGATAACTACATTTGGCCTGAACTTCATGTTGGAATATGCATCCATGGAACTATGTAGGTAGTGTCCACTTGTCTTATACATCTAGAGTCAGCTCGGCTAACCCCTTCCTTTTCTTCTCTTCCCCCATTTCTTCTATCACTATTCCTCTTTAATTAGGAAGTAATTATCATGGCATTATTATTTGTTATGATGTGGTATAAAGTAACACCACTACTACACATGCATCAACATTTATCCTTAAACCACACTAATTTGGTTTTTTTTTGGTGTGTTTTGTTGTGTTTTCTTGGTGTTTTTTTGTGCTTTTGCACATTTCCTTTTATTTCTTCTCCTTTTTCTTACTTCTTGTCTCATTCTTGATCTTGTGTTTTCTTGATTATTTTTGCTTATCTCTTTTATGTTTTAGAACATCTTGATGATTCACATGGATCTCGATTGTTTATATCTTGATTCTATGTTATTACATTGTTCTTAGACCATTTTGTTTATTTGATTATTATTGGTGTCTTATTTTTCTATTTGCTTTTACTTTTCTCTTTTGTGTTCAAGAATGCCTTGATGGTCCACATGGATCTTGATTATTCATATCTTGGTCTCATGTCATTCTAACATTCTTGACTTTTGTTTTTAAACATTTTGTTCCTACTTAAGATCATTCTTGATTTCAAGTTAGGTTCATTTATGTTTATCTTTTTCTTTGTCTTTACTTTTTTGTTTAAATGTAAATCATTGTAACTCTAGTTTTGGTCATTGTTTTACCATTATCCTTAGTTATAGATATTCACATTTGAATTAGCTCAGTGCAATTAGAATCTTATGTAATTATAAGTTATTCATACTTATGATGCCTAATTTTTTTTCTATAACAATAAATTTATTCTTAGGTCTCAAAGTTTTAACATCAATGTCATCTCTGATGAATATTCTCAAGAAAACTCCATAAAACCTAGACTCATGATATGGAATTGAGCTTCTAAGTAGCATGCATTTTTGACTTCTTTGTCTATGCTTAGATGTTCATCTCTTTGCATACATTGTAAGTATAATCAATTCTCAATCATTTTTCATCATTCCTCATTCCATTCTCTCTCAAACTTGGGTGAACTACATTGTCCTAAAGTTCATTTTGGAATATGAGTCCATGAAACTATGTAGGAAGTGCTCAATTTCTATTAAGGTTAGCTCAGCTATCTCCATTCTTCTTTTCATCTCTCTCATCACTTTATGCATTATCATATTCTTGGTTTTATATGACCTCCCATTACACCATCACATGTACATTTGCACCTGCTTGCTTTAACCTATCTTTTGGGTTATATCCTTGAGATATTTTGCTTACCAATTGCCCATGCTGGGGCACAACATTTGAACCAAATCCAAATCAAATTATCTCTATAGGGGCAAATCATTATTTATTCTTTATCAATGATCAAGATTTTCCCTACTAGGGTAAAACTATTTTATCACTATCAAATCTACTCTACTGGAGTACTTATTATATTCTCTTTGGAGACCTCATTCTAGTGGTGCTTCCCTTCCTAAAGCAAAACATTCTCTCTTTTCCTCTAATTCCAAGATCTCCACATTAAATCCCATGATAGTAATATTTTAGTGTGTAACTTATCTCAGGATTGATCAATGTCATAAGTGTGTAACTAGTACTCTCAAATTGAGTATGTTTACAGTTTGTCCCTTACATTTATGGATTGTATCTTTCCTATTCCCCCCATATCTAGGGCATATTATACCTCTAATTATATTTTTATCATTGATGGTAATCACATGTGCAAGCATTAACTTGTATGGATGTGATCTATTCCATGGGTTAACCTCTCACTTTCTCTCTCTTTTTGAGAGTCCATCATTTTCTTCCATCCTAGTATGTCCTCTGGAGGGGGCATCATGGGTCTATCCCATTTTATTCTCAAAAAATATTTTCTTTAAAAAGATGCTACTTCACCTGAATGTCTCACTATGCCTTCTTAAATAGGGGCAAAATGTAGACATCCAATTTCTAACACCATTTGTGTTGAAATTGTCAATCTTACTCGAATTGCACTCAAATGCACATTTTAGGTCAAACTCTATAAAACACCATAAATGGTTCAAACTTGTTGTTTACAAGTGCTAATTTATGTCAACATATCCCTAAATAAGGTAATACATTTTATGGGCTAGTTAACTTTGATCAGATCATTTCGAGTCAAAATGATAATTTTGCCATTTAGTGCTCTGGATCACTCTTTTATTCTAATTCACTGGTATTTGTCATGTACCTTTGTTATTTGGTGTTAGAAATATCCTAAATGGGAATACATCTCTAACACATCTAACATCACATTCTAGTTCCTCTCTATTCAAATTATGACCCAGTAATATGACTTTCTGACCATTTTGATTAATTGTGCACCAATTTCTAAAGAAATGTACTAAAATTGATTAAACTTACTTAAGCTAATTAATCCAATTTAAGAGATTAAGTAAGAATTCCATATATATTTTTGAATATCTCATTATTGGAAATTGATTTTGAATATCTGCATCACCTAGTGACATCATCTATGGGGTGGCATCCATCAAGCCATAAGTGCGTAAAATATCAGGATTATGGGTCACCCATGCCTCTTCAATGCCTATTTATCTTGAGGATATTTATGAGTCTAATTCCAAATATTAGTATTATCTATGGCAACACATCTCAATCTTGAGAAGATGGTCATGGTTGATCTTAACCAATCTTAAAAATCTATAAATAGAGAGGCCATAGATATGAATTGGAAGCTATTTTGGTGCAAAGGTATTATGCTCAAATATATTCAAAAAGCTTGAATATTATAAATTTATAATTTTAAATTTTTTACACAAGGCTTTGAATTTGATCATTTTTTTTTTTTGTAAGCTTCATTGATAGGCTAGTTTGGTGATTTGGAATCAAGAGCCTAGGTTTTATGGAGTGTTCTTGAGGCATTGGAGGAGTTTACCACTATTGTTCACAAAGACAAGGATGTTTGATCAAGGGAGAACATGATTTTGAGCCACATAGGTATGGTTAATCCATTTGGGAAGGTAATATGATGTTACTTTATTTCATTTGTTTCTTTCTATCCTTTGTTATTCCAATAGGAATAGATAGGCTTGGTTAGTTAGTTCTTTATGCATGTTTCATTATTTATGGACTAATGCTTGACTAAATTGCTTTGTAATCCTCTCTACATATTATCTTGAGATGGATAGTCATGGTTAATCCTAATCAATCTCAATAAATAGAGAGGCCATGGATATGAATTGAAATCTATTTTGGTGCAAAGTTATTATGCTCAAATATCTTCAAAAAGATTGAATATTACAAAGTTATAATGTTAAACTATTTCCACAAGGATTTGTATTTGATCATTGATTTTGTTTGAAAGCTTCATTGATAGGCTAGTTTAGTGATTTTTAATCAAGATCCTAGGTTTTATGTAGTGTTTTTGAGGCATAGGAGGAGCTTACCACCATTGTTGCAAAGACAAGGATGCTTGATCAAGGGAGAACATGCTTTTGAGACACATAGGTATGGTGAATCCATTTGGGAAGGTAATATGATGTTAATTTCTTTAATTTTTTTATTTATATCATTTTTAATTACCATAGGAATAGATAGGCTTGGCTAGTTAGTTCTTTATGTATGTTTCATTATTTATGGACTAATGCTTGACTAACTTGCTTTATAATCCTCTCTACAGTTAGGTCATATGACCTTGCTAATGATCAATATAACCCATATTAAATATTCATGATGGTTTATTTTTAACATATTTGTGGTCTATAATACCTCCTTCATCTCTTCAAAAAATTTATCTTATTCACTTTAACACACACACTCACTCTAGACAATTAGGCCTATTAGGCCTTATTCTTATACTAGGCTCTTGCTCATACACCCATTGGTAGGCCATACATAATTTTATACTTATTTTTTAAATAAAATGGGACTTATGACATGAAAAAAGAATGAAATAAACATTAAAATATGTCAGTTATAACATATAGGACCAAAACCCCTTTTAGGCCTTTAGGAGATCTAATTCAATTAGGCCTTCATTAGCACATGTTACCCTTTGAACGCCTTGGAAAACTCTTAGAATTATAATATGATATTAAAATATCATATTTAAATTTAATATACCCATAACATTCTCATCTTGAGTCCATGACACCTTTTATCTCCAACCACCACTTGAAGCATGCCATTAACAATGTTCACAATTAGGCCTGTACATACCCAGAAAGTTTGTCTTGAACAACTAAACCAAAAACATAATATTGTCAAAAAAATATGGAAAAAACATATAAAAATAATCCTCATTACCTTATGGTCATAAAAATGTGTATTATACCTCACAACTCAATGCAAAAGTACTCAAACCCTTCTCTGCAAGTAGCCCACTCAGAACTACCAATAAGCTTCATAACATAGTCATGGAAACAATAACAAAAAACACTTGTAAAATCAATTTAAGATACTTAAAATTCATTTAAATGATCCTAAAACATCCTTAAAACAAATTAAAATAAATATATCATAATATTTATTAGCAATATTAGTCTTATAGACCAATATCATGAGTTCACTATATACAAACGTCACTGAGTTAGACAAGTCGATTTGAGAGAAAATTTATGATATATAAAATCATCTCAAAATATTATATCCAATATGGAAATGTATTAAATTTATTTAAAAAAACACCCATTAATTTTTATCCATCCCTAATCCTTCACAATATATTTCTAATCAACTTCTCACTTCTACCTAGTTTTCTCACTGTCTGAACCACTAGGTTTGTTAGCGACTGGTCAACTTGTATGACTAGTTTAACACCCATAAAGGATATAAACTAATCAAAAACCACAATTTACATAATATAAAATTATCAAGCTTCAAGCTTTATCCAATTATCAATTTTGTCTTGATCAAATCTACCTTTTGTAGTAGATTTATGAGAAACAAGGCCTTTCTTGTAGGGTCCACTCACTCCCCTGACAAACCAATCACACTTGGATGTGCCTAGGAGAGTTTAATAAAAACTAAAATAAATTACATATCCATTCCAAAACATTATATTATTTTTTTTATCAATATCTTTCTCATTAAGTCAAAGTTAGGGTTTTAGAGAGGTTTAAACCGCCTTACAGTCTTAACAATCATGCCTAAAGCTTATCCCCTTATTCCAAAAACCAATAATTATAAATTTGAGTTAGGAACCTTCCCTATATACCATTAATATATTAGTTTCCCATGTATATTTTACATGTGTAAATTAATACTCTAAGTTCATTCTTGGGTTGAAAATCCTTCATATTGTGCACACAAGAGACCTCAAAACACTTTTTCTTACCTTTTCTTGAAAATTTTGACCTCAAACTTGGTAAACATACCTAGGAAAACCTATCAAACCAATTAAAATTATCACATGTTCATTATTATCTTGAAAAATTATCCTAATAACCCATTAGGCCATCATTTATCTCTTTTCTCTCTAAGCTTTTAACCTACAAGTCACATTAGGCCTTGAAACTGACCTTTTAGCCATTGTACATGCACTCTCCACATCACTCACATGATCAAGAAACTTCTCACATGATTTAAAAATAATTTTATTCCTTAATATGTCTTGACAACACCTTAGGTCCCCTCATTACGTCAAATAAAGTCTAGAACTAGTCTAGTTGCTTGATAGGTCCATACATCTTACCCCTATAGGCTTACTCTTAGACACTCATGAGTGATCCAATGCCTCATATTAATGATTAAACAAACTCATATATCCTTTTATTCCTTTTTTCATTCATATCACTAGCCCACCATACTCCTTCATGCATAAAATTAGGCATCCTATACATAAGCCTTCTCAAGTCTCTTGCTAGGTTCAAACACTTGACAACTAATATTGAAACATTATTTAATGCTTCCATAAATTTATTACATGCCTTATAAGTTTTGAAATAATTCCATATCTCTCAGGGATGAAATTAAACATAAACACTATTCAATAACCTCATACCTCAAGATCAACCTTTGACTCAATGAAAACAACAATTCCAAACCTTAAAAATAAAAACAATGCTCAACATGCATAGAATTTATACTTATTTTGATGAATTATACATGAAAATATTAAAATATGCATGTGATCTAAATTATGAAACACATAACACCACTAATACAAATGACTCAAGGCCATCTTCATATAAGGAGGAAGTTACCAATAAAATAATGGAATCACATTTAATGTCTAAAAGAAAGAGTCCAATTAAAATATCTTATAGGATGGGTGAATTAATGGAAACAAATAAAATCAAGGAAGTGAAATTTAAGGTAAAAATAAAGGAAAATAATAAATCTAAAAATCACCACTTAATTTAAATAAATATATTTTATATAAGACACCCATTTTTGTTCAATAGATTCAAAGATTTACCACATCATATTATACATACATTATTCGATGAGAAGTTAATAACTCTCCCTCCTAATTACTATGATCCTCCATATCATTGTTAGGACACAAAATGAAATGCATTTTTCACTTATCATGGTATCAATGGACATCAAGGAAATGATTGTGCATTATGAGAAAATATTACACAACTTGTAGATAAATGGATTATTGTATTTCAAAGCAATAGAACTAGAATGAAGGATTTTATAGTCCAAAATAGAGTTATATCTCAATTTACATAAATATGGTAGTTATTGATGTGATTTTTATGCACACCAAGTAACCTTATGATGTATCCTTTAACATTTTATTATTAGTGAAATAAATTCACTCCAAGGCACAAGTTATTGGGTATTGGATTTTGTAAACAACCTATTGGTGGAATCATGGGGATCAAAATAGTTGTTTACCACATATGATTTAGTTATGGATGTGAATCTATATCTACTTGAGATGATTTGATATATTATGGATCTAATCTAAGGTGGGTCTAACCAAAATAAACTCAAAAAATAAGGAAAGTTACTACATAAAAGAAGGCATGTGGACCAAACATGATGACATTTTTATAAGTCATATCTTTAACTAGGGGTTGAACAAATAATCATGCACCAATTATTTATACAAGCTACTATAAGCACACCAAAAAATAAACATAGTTAGGAGTTCAAGGACATAGGAATATAATAAACTTTATCATATATAATCAAAGGTTACTACCGATGTGAGATTGCAATTGCACATCTACAAAGGTAGATTATGATTGTTACACAAAATGCATTCAAATTAGCAATAGAACAATATAAATAATTTTATTTAAAATAAGACTCATGCACAACCAATATTCCAAATAACTAGAATGATATAACTTCGTAAAAGATTCATAAGTTTGGATAAGAACTAGATTTTCACATCAAGACTAATTATAGGATAATCCATATAATTTCCTATTAATCTTAATAGCCAAAATTCTCCTCCCTTTGGGATAGGGAGTGTACAAATATATATAGGATTTTAGAGGGGTTTACTCATCCTCCAAGTGAAGTCTAATTTTACATATCCAAAAATAGAAATGTGTGTATAAAATTATGTAGAGCATGCATGCACAAGTGTTTGCTCGTAAAAGAATTCCTTGACTAAAATATAATATACATGTGACTAATAAATGAAGAATCACTTATTCTAAATTAAATTCAACCTAAGAATATATATATTCATATTTAAATTGGTGCTGATGTGGCACTACTAGTAGAGGAAACTGGTTGAGTGAAAACTATAGAAAGAGAAATTGATGTTGTAGGTCCCTATGAAATCAAAATTGGCTCCATTAGAGTATGCATGACTATATATATATATATATATATATATATATATATATATATATATATATATATATATATATATATATATATATATATATATATATATATATATATATATTGGAGACCTTATGTCAACATGGCAACACTTATAGTTACATGTGTGGTTGGTATTGACCTTGACACTCCCTATGTGGCCCTTAGTTTTTCAAATATTGTGTGTGATGTCTCAAACTCATTACTAATATCAAAATTGAATATGGAATGTTTGCATATTTTAATGACTTAGCCATAAATATTGTGTGGTCTACCTTTAAGATATAGAATTTACCTCTAAAGGATTCAAATTTTGTCACTCTATCTTTAAAAAAAAATTATCAACTATAGGATCTCATCATTAGTCTTGTAAATAGTTCCTTCAACTTCCCCTTGAAGATATTGACAAATTATTTAAGGAGTGTCTCAAAATTGGGCCTATTTACTAATTCTACAATAAAGGTTATCACATTATTAATCCTGATATCTCTCAAAAAATATAAAGCCTCATTATAATGGCTTCCAAAATATCTCATTAAAGCCTTATTCTATGTATGCCAATTAAGGGCACTCCCTTTTTACAATTACATAGGTTAGGGACCATGAAACATCTTGGTTGGACATCAAGTTCAAATGGTTTAATGTTGTACTTTTTGAACACTGAACCTAAAAGGTAAGCCTTTTCTCATATAATTTTAGTTGGTGTCAAATTTTAAGAGCCTTTTTATATCATAGTGGATTTCTCCTATAAAGACTCAAATATTATATAGCCTAGTGGATGCACTCTATACACTATCTATGATTTGTCAAGCAACATGTATAATCTATCTCTATAATAAATTATATTGTGCCTCATCTTTACTCTTGCACATTTATTTCATTACTTCTCTAGTCAAATCCATAAAAGAACACAAATCCTCTATATACTCTATTGGGTCAGTTAGATTATTTTTAGCCTTTTTGGCCAAGGGAAATAGGTTTTCTCTTTGTTCAAACTTGATTTCTTCCCTTGTATTTATGTTCACTTCCTTCCTCTTATTCACCCTCTGAATGGTGATACTTTACCTATTAAAACAAGTGGATACTATAGGCAGTTCAATGATGACTAAATTATGTCTCTCATATCTTTGGCCTTATATTTATTTAACCCATTAAGGAATAATAAGTTCTCATTTTCTTCTGATAGACTTGGGTCTTCAAAGGTAGAGGGTGGAGTGATCATTGGAGGGGGAGTTATTATTGGAGGTGACACTAACTAACTTATTTGATTTGATAATTATAGGGGTGGATAAATAATTATGTGCCATGGTGAGGCTTCCCTTTATGGGGTGACTTTATCCACATATTTAGTTAATCATGTATTTTTTACAATTGTCATTGTGGCTAAAGTTACCATTATGGAGGACTATGGTAAAGGTATCTCCAATTGAACTGAAGATGTTTGGGGGATTGGTGGATACTTAGAATAAAAAATGGAAAATGAAACCAAATTCTCAAAATAGGCTCTTTTCTTTGGAGTCTTTATTTGTGTGGATGTTGAAAGAATGGGATAATCAATTAAAATAGATGATGTTGGACCTAGAATGCCCAGATGCAAATATATATTTGAAGTATCTACAAAGGTAACAAAAGAAAAAAGGGAAGAAATGACCTTATTGATATTTTGTCTTTCCTCTTTAATGAGGATCTACTAGCATAATGTTCCAGCTGGAGTTTCTCCCTATTTCAAACTTACTAGGATCATTACTTTAGCCTTTTCTAATTATACCTCCTCATCAAATTATTCTTGGGATCCCTCCTCAATTGAACTTGGTTATGATCCTATCATTAGTTATGAATTATCTTCCTCCTCATTAGTAGGATAATACACTAAAGATATTAAATGTACTTTTCCCTCCTCCTTTTCTTCATATTCAAGGAATCCTTCAGGAGTTACAAGACTTGATTATGGTCTTTCCTCCAGTTGTTGGAATTTAAAGGAGGTAGGGAGGAGTTTGGATTTCATTTGGTAGCTGATTGACATCATGACCATAGTTTATGCACTTGTATTTGTTGAATATAATATTATGTTATGAATTTTTGTAATATTGTTTAATGTTATTGTGATTTAACTATTGATCTATGAGTGATCACCTAGATATTATAAGATAGTTATTGTTATGAAATTTCATTTTAGCATTAGATATTTCATGCTTAATGAGTTATTGATTCATTATTCAATTTAATTGTGTTGTTATTTTTTAATACTTTTATTTTATTTATTACTCTTAAATAGTATGGATGTTGTTGATGGTTTGTTATGACCATAGTTACATGATATGAGATAGGTTAGATATGACTCTGAGAAGTCAAGTGAGGCCAAGAAAGTGAATAAAAAGAAATAATGATCTTCAAATTCAAAAATTGAGATTTGATTATTTTTTGAATTACTTTGAATCATTATTATGCTTGACTTAAATTATTGTGTTTATCTTGGGTTAGATTCGAATGCATATCTAGATTGTGTCTTTATTTGGTTTGAATTCTTGATTTTACATTTATTTATTTAGTTTTGAATTTATCTCTTGGTATAATATAACACTTATCAGCATTTCTTTGAATGACATTAATCTTGTGCGACTGTGTTATTGTCTTTGTCTAGTTTTTTCATGGTTCAGTTTACCCTGTTAAGGAGACTTGCATTTATGGAAATTATAACTATTGATTTTTGTTTTAGATTGACTTGTTTTTTATTTATTGACCTTTTTTAATATTATTGATTGTATTGAAAGATAGATTTAATAAACTCTTAGAATTCATTAATTAATTTTATTTAGTATTGAGCATTATATTTGTTGCATTGAGTGTATTAGTTTCATGGAATTTTGTTTGGTAATTGAAATTTTAAGGGACAAAGTCCTATCTTGAATTTGCTAGGAACATATCCCATGAACATTGGGGACTTGGAATTAGTTTGGAAGTTTTTTTTTGTTTTAAACTTTGGATTGTGGCATTAACTTGCCATTTAAGGTAAGGAAGTTGAGAGGCTTCCTAACCCTAATAGGTTTCGTGTTTGTTCATTTTTCATTGTTTCATTATGAAGATCTAGTGCATGGGGAAACTCTATCATAAGTTTTGGTGCATAACAGCTAAGGGAATTAATGGGATAGTTTTTTTCATGACTACTAGGAGTCTATCATAGAGTTATAACTACATAAATGTATTTTTATTTTCAACCATAAGGAAAAAATGGAGGATTTTTTTGTTGCATTGGTTTTCCATAAGTGGATTTGACTTATTTTGTCTGGGAGTGGAAGGCTGGAAATTTTGTAAAAAGGCTTGGATGGTGAGTTTCACAAGAATTTTTGAATTCCATTTTCTATTTTAAGATGTAGTCTTCAATTAAGTTTAGTAATTAGATTATTTGGGCTATTTCTATCTTGAGTCTTGAATTTAAATGGGTCAATTTAAGTTTGAGTTTTGAAATTTTCTAAACCCTATTAAGTTAGGGTAGGGTTTTGATTTCTATATTTATTTTTTAAAACTTTATATCCATTTAGGCTATGGACATGAAAGGTATTATTAGGTTTTTGTGAATTTTTGTAAACCCTACAGGGATTTTAAAAACCTTTTGTCACCTTTTCTTAGTGAAAATAGACATGTGAATTATTATTAGGCTATGGCTTTAGAATGTGTATTATTTTTTAAGTAATGAAAGTGAAGTAAAGAAGATCATTTTTGTAAAATGAGTTTATTAGGTTTTATATCTTTATCTTCATTATTTATATTTGAGGTTTGCAATTGTGACATGTATTTTAATTATTATGCTTACATTACATAAACAAGTTACTTATAATCAAGTTGATTTATAATTATAAAATGGAAGTTGTTATTTTAGCTTATCAATCCATTCATTATGTTTCCATGTGTGTGTGTGTGTGTGTGTGTGGAATAGCTCACCGTGTAATAACTAATGATATAATGGGAAAACCTCTTAGCCGTGGGACCTTGGTGAATCGAGGCTAACCTCTAGAGAAGTCTGGATTCCTTTCACTATATCTTCTGTAATTGGTAGGATACCAGTTTTATGAAAATTCCATGCTTTTAGTGTTTTTTCTCTTAAACTAAAAATTTTGACAAGGAAAAGGGAAAGAATAAAAATTTACAAAACTTAAAAAGGTGATTGCATCATATATCTTAGTGGGTATTATTACTCTCTCAATGAACACAATGTAATAGAGAATTATATTGAAATGGGTCCAACACAAACTCATACAAATGAGAAATCAGAGGCAATATTTAGTTACTTTCACAAAAGGGAAAAGAGTTCTTTATTTTAATCAAATAATATCTTCATAAGGGAAAAAATACCACAAATGAATTTTTTTATTGAAATAAGAACAAGACTTACACAAATATTCAAATAACTGACATACATAGAGATTTCTTAGATAAGAAAGGTAAATATTCAACTTATTTTATGTCCCAAAGGTTACATCTTGTAGTGAATAACTCAAAATATAGAAACTATATTCTCTAACAACAAAATTATGGATTATACCATAGGGTATACCCATATATATATATATATATATATATATATATATATATATATATATATATATATATATATATATATCCTAGATGAGAAGTGGTTGTCAAAAATTGAATGCCCAATAAATAAAATCATGTAGATATGAAACCCTCATGCAAAAAGAGGTGAGTTCTTCTATTTATAGCATCTTAGACTTGTGGAACGATTGGAAAGTGGTATGTAAGAGTTGGGAATTATCCTTGACATATCATGGCATGGTATGGCATAGCTCAATTTCATGATTATCCATGCAATGTTTCTTCATCTTTAGTAGCTAAAAATAACTCTTCATACAAATGGGCAACACCCAAATAGAACTTTGACTTTCAAAATAAAAGATAATTTTGAATAAATCCAAGTTATTTTTCATGCAAAACCCTAACTTACAAAACATAAGTGAAAATTTTACAAATATAATTCATGTCACATTGGAAAAATGAACCTTGTAATTTTCACCTCATTGGTTTACACTTTTAGCACTTTATACTTGTAAAAATGGAAAGTGCAATTTGTAATTGTTTTTTACAACTTTCACATTGTTAAAAAATAAAAGGTGTAAAATATGTTTTTTAATAAAAAAATAGTTGTACCTTAAGAGTTATAACTTTTAATGTTTTTTGAAAAAAATAGATTACAACATTTGAAAATATTCAATAGAAAATTAATCAACATTCAAAATCTTTCTAGCTTTCTTATCCTTCTCAACCTGTTATTTTTCATTATATGCATCAAAATCTTTGAAAACTTCTTGTATTCACTCTTCATCTGGACCATAAGAGTAAATGTGAGAAGATGCACAATATTATTAGACATCAAACAATTCTATTTTGAAATTACTTATCCCTTGCATCATCGTTCTTATCTTACCCATTGAATTTTCATATCTAACAAACTTGTGGATGGAACTCAAGGTGAAAACTATGTCCCTTGCATATTCCATTTTAACAATGTATTTAAACTTATTTTAGACCTCTTCAACCTATAGGATATTCTATGAGTCATCCGTTGGTTGACATGACATCATATTCTTCATTCCTTTAATGTCATACAACATGTTAATGACTTTCTCATGAGTAACCTTGGCCTAGTGAGTAAAATCTATTAGTATCCTTATTTAAAATTGAGATGCTCTATGTAATTCCTCATGGTCAGCTTCATCTTTTTGTATGGTCTAAGTAATGAAGATATTTTCATCAATTTAGCCTACAACTATTAATTTTAGATAATATAGATTCAAAGTTTAATCTCTCCTTCATACTTAGATTCAAAACTTTATTTATTATTTGAAATTTTTTCAAGGCCTCTTATAGTAGATATCTTTGTGCTAGTATAGGTAGTGCATCCCACATAGTGACATTCAGATTAGTCTTTTTATTTTGCCCAACAATGTTGAAAAGGATGTTACTAACCTTTGACTACATCTTTACTAGAGTGGTGTCTTCTTTCACAAAATTTGGAGTAGGTACTCTCACTTTGGGTTGTCTAGTAGGTATAAAGGGTGGCATTCACATTATGTTATTATTTCTAAGTTATGGTACAACATTAGAAGTTGAATATTTTTTAGTCTTAGGGGGTTAGTCACTCTTGATCACTCTTTTCTTTGATTGTATATTTATTGCCATTGGGCCTCCACTATTGAAAAATGCCTCCTCTTGATTTACCCCACAAAAGTCTTCTTCTTACCAGTTTAGAAGGGTCACATCTCCTTGAGTCGGTTCTTATGTGTGTACTTGTTGGAAAGTGGTCTCTTCTTGTTTTACCGATGTACTTGTCATGCCTTACACCATAAAATCTTGATTGATGATGCCATTGGGACAAGTATTCTAATTGTGTGGCTATAAAGAGGGATAATACCACTCATAATCTTAAACCAAGTTATTTTGAATAGGTACAATGGATTTGGATGTACTCAATGTAAGTAAAGCATGGACATTTGGGGGATTAGGTTATGAATTTTGACCCTACAGTTGTTGATTTCCTATCTCCCTGATATGGTTGCTTATTGGGTTGATATGTCATTTTTGTCTGCTATGGTGGCTTGTACTTTTGAAATTACTACCTCTTCATAGCTACTAAGTCATTGTTGAAAATCTTAAGTAATGATTGGACCTCATGTAGTTCATCCATAGGGGTAGGGTTCAAAGGTGGTGCCTTATTTTTAGTAACTATAGGAGGTATAGGAGTTATCTCTGGAAATAGAGACATTATTAATCTTAGGGATTTTTTTTTAGATTGGATCAAATAGTTCTCTAACCTTATTAAAATATCATAAGTGATAGAGAATATGGTGGCACCCATTGACTAAATCATAATAGATATGTCACTATTTAAGGCTCTTAAGTAATATAGGAAAGAATTCTCTATAGTTGGATTGACTAGTACTGGAATTCTATTCCATGTCTTCTAGAAGCAAAAATTGAAACTAGTCATGAGCTCATGAGGAGCCTATTGAATGGTGGTTAACTGATCAACCAATGGAAGGTGGTCACTCTTATCTTCAAATTAGGCACATAGTGTAGTGTCTAAGTCATCCCAAAATTAGATGGATTTGGTAGTAAGACCTCTATACCAATACAAAGTTTTACCCTTGAAAGAGGAGACTAAGATCCTAATTATAACATTATCTTATACCACATTATGGATGGTGTATAAATTAGAAATATCTTCTATGTACTATATCAGAGTGGTGGTAGTTTCTCTAGTGAAATATGGTAGGCTTTTTAATTTTGAGGTTGATATGCCATCATATTGAGCCAACTGGAGAGGGTTGGCCCCATTGAAGGCTATAAATTGTCTTGCCATTTTTGGGGGAATAAAATTGATAGGAGTAGGATTAATTATATAAGATGCAAAAAAAATTGTTAGATATACTTTATAATGAGGTACAAAATATTTTTATCTCATTTTAAGTGAAAATGACAATTTTGAAAAATCAGCTTTCTTACCTTTTATAGTTGATCACATTTGTTAGCTTGGCTTGCGTAACCCTTGAAATATTGAAGCCATAAATCAGTGAGGTCACTAGGTGATTTTGATATGTGTCTAAATCTCATATAATGTTTGTGACAAATAGCACCAATGTCTTATATTTTTTTTATCCCACCAAGTGTGCCAAAAACTATTATCACATAAGTTTTGCACAGATTTTGATGTGGAATAGCTTATCATGAAACACCTAATGATACAATGGGAAAACATCTTAGCCATGGGACCTTGTATAATTGAGGTTAACCTTTAGAGAAGGCCAACCTACTTTCACTATATTTGATGTAACTGGTAGGTTACCATTTTTGTGGAAATTTTACAGTTTTAATGTCTTTTCTCTTAAACTAAAAATTTTGACAAGGAAAACGGAAAGAATAAAACTTTATGAAACTTAAAAAGGTGATTACAAAAGATATATTAGTGGGTATTATTTCTTACTCAATTAACACAATGGAATAGATAATTATATTAAAATGGGTCTACTACAAACTCATACAAATGAGAAATTAGAGGTAATATTTAGTTACTTTCACAAAAGGGAAAAGAGTTCTTTATTTTAATCAAAGAATATCTTCAGAAGGGAAAAAATACCATAAATGAATTTTTTGTGGCTAATAAAAGAATAAGACTTCCACAAATATTCAAATAACTGACATACACAGAGATTTATTAGACAAGAAAGGCAAATCTTAAATTTATTTTATGTCTCAAAGGTTACAAATTATAGAGAATACATTCAAAATGCATAAACTATATTCTTTATCAGTAAAAATATGAATTGGGCCATGGGGTCTACCCATATTTCTACAAAATATCTCCTAGAAGAGAAGTGGTTGTCAAAACTTGAATGCCTAGTAAAGAAAATCATGTAGATCTGAAACCCTCATGTAAGAAGAGGTGGGTTCTTCTATTTTAGCATCTTATAATTGTGGAATGATTGAAAAGTGGAATGTAAGAGCTGGGAATTATCCTTGATATGGCATGGCATGGTATTTTATGGCTAGACTAGAAGATTCTCCATGTAACACTTCTTCATCTTTAGTAGCTAAAAATAACTCTTCGTGCAAATGGGCAACACCCAAATAGAACTTTGACTTTCAAAATAAAAGATAAATTTGAATAAATCCAAGTTACTTTTCATGCAAAAACCTAACTTCAAAAACACAAGTGAGACCTTTACAACTTTAAGTCATGTCAATTTGTCGAAATAAACCTTGTAATTTGCACCTCATGCTTTTACACTTTTAGCAATTTATACTTGTCAAAATGTAAAGTGAAATTTACAATTGCTTTTTACAACTTTCACATTATTAAAAAATATAAGGTGTAAAATATGATTTTTATTTTTAAATAACTACACCTTGATAGTTATAACTTTTAATTTTTTTACTAAAATGACATTACAAAATTTGAAAATATTCAATAGTAAATTAATTAACATTTAGAGTCTTTTTAACTTTCTTATCCTTCTCGACATGTTATTTTTCAATAAATACGTCAAAAGATTTAAAAACTTCTTGTATTCACTCTTCATCTAGTATGTAAGAGTAAATGTGAGAAGCTACACAATCTTCTTGGACATCAAATAATTCTCTTTTGAAAGTTCTTATCCCCTACATCTCCATTTTTATCTTAACCATTGCATTTTCATATTTGACAAACTTGTGGATGGAACTCAAGGTGAAAATTGTGTCCCTTGGAGATTCCTTTTTAACAACCTCCTTGAACTTATTTTGGATCTCTTTAACCTATAGGAGATTATATGAGCTATTTTTTAGTTGACATGACATCATATTCAACATTCCTTTGATGTCATACAACATGTCAATAACTTTATCATGAGAAACCTTGGTTTGGTGAGCAGACTCTATTAGTATCCTTATTCAAAATTGAGTCACCCTATGTAATTCCTCATGATCAACTTCATCCTTTAGTATGTTCTTAGAAATGAGGATATCTATGTCAATTGATCTTACAACTATTAATTTTATATAATATAGATTTAAAGTTTGAATCTCTCCTTCATACTTATTAACTTGCTCTTTCAAAATATTATTTCTTTCTCTCATCATTTCATATTGATCCATTATTATTATTATGACCTTGTTTCCCTTAGTAATAATTTCCTCAGACCATTATCTCATATCCCTTCCCATGTGAGCAATCTCTCAAAATGAATCAATTGTGGCTTGATTCAGAAACTGATTGATTGGCTACACTACCTATGATTATTGTGATGATTCACTGGGTTATGTAAATTATTTTAAAGCATCTATAAGTTGTTCCACTTTTCTCTTTAGTTCATCATTGGTGGTTTTGTCATGATAAATCCTTTAAAAGAAAGAGTTGATGCCAAATTTTACATCATGTTTCATCCCTTCTCTTATCGATTATCTAAGGTATATTTTAGAAATATGATAATCTCCCACCATAATATTTTATTTTGATTTATCTAATGGGGGGACTAAAATTTTAACATACCTCTTTCCCTTGTCATCATTGAATATAATAGAGAATTTTATGGGAGTTGGTTTGGAGTTATTTTTAACCTTTGAGAGACCAAAGTCTAAAGTGTTGCGACCAATCATCTACTTTCTCTTCTTCTCTATTGATTGGGCTATCCAACTAGGGGTAGCCTTTTTCTATTTTGACACTACCATCAAAGAATTAGAAGCTAATGTAGCTACACTAGCAAACACTATGACCATTATATAATATTAGATAGATGATGTGATTGGTTGCTTAAGATGTGCCTATGAAAGTTTACTCCCATTATTTGATTACAAATCTACATTTTCATCAAGTATTTGTGTCTCCAATTTCAATTGATGGGGCTATAGAAATAGTGGAAGTAGATAAAGTGGAGGTAACAAAAACAACTCTATCTACTGAGGGAGTAGAAGGTGAAATGGATATTGCAGATGTAGGGATTATTTGTGCTTGGCTTCTTATAGTGGGTATGGTAGATGGAATGATAGGGAAAGTGGAAATTACAAGTGCAAGGGGAGTGGAAATAGGACGTGGAGGTGTTAAAAATTCTAGAAAAATGGGAACATGAGAAATTGGAGAAGTAGATATGGGTGGTGGAGGTATTAAAACTTTTAGAACAATGTGAGAAGGATAAGGGGGCAATGGAAATGGGAACCAAAGTTATGGGATCTAAAGCTATAGAACCATGTGCCACTGTTGTTATGTCTTTAAATGAAATATCAATTGGTTATTCTACAACTTCTCCCTCTTTGCTTGATTCTCCCTTCTTTGCCTTAGTATTTTTATTTTTATTCTTATTTTTGGGCTCCTCTAATGATTTTCTTGGACCCTATATTGATGGATTGATCCCCTCTACTTTAAGCCATAGAATTTTTTCTTCGAATCCAATAATATCACTTATGGCCTATACTTCCTTTATCTTCATCTAATTGATAGTCTTGTTAATCATGTGGGCTATTTTATCAAAAGAGAAAAGGACTTTGGAGTTGACCACTTAACTAGTGGTAGGGTTCATGTGATAACTTGTGTGTAATAAATTAGGTCCACTCTAGACTCATCATCCACCAAGTCACTAGAATCAGTGTCAGATCATAGTCTTTGATTTGTTGAAGGGAAATTTTGGAATAATCCATCATCCTAACAACTTATTCATCTCCACAATATTCCAAATAATACTCATAATATGGCACATTATCATAAGTTATGAGTGCCAATGAACTGATAATCTTTCCACAGCCATCAAAAAATGGTCTAGGCTCCAAGTTTTTCAATGTCATCTGGCACAACTCTGACTCATCATATTTGACATTAAGGAGGGATTGGCATGTATATTGGCCAATGAAAATTGAGAAATATATCTCTACCTTATGCATGTTATAAAGATGTTTATTCATCCCCACAAGCTGCCTGACTAGATCCATTAGTGCCCATTTGTAGCTCACATATTAGGGAATTATGAAGGGACAACCATTGAACCCAGTAGCCTAATTTAAGAAAATGTGGGGAACTATATGAAGTAAGAACCCCATTTATTGATTTTTTTCCACTTTTACCTTTGAAAACCTTATTCTCCCAAGATCCTTATCAAGCGTGATAATGATGTTGTAGATGAAAGCATTATTCACTCTCCTAAAGTATTATCTAATAGCTTGTAGTGTGAGATCAAGGTAGTAGTTGTTTACTCTATTTGTATCTTTAGAAACTATGTTGAGCCCTAGAAATAATATTCCTTTGCCCAAGATGTATACAATGTAGGAGGTTATATATAACTTGCCCATTGTTTACACCTCCATCAATTGCTTGTGAAGGGATTCACTTATAAACTGGGCCCAATGAATGTATTGTTTATTTTGTCAAATGGTCTATATATACTAGTACATCCACTCTTGATAACACTTGGCATCAAGATTGCTAATGAACTTGTGTAATAGTATGATAATGTCCCCTACTTCATCAATAAAATCAAGTTTATACATGGTCTTTGGTAACTTGGTGGAGGAATTATTGGGGGACTTGAGCCTGTATTTGTTGATTATATTTTGAAACCCATCTCATTAATATTTGAAGAACTATGTAGATGTTTGTGAAGGTATATCTAGGTAACTCTCAAATTTAGGTATTGTAAATACTAAGCTAACAAAATCAAGGTCTAGATTTAGAATCTTTTCCCCTTTCTCATTGTAGACCTCTATTGGGAAATTGTGAGGACAAACTCATGTATTTGAACTCAAAATGGGAAGATTTTATCTTGTGGAAGGCCAGATTCATAAATACTCTAGACCCAATCATTCTTGAATTCCACACCTATCCTAGACCAAAAATATCCTAGGTTAATATGACCTAAATATGTTTCTATTATCTCTGTAACATTAGAATCCAAAATTAGAGTCACTCTAAGGCCCTTAGATTTGAACTTCATTTCCTTAGGAGGTATGGAAACCGAAGGTATTATGTTTGAGAAACCAAATGTGAAATTTGGCGGGATCTATAGGTGTTTCGAGTAGCTCAAATCCCTAGTGGAACTAGGAGGTACTTAAAGTAGGTGGGAATTACATGGAGGTAGAGGGTGCTAGAAGAAAATGGGAGTTATATGGAGATGGAAGGTGTTTAGAGCATATGGTAATTTTGTAGAGGTAGAGGGTACATGAAGTAGTCCCGCTTTTTATGGAATCTTGAAGGCTTATAGATATCAACAGTACTAGAAGTGAAGGTAAAACCCATGGGGGTTTAAGGTGTTCAAAATAGGTCCTAAGTCAGCAAGGGGGGTTTGAGGAACTAGTGGAATATTTTTTGGTTCAAATGGGAAGTATATGCTTGGGAATATTCCTTAGAAGGAAAACTAGGGTCTTTTAGATGATTTTTTTAGAGGGAGAATCCAAAAATCCTACTATGAAAGAAAAACCCTTGAGTATGCCCTAGACTTATGACTACATTTTTTGGACAAAACAACCACATGAATCAATAAAATAATGCCAAAACACAAGAAACCCTAAAATGTTGCTTGCAAGAAACAGTGATAACTCTATGGAAAGATCTTTTGAAAACTCTTCGTAAAAAATTGGAAAATTTTGAAAACATTACAAAATATGGGAATTATGATGAATATTTTTAGGGGAATACCATGTATGAAATGGATCAAGGGTTTATAGGCTTAGCCAAGTACTTGCTTTCGCATGGTTCAAGTTCTGATGGCGTGGCATAGGTAACTAGAGCTCTAAGAAACACACCTATCGAATAATCAAATAATAATGAAAAAACCTAAATAATTGGTTAAATAGTGAAAACCTTATATTAAATGTAGGTTAATGGTGGTTGGTGGTGGAAGTTGAAGGTGAAAAATTAGGTCCAACATTAATCAAGGTATATGTCTTGGTTCAATAGAATGTAGAACTCAAAGTGCACTTTTTATGTTTACAAATGTGTAATGTGCACTTTGGGTTCCTCATCCCATGAAAGGTAATTGGAAAAAAGTAGTTGGCAGAAGGTGCAAATTGAAGTAAATTTTGAAAATTTACAAACATGCAAATTTTTTTTAGAGCTCCACATCCTATGGAAGGGGATTATATGTTTTATGGGATCCAGATCCCATTGAGCACTTTGCATGTTTTTAATCATGTAAAGTGCATGCTGAGTTCTAGATTATATTGGTTTAGGTGCTTGGTGCTTGGTAGGATATGGAACCTATGAAGTGATTTTCACAAGTGAAAATTACCACCAGAGTTCCAAAATTTGTAGCTATAAAAGGGAAAGATGGGTTTTTTAGTGGTTTCAAGGTTTTTCCTAAAAAATAAAAGGGGTATCCCTCAAGATATTAGATGTAATGATATTTTTGGGACAAAAATATCAACATTTTTGGTGATCTCTATGGGATGATTGCCTACTAATAATCTCAATATAGAATCCTTAAATACATTGGGTTAAGGTATGGAGTCAATATTGATTATAACAAACTCTAACCTAAATAAAAATAAACCAAGACTTGCCTAGACATGAACAAGATAGGGAAACAAACAAACTAAATAGGGAAAAATAACACAACCTAAGGAAACAAAAACTCCTAATGAGTTTTGACCTATGCATAAGAACTTATTGAAAATCACCACTAAACCTATTATTTATATGTAATAAATATTTTGGAACAAATTCCTACCTCAAAATCAAGATTTGATGTATATCCCATTGACTAGGATAGGCAATTCTTCTCCATCAAGATTTGAGAGCTAGAATGCATTGGTTCCTTTACACTAAATAATAATGTATGGACCGCTCTAAATCTCATCAAATTTGGTATGATTGCTTAATAAAGCCTTGTCTATATCCCATTTAAGGACCATATATCCTTTGTTAAATTTTATTTTAGATGACTTATTGTTGAAAGTCTTCTTGGTTTGGGCCTGATTAACTTCCAAGACCTTTATTTCCTAGTTCATGATTTCCTCGACTTTCGTAAGCTTAGAAAATATCACCATCATTACATCATTATCCATAAAGTCTAGTTGTTGATTGAGCTCTAGAGATGGTAGCTCGATTGATAGTGGGACTTGAGCCTCTATTCCATATACCATCATGAAAGGTGAATTACTTATGGCTCTCTTATGGCTGATCCTATCAACCCAAAGTGCTAATTTCAACTTTGTATGCCAAGATCTTTGGTTATCTTTTATTTTCCTCATGATGATTCTACTCAAGTTTTTATTGGTTTACTCAACCAAGTTATTACCCTAAGGATAATAATTAGAATAAGTGCTCAAGTACATATTATGATTTACATCTCATTCACTCACATGTGTACCTATGAAAGCCTTGGTATTATCAAAGATAATACTTCTATAGCATCTTTTAGTAAAATTGATCTAATCCACCACATAAAGTAATATATTTATATGAGGAACCACTTATGCCCTACACTTGATGGTGCATTGATCATGCCTATGAAGTCTAGTCCCCATTGAGAAAATGATTGATCAACTTGAGTTATCCTAAGGGGAAAGTCTACTATATTTTATTTGTTGACAAAATAAGCACACTTTTCATAGTTCCTTACCCATTGGTGGACATCTATAAATAAATTAAGCCAATAATAACTTCCTTTCATTATCTTAATGGTCATGGTTCTTACCAATAAATGACCTCTCAATAGGCCATCATGGAATTCTTGGAATACCTTAGGAAATTGATCATACTCAATACATCTTAACATAACTCCTTTCATATCCTTTCTAAATAATACTACATCAATGAGGACATAAGGGATAGACTATTGAAAATAAGTGGGTTAGCTGAGTGAAAAGCACTTTGAGCATATATATACTCATATATTTGTAGGAAGTTGGTCATGTCTTGGATCCAGCTATTGAAAATAGGTGGGTTAGCTAGGTGAAAAGAACTTTGAGCATATAATATTTTAGGTATTTATTCACTATTTTTGATATTATAAGCCATCTATTCACACAAACCTTTTCCTTTTACCAGTTTTGTAAATTTGATATCCACATCATATTCCATGACCTTAGTAATCCATGCTGCTCACTTTTCATTTTTCTCTTGATTGTTCATGAACTCTTTCACACTTGGGTGACTTACCATCAGATGAATCTTGTTACTGGAGAGAATATGCCTAATTTTTTTGAGATCCTTAATCATGGCATATACCTTCTTCTCTAAAAAATTTTAATACTCCTCATATCCTTTCAAATATTGGCTAAAGAAAGATTTCGATTGTTCCAATTGTTCTTGATTATGCTGAGTTAGAATGGCTGAGATGATTTCTTCCCCTCCAAATGCATAAAGAATGAAATATTTATCATAATTTGGGTTGACTAGAGTAGGATCCTAAGAGATAGCTTGTTTTATGGATTGAAAACTAGTCTATTCCATCTTGTGTCTAGTTGAAAAATACACCCTTCTTAAGCATTATAGTGAGAGGTTTTACCAGAGAGGCAAAATTCAAGATAAATATCCTCAAAAAATTAATCTTTCCAAGGAAAACTTGAAGTTATTTATTATGACTTGTTAGTGCCAATGTAGATATAGCATGAAATCTTTTTGGGTGTATCATAAGTCCTTCCTTTGACACTACATGTCCAAATAGTTTTCCTTCAGGGACCACAAACATGCACTTATGTGGATTTAAAGAAACCATGTATTCTCTGCACCTTTCAAAAAAAATTCTAAGGCGACACATATGTGCTTCAGTATGCTTTGAATAGATGGTGATATCATCCAACTATACATTTTATTTATCATCCCTCTAAATGCCATTTCCATGGCTCTTTAAAATGTTGCTTCAGCATTGGTCAAACCAAAGGCATCTTTTTGTATGCATACATGCACCATTTTGTGGTGAAGGTGGTTTTATACTAGTCTAACTCTTATACCAATATTTTATTATAGCCAAAATAACCATCTAAAAGGGAAAACCTTTCATATCCTATTATAATTTTAAAAATTTTCTCCATAGGTAGGATAAGATAGTGATCTTTTAGGGAAGCTTTATTCAGGTCTTTGAAATCTACACATAGCCTAATTTCACCAATTTTTTCCTGACGAGGACCAAATTGGAGATACAAGATGAGTTATTAATAAGAAAAATTATATTAGCTTTTATCATTTTATAAATCTCATTCTTCATCAGGGGTTCAATCTTTGGATTAATGGGCATCTACTTTTGTCTAACAGACTCAGTGTTACGATCCAATTCTATTATGTGTTGGGATAAGCTAGGGTTGAATCTTATTAAATCATGAGATTTACAAGAGAATTTATAATCAAATTCTTGGCACAATTAAATAAAATAATTATTCTCAGAGTTATTGCATAACTTTCCCAACTTCAGAGTTTTCCCTTCTAAGATGACCACTGGTTCGTAGTCTTCTTCATTGACTGAAATATTATTTTTCTCACCCTTTAGCTGGTCATACAAATTGAAGATATTCTCCAATGTAATCTGATCCTTATATTGATCCTATAGCTTTGGTTAGTTCTTATCTGAGAACTCAGCTTCTTCTATCAATAAATTTACAATTTGTTGATCATTATCAAAAACATGCCAATTAATGATATTATCAAGAATATATGGTCTTACCACTAACTTCACATGCTAGTTTTTTTCTTTTCCTATCTCCTTATGTAAGTTATATTTTGATCCCACTATAGCATATGATCAACATCCTTATTTAGTGATCTTGATACTACCTAAATATTTGGAGCGGTGAAATCTTTGAATAAGTCCCATACCTTATTCTTGTAAGATCTTAATAAATTATTTTTAGTCACATTCCTAGACCTTACCTAGTAAACAATTAGTTCACTATCACCCAATATCTATAGTGATTATATACCTCTTTTTATAGCTATCTATAGTCCTCAAATTAGAGCCTCATATTCAGCTACATTATTAATGTAGCTAAACTGAAGTCTAAAATAATAAAAGTATATGTCCTTTTGGGGAGAGACCAAAATGACACCTACACCCACCCCATTTTGATTCTCTAACCATCAAAAAATAATTGCCATATACCTTGGAAGTCCTTGACCAAATTTAAGACATTAGGAATGATTGCATCATTCTCATGTATGCAATACATATCAAACCCATTTTATTATACATGATCATAAGGATAAAACTGGAAGGTTGATCCCCATTCATCTAAGAGAACAACTAGGATATCTTCTATAGTGGTTACATCCTCATGATTAGTTTCTTCTTCTTGATCTTGTAATATATAGTTCATGTTCATGTGAGGAGGGGTGTATGGTTCAATATGATCCTTAGATATTGGTTTAGATCTTATTATTACTCTTATCCCATACTTGGTTCTAATCAACATGTGAGACCAATCTGTAGATAAATATCCTCCTATTTTTGTAATAAAATCTTGTGATAGGTAAATGGCAAAATAAGGAGGAAGATCAATTATTGAGATATCTTGAGTAATCAACAAACTGAAACAAACATGGATAGTGAGATTTAAATCCTTTATTATTCCTACTATTTGAATATCAAGCCCATATAATGGAACCATTCCCTTATTCATAGGTGTATATTTAATGCCAAAAGCATCATCTATCTTTTTGAGCATAACATAATTGTTGGCCCCTAAGTCTACCATATAATTATGAACTAGATGATTCCTAACTATTAATGAGAAATATAGTGGAGGAGTCTTACCATTTTTTCCCATATTAGTTTTAGTTTGTGGCTAATATAAATTAATTATAGCATTAGGTCCTTTAATTAGGGATTTATCTATTATATGAAATTTTTTCAAGGAGTCTTGTAGTAGATCTCTTTGTGATAGTATAGATAGTGCATCCCACATAGTGACATTTAGATTAGTAATTTTCATTTGCCCAATAATGTTGAAAAGGATGTTACCAACCTTTGGCTATATCTTTGTTGGAGCGGTGTCTTCTTTCACAAGATTTGGCATAGGTACTCTCACTTTGGGTTATTTAGTAGGTATAAAGGGTAGCCTTTGCACTATGTTATTCTTTGTAAGTTGTGGTACAACCTTAGAATTTAAATCTTATTCAATCTTAGGGGGTTGGTCACTCTCAATTGCTCTTTTCTTTAATAAGATATTTGCTACCATTAGGCCTCCACCATTGAAAAATACCTCCTCTTGATTTACCCCATAGAAGTCTTCTTATTACCAGTTTAGAAGGGTTGCCCCTCCCTGAGCAAGTTCTTGTGTTTTTAATGTGAACTAGGAATTTAAATCAAGATAGGTGATTAGTATTGTGTTATTCCAAAAATAAAAACAAATTGATAAAAACACACTAACTAGCATACATCTCTATGCCTAGTTACTAGGGTGAGCTTAAAAACAAAAAACAAATGAAATACACAACTAAAAAGTAAAGAAAAATAGGAATCCTTCACCTTCCTTGGATGATCCAAATGCTTGTTATAGTGGCGTGCTCGGCTTGTACTCATGAAGTCTTCATCAAATGAGACTTAGCTATCTCCTCTTCTCCTTGGCACTTTATGGCTTTGGCTTGGTTTAGCTCAATATTTGGACATTATAACACTAATTGAAATGTCTTTGGAAACAATTCACCAATATAAATTTGCATAGGTTAAGCTTAAAATTCATGTGGCAAGGCCTCCTATTTATAGATTTTTGCAAATGGGTAGAATCAACCTGAATCATCCATCTTAGGATTGAGATGTGTGGCTAAAGATTAATTAAAATTTTAATTTAAAATTCACATATGGGCTCATAAATATTTGGGATAGAGGATCAATTAAGATGCATGGAATGGATTTGATGAGGCATGGGAGGGGTTAATCTTGATATTTTATGCATTTATGGACTAGGGATGTCTTCCCAAGAAAATGATGTCACTTGATGATGCAGATATTCAATATTCATTTCTAAAATTAATTATTCAACAAGTTTTCATGGAATTATTGATTAGGCTCTAATTTGGTTTAATTATCTCTTAATCATGAGTAAGCACTCTATGCATGAATTACTCAAATTGATCAGATTACATTGTTATTGGTCCAAAATTTGACTAGATTGGAATTGGAGGTCACTATTAGATGTGTTGGATCCATTATCCCATTTAGGATGTTGTCAACACAAAATAACAAAGGTAGGTGTCTCATGCAATATATTTGATATAAAAGAGCAATCTAGAGCACCTAGGTGCAAAATTGGCATTTTAACTCAGAATGATTTGATCAAAGTTAGTTGGCCCATAAATTGCATTTCCCCATTTAATGATACTCTAGCCAAAATTAGCACTTGAATATGTCAGTTTCACATCATTTAGCATTTTTTAGTGTTTTTAGGCCAAATTGTACACCTTGGTGAAAATTGGTCCAAAGCATGGTTGGAGGTTATCGGTGGCCAGATTTAGGTGTCTATAGTTTGCCCTTGTTTGGGAAGGTATTGCAAGCTATAAGCATAGTAACATCTTCTAAAATATTGAAAAGGTCCTATATTCCTACAACTACAATGATGATAAACTTACTAAAAGATACCCCCTCAAGGGAATGGTTGGCACAAGTAGGTCAGTAAATGCTCCCTTGAAAAGAAACAAGTGAAATGAGGGGACCAAAGAAAGGAAAGATGATGGGGTGAAAACACAATGATACTAAAAAAGTAATCAAAATCATTAATAATGTATGTAAGATGGTGTACAATGGTTTTCCCAAAGGTAGTTATAAGCATTGCACCCTAATATTGGAAACATGGTATGATAACACAATGATTTTCCAAAAGATATTTATAATCATTAAGAAGATGGAGCTTCCCCAGTTAGGACAGACAAACAAGATAACAACATGCCCCTGTATGGGTGGAAAATGTAAAGTGGTAACAACACAATGATTTACCAAAAGGCAGTTATAATCATTGCTATATTCATGTGGGATGATGTGCAATCATTTTCCCATAAGTGGTTATAATCATTAGACCTCGATTATAGAGAACATGATTGATCAACTGATTGATGGTGGTAACTTAACATAGAGGGTAATGATGAATTGGAACAACCTACTAGTAGGGAGATGCTCATCTAAACTAATAAAGGTTGAAATTCTTTCATAGTTAATTACTCTATTTGGGATATGATTGGGATTGAATCAAGATGTTGTTGCTGAAGAGATGTTGATGCTACCATTGCTAAATAAACTTCCTAAAGCTGAGGTTTGTTCTAGCACGTGTCAGTAGGCATCATGGTATAACATCATGAGGACTTGGCCAAAATATGCATAAGGACTGACTCTTATAATCTAATACTTAATAGAAAATAATGCACTAATGATAGAAACCATGATGACAATGTAAACATATTAATATGGATGGATTCAAGTATATGTACATACAAGGAATCACCCAATGAACACACATATAATGAATCAAGGAAATAGTGTTGGAAGCAAACAAATAATATAATAAAAACATACAAACATTTCCCCTAGAAAATAGGTGACAACTTAACAAATAAACAAAATAGGGGAATATAAGAAAAAGGAAGGCGGTGGCCAAGCTATCTCCAGATGAAATAAGAAAGTGAACATTGCCTACATAGTTCCATGGATGTAATATCCAACAAAAACTTTAAGCCAAATGTAGTTCTTCTAGGGAATGGGAAGAATGTGATAATTGATGAAAATAAATAGAATGGATGTGATAGAAGAATAAGAATGATCTTGCAAAATGGCAAGTGCATGAGAGAAAAGGCCAAAAAGGATGGGGAAACTAAGTGAAAAGTGGTTTTATTACAACTTAGTAAGGTTTTATGTAATCTTTAAGGCAAATAAGTGGTCAATGTTTTTGGTGTTTTATATCAGCTTTACAAATGTTTTTGGATTTTTTGAAGTATCTTAACTCGATCAAGACTAATGAGATACTAAATGGTTTAAGCTCACAAAATAGTGAGAGCATGGCTTAGGTTGCTCACAAAATGATGAGAGCATGGCTTAGGTTGCTCTCAAAATGGTGAGAGCGTGGTTTAGGTTACTCACAAAATAGTGAGAGTGTGGTAGAAAGGGTGACTAAGCTAGCCTCAATAAGTATCAAGCACAGCCTACATAGTCCCAGAGTAGGACCTCAAGTCACTATAGTTCTTCCCTTATAATAGACAAATTAGACTAGCATAGCCATCAATTCAAACAAAATAGGCATAGTTGGTAAAAGGCATAGTATGGCATAGGAAGTGGCAAATTGGTATATCAAGGATTAATAAACAAATATTGCCCCTAGTTTACCCATAGGTGGTTATAAATAGGACACAATCACATAGATCAATGGTACTAATTTACCGAAAGGTGGTCATAATTAGTAGCAAGATCAGTGATAAGAAAGGAAAAACAAATGAAGGATGCAACTATCGAAACTTCTATCATACTATTCCAAAATACAATCTCTATCTGAAGTACTCAAAACAATTAATGAAATTAATCAGATTCCTTGGTGCTAAAAATGTGTAATGAATGGAAAAAATTAAGGTCAAATGGGCTAGGTGGATAGGATTTATAACATGTTTGGTCGATAGAATGGGATGGTAAAGAGGGTAAAATTAAGAGGATAGATAAGAACATTATTTGTATAAATAAGAATAGGGACAAAATGACACAACATGAAATGGTCCTTATAGACAATACACCCTAGCACTCAAGCATAATAACACTTAAGGTGAATAATATTCATCGACTTAGGAAGTTCATCTCCATCTAGTGTGGTGAGCTTGTATCCTCCTAATCCATAATATATAGTAATGATGAAATGCCCTATCTAGTTTGGTTTGAATTTACCTTTATGCTTCTTCTCAGTCATGGTATTCCTTTGGTTTTATTTAAGAACAAGATCACCAAGTTCAAATGTTCTATACTTGACACATTGATTATAGTGGCCTTTGAGTCGATTATGATATTCCTAAAGATTGTTGAGCACATCTGTGCATTTTTCATCAAGTAGGTCTAGCTCTTACAGGTGAGCTATTCAATAGTCATGATCATTTAGGACATGCTTGAAAGATATGTGTAGTGAAGGAAACTCAACCTCAATGGTAAGGATGGATTCTGTACCATAAACAAGTGAATATGATGTGGCTCCTATGGGGGTACAATGATTGGTATGATATACCTAAAGGGAAAGGAATATATGTAGGTTCCAATCATGACCAACATCATTGACAATATTTTTGATAATATTGATAATAGTTTTATTTGATGCTTCGAATTAGACATTACCTTGAGGGTAATATGCTATAGAAAAATATTTTGTGATGTTCTTTTTGATACATATCTTGTTAACATCCTTTTCCGTGTATGATCCTCCATTATTAGATATAATGTTGAAGGGGATACCATAGTGGCAAATGAGATGGTTGAAGATGAAATTGGAAATTTGCTTTTTTATCACATAAGTGAGGGGTATAGCTCTAACCCACTTAGTGAAATACTCAATGGAAGTAAGGATATGTTTATGGCTATCAGATGAAGTGGGGTTGATTTTCCCAATGAGGTTGAGTCTCCATGTAGCAAATGGCCATGGTCTAAACATCATTTTTAGAGTTTGGGCTGAGGCATGAATCAGATTAGCATACCGTTGACATTTATCACACTTTTTAACATATGTATCTTCATCCACATCGATCACAAGCTAATAATAACTAGTACGCAAGATAATTTAGGATAGGATTTCCCTGCTAGAATGAGATCCATATACCCCTTCATGAATTTTTATTAACACTAGTGTAGACTGTACCAAAGTTAAACAACAAAACAAAGTTATATCAAAACTACAGTGGTAAAGGGTGGATCCAAGTAAAGTATAATGAGTGGAATAATGAATAAAGGCTTTGGTTTGTTTTTGAGATAGGATGGGTGGTATAACTTGTTCATGAAGGTAGTTGTAAAGGTCTGAGTACTAGATAGAATTAGGACCAACAATATCAGAAATCATTGCCATAGTTGAAGGTTCATGAGTTGGTGTGACCAAATTCTCCATGAGGAATTGATACTCTCTAGCTTTGTATGTTTTTCAAATTAGAGAGCCAATAGTAGCCATGTCATATGTAGTTCTATTACTAGCCCTTGGTATATGCTCAAATTATATATTTGTAATTTTATACTTTAGGGTATCAACCATAACCTTATATGGAACTAGCTTATCATCTTTAGTTTGGAAATGGTTTGTGTCCTGATTGATGATTAACTAAGAATCACCATAAACTTGGAGATGAGATATATTCCAATATATTGCCTATCAAAGTCCTATGATAAGTGATTCATAATTGGCCATGTTGTTTATACAATAAAAATTGATTCTAAATGATTAAAGGATTAGATCCCCCTATGGTGTAAAAAATAAGAGGCCTACCCCTGATCCATGTGAAGTAAATGAACCATCAAAATACAACTTTTAGTGATTCTCCTCAAGAGGTGTGTCAATGATGGTCATTTTGGATTCATCAAGAAAATGAAATGTGAGTGGCTTTGTGTCTATAAGGGATGCTTTATCAAGTTGATCTACAAGGACCTATCCCTTGATTACTTTCTGATTGACATATTCTATGTCAAACTTGCTAAGAAGCATGATTCATTTGGCCATTCTACCTTATAAATTTGTTTTAGATAGTAGATACTTGAGTTAATCTACTTTTGAAATGACCATGGTCTTATTGTTCAACATGTAATGGCACAATTTTTGAGCTATGAAGACCATGGCTAAACAAGCTTTTTCAATAGGCACATAGTTGTGTTCATATGTGACCAAGGTATGACTCAAGTAGTATACTACATGCTCTTTTCCATTTTTATCATGTTGAGCTAAAAGTTGCCCCAAGGCATTATCAATAGCTGATAGATACAATAAGAATGACCATCTTGGTATAGGAGGTAACAAATTAGGTGGATTAACTAGATAGTCCTTGAGTTGTTAAAAAGTTGTTTAGCAGTGGTCATCCCAGTGAAATGCAACTCCCTTATATAGAAGATGTGTAAATGGATGACCCTTATCTACTAATTGAGAGATGAAGTATCAAATTGATTGGATCTTACCTTGAAAACTATGAAGTTACTTCAAATTGCTCAATGGTGGCATCTTGGTTATAACATGGACTTTGGTTGGATCGACTTCAATGCCTCTATAAAACATGATAAATCCAAGTAATTTTTCTAAGGTTACTCAAAACACACATTTCTTTGGATTGATTCTAACTTTGTACTTCTGTAATCTTTCAAATATCCTATGTAGCACTGCTAGATGGTCATCCCTAGTCTTGGATTTTCCTAATATGTCATCGACATAGTCTTTAATAATATCATGCAATATGATAGTCATGGCCCTTTGATATGTAGATCTGGCATTCTTAAGATCAAATAGCATTACCTGATAACAAAATGTTCCCCATGGAGTGGTAAATGCTATTTTATGTTGGTCTTCTAATGCTATTCTGATTTGGTTGTATCTTGAAAAGCCATCCATGAGTGAAATAATTTCATAACCCACTATGGATTTGATGATCATGTCAATATTAGGCAATGGAAAGTCATCCTTAGGGAAATATTGTTGATGTCTTAAAAATTAGTACAGATTCTAATTCTTTTAGGCCTTTTGCTAATAAGTACAACATTATATATCCATTCTGAGTAGTCAATGGACCAAATGCATCCTACTTCTAAGAGTTTTTCCAACTCTTTATTTACCAAGACAATAATGTAAGGATGCATCTTACGCAAATTTTGTGTCACTAGTTTGGCATCATGATTGACCACAAGGTGGTGTATAACCAAGGTAGGGTCCAAACCTAGCATGTCAAAATAAGCCCATGTAAAGTTATCTACAAATTATCTCAATAGAGTTGTAAAGACTTCACATTCCTCCTTAGTGAGGGACATTCCTAATTTTATACATTTTGGGTCTAATGGAGTCTTTATGTTTACCTTTGTTGTATCTTTGACTAGAAGGGTCAAACCATCTTTTAGGATAGTAGGTAAAGACTTGAACTGTTGGACTATATCAGGGTCTTATGTTAGGACTTGCGCTTCAACATCTCCTAGGCATGATGAATCTGAGTCCCCTAATGGGAGATCTAGCCATGTGATAAAAATAGTCAAATTTTCTTGAATAATTTGATCAAATAATTATTTTTGTACAAAACTAAACTCAAATCCATAGGTAAGTTCATCATTGGTGGTCTCTTGGTCTAAATTCAAAGAAGAATGAATAGCCCCATTTAATGGCACTTGAAATAGGTTTTCACCACTAGACTGGCCTTTATCTCACTTTTTCCTAGTTAGAAAGTACCTCAAAGAGGTTTTCACTTTGGGACCTCAATGTTTTATTTATTTGTTTTTGGCTAAGGGAATTCACTCACACTCCAAAAAATGCTTTAGGATCCAATATGATTGAGAATCCTAACTTATGGTCTCCCAATGGAATGTTGTCTCTAAGGCCTAGAAAATCACAAATGCCTCATCATTCTGAAACTCATCAACTAGTAAACTAGATTCTTATTGTTCCCAATCTATCAATTGGGGATAGTATAATGGAAATGGGTTATGATGAATGGTTGGGGTAAGGGTACACATGGAATTATTATCGAATAGGTTAGTCTCAACTAGCTTATCAAATATAAGATTATAATCAGACTCTACTTCATTATCAGCATCATAATCACTAGCCACTAGTCATGGAACTTGAATAAGATGTATGGGGTCACCCCTAGGAAATTTAAATCCAATTCTATATGGTATTTTGTACTTAGTCAAGGAAATTAGCTCAATGGTTCCTTTTTGATTCAGTTTGAGGCATCTTCTTTCATAGTATTGATGCTCCATGATCCTATTGGAAATAGGATATTTTGCACTTTTATAACACTTAGCTTGGTTATCATTGAACAACCATGATTCATCCACTTCAAGAGGGTTTGGTTCTAGGCTAGATGCTAGTACAAACATGACAAGTCCCTTATATTTGTTAATTTTTTTCCAATGCATGCATGGGGTAACTTTAGGTCATCCAAAGGTCTTTGTTCTGACGAAGATTAACAATATGAAAGGTATCATGGGTCACATACTCCCTTAGGCCATTACATAAAATGGTAAAATGATTGGAAGCTTTATGAGGTGGCATATGGGAAAGAGAATCCAAGGTATTAAGATCTATGTAATTATCTTATGGAAAATCAATAAGTATGGCCTTTCCTTTATCCTACTTAGAACTTAGATTCATGCCATATTGGTAATTATAGCTTTGAAACTCGACCTCAAGATGTTTGTAGTGTTTATATGGGTGTAAATCTCTTGGAATGTTCACTTCCATCCTTGAGTGGGAGAACTTGATACATTTGTGTAGTGTCGACGGGACTACCTAAATCTCATGTAACCAAGGCCTACCTAGAAGCATATTATATGACAACTCAAGATCAAGCACATGGAAAAGTGTATCATGGGTCAAAGGCCCAATGATAACTGGTAAGCTAATGTTGCCTTGTGATTCTCTTTCCTGATTATCATAATCTTTGATAGTTATCATTTCTATCTCATAATCGACCATTGTATACCCAAGAAGCTTGATGAGCTTTAGAGACACTATATTGAGGTCAGATCCATTGTCTATAAGGAAATGTTTCACTTTATACCACTTTATATAAAATTATATGTATAATGGATTCTTATGGAGTGGGCCAAGGGAAGACATCACTTTGGTTGAATGTGACTTGTTGGGCTAGAGCTAGGTGTCCAACCAAAGCTTGAAACTTATTAGGGGATATGGCACTAGCAATAGTGGATTGGGTTAAAAAATAGTTTAAAATATTCTTATGGAATGTTGAAATTTGTAACAAATATAAAATATATATTTGTGTTGGTGTCTTCTATAATTTTTCCACAATATCAAACTTATTATCTTGGCTAATGGTGAATGGTTTATTACAAGGTTGAATGATTGGTTGGATAACAAGTAAAGTGGTAGATGGTTGTGGGCTTGGTATATAATCTTTAACCTTTGATTTGTGATTGCACAATCAAGATTAGATGTTGGACCATAATTTATGTCTAATGTTGGGGATCGTGTGGGACCAGATAGGATAAGTCTCGATTTCCAGTGCACTTGTATGTGGTCATGTGGTAAGAATGAGTTATCAGTATAAGGTCTAAAAGTGGAAGTCAAAATTTTTTGATTTGCCTTTATGTGGTCCTAAGTCAAAGAAGGATTATCCATGTAATTTGGTTGAGTGGTATTTTTTTATCAATGGTCTAGATTGATTAGTGTTTGGTCTAGCATTAATGGAGATGGTATTAACACTACCCCCTACAATATGACCTACAACCCTATTGTAGTCATATACAACTGTATGGTAGGTTTGTTGGTTATTACCATTATGACCTTGATTTTGTTGTTGTACCAAATGATGTTGTTGGTATTGCTAATTGTTATGCTATTGCTATGTGTTATGTTGGGGAAAGGGGTTTTGATAAATCCTAAGAGTTTGATTGGAGGTGAAAGCACCATTATCTAATGTTATCTCTCCATTCTCCAACATATTCTCAATCAAATTCTTGATTTGCACACATCTTCATAGATTATGCCTATCGACCTAATGATATTCATAGAATTCATTTTCATGGTACCAATTAGGATAAGGAATGCCTTATGGGTAATGTTTTGGTATACATAAACTAATTAGATTAGTAGTAACAAGTTTGTAAAATACAGACTTAATAGACTCTCTTAGGTCACTAAAGACATGATGTGTAGGCATAGTTCTCCTTAGAGGAGGGGTTTGCAATGGTAAAGGTTGTTGTATTTATTGTGTAGGTCTTGGTTGTTATGCTTTTAGAATTGGTTGGAGAGGTATTTAGGTATAAGCAAGCTGAAAAGGTGGTACATATGATGTTTTCACTATTTGGACATGACGTGACTCAATTACTCCATTTCCCACAACATTCCTATTGTGGTTGAATTGATTTGGTCTATCTTGGTTATTGGCTTATGTTGGTTTTGGCCACTTCAATTGAATTAAACTTGATGATCCCTCTATTAATAAGGGCTCACTCAATAAATAAGCCTTTGTTGATGATCTCCTTGAAAGTATGTGCACACTGTAGTTCCAGATGATAAGCTATCTCACTATAAAAATTTTTAGTAAACACCATGGCTGATTGTTTATCTGGTAAACTATGGGTGAATGAGCTTTCAAGGGATGTCCATTGCTGTAGATGACTTGAAAAACTCTCGCCAACTTTTTTTTTGCTTGTGTCAAGTCAACCAATGAAATCTCATGTTCAAGATTATAGGAAAAGTGTTGCACAAACTTATCAAAAATATCATCAAAATTTTTTACTAAATTATTAGGCAAATTTAAAAACCACTCTAAGGCTTATCCAACCAAGCTCCTTGGAAAAAACAACAAAAAGTATATATCACTATATGCCACTGGTTGACATGCAATAAATAACTCGATTAAATGGGCCTTAGGGTCACCTTTCCCTTTGTATTTGTCAAATTTTGGTGGTTCTTACCCTGGAGGAAATGGTATATGCAAGTATTACATGTTGAATGGATAAGAACACATGTTGTCTACCTTAAAATTTTTAGTCTATTTCACAACTTCAATGGTAGTAATTGCATCCTTCATCTATTACAATTCTTGGGACAGGAAAATGGAAAGAACATTGGTTAGAGGGAGAACATTGGTTTGGGTAGATGGTTGGTCACAAGTGGGACACTTTGACCAGGGTATGATGGAGAGATCTATTGGGGTACATTGGTTTGTCTGGGAAATAGACCAAGAATATGGATACGTGGATTAGGATGTACTTAAAAATGCACATTTGGTTGTGTGATATTCTATTTTGGGTTGGCTATGAAGGTTTGACTTGGAGGATTTTATGGTTGGGATAGAGAGATATAACTATACTATGCTTGTTGTGGTTGAAAAGGGATGTGTTATCAACTAATTGAACCTTGTTGTTGAGTGGGAACTTGTGAACCAAGACCCTATCACTAAACTTGTGGCACATTTTGAACCAGTTGTTGTCTAGTAGGTACTTGAGAAACATGGGAACCTCCTTATTACATGAATCCTTGTTGGGAATTAATTTCATGTTGAAGATTCAACATCTATTTCTAACCAATATTTACATGTTGTTGGTGAGTCATTATTTGGTTTTAGATTAGTACATTAGTCTATGATTGAAGAGGTATGTTTGTCACTACTTGACAAGGTGGAACATTAGTTACCCCTTGTTGAGGTGGCATTACATTTGGCCTCTATTACATTGGTACACTAGATTATGCATGTTGTTTTGGAATACTAATCATCACTTGTTAAGGGGGAGTATGAATTGTCACATTCTAATGTTAAGGTGTGACATTGGTTGTTGTTTGACTACCTAATCCTATTGGTTGCATGGTTGATGAAGCAATTGATTAAGGTTGGGATGTAGAAACTCCTACTCCCTAGTATGATGGTCCACTCATGGTATTGACTATAGGCACATGTTGTTGACTAGTTACTTGTGTGTTAGTACTACTTTGATTTCGATTGGATGTTGCTTGTACATTGTCCACTATATATTTTTTTAATTCTATGTAGAAGTAGAAGACACTTCCTCAATAATGGGCATATGCAGCAAGTTGTCTATCAAAGTGTTTTTCACGAATGGGTCTGAACTCTAATTGTCTTAACTAGTTAACTCTATCAAAACTCCTATTGAAGGAACTAAGTCAATAAGAGGTTTTCTCACCATGGTAATTTGATTGAAATTACATGTTAGATCTAGGTAGGTTTGGTATGATGTCTACATTTGGTTAAAGTGGTATTCCATGATGTTTTTACCTCTGTTAGGCATATTAGGGTCCTGATATGTTGTTTAAACTAGAGCTAAAGGATTGATAGAAGAAGCATGTTCATCATAAATTATGTTGTGGGGCATTCTTACTAGGATTGGTAAATTCTCATGGGGGAAGTCTACTGGAAACTTGGCCCATACCTCTATGGCTCAAACCAAAATCTCATCTTTGTTCTCCAAAAAATGATGCTCAAATAAAAATGGATCATATGTGGAAGGCATATTAGTATCACATGACTATTGAAGAACTGGTTCATAAGCTGGGGGCATTGCAGCTAGGTATTGTGTGGTTTGTTCTTGGTCTTGTTCTAAATAAAGTGGTGTATTAACTAAATAGTTAGACAATGGATTTTGGCTTTGTGCCCCAAATTGAGTATTATAAGAGGGATAAGAATCCATCTCATAAGCAATATTATCTACATAGGGGTCTTGCACCATTTCTTCCTACGTAACCACATTACTAATCCCTAGATTGTACATGAGTCCACTACGAGTGTAAGAATACATGTTGGGATCCATAGTAAATGTTTTTGAAATAAAATTTCAAAGAGTTATACAAACTCTATAAAGATAATGTCTAAAATATGATGTTCAAACTTGGTCTAGATTCATCAAAAGGATCAAAAAAATTATTTAAATATTTGTCATAACACAAGCTAATGTTATGTGTCTAATGCTACACATCTTACACAAAAATATTAAGTAAATGAACCAAAAATAAAAATTCCAAATTATAAGGTTGAAGTGTTTCAAATCAATCTCATCTAGGAAATTAAAAGTTGCTTTTTGGCCAAACATGGTGTCAAAATCTAGGCTCAAACAAGGCATGCGCTAGGACTCTTGGCCAAATGACATCAAAAGATAAACTTTGAAAATATTTGAAATTTTTAATCTAATAGATTTGAAACACTTCTAAAAAACATTAGGCATTTGATTCTTGAACATGGACTTGATCAAATAAGTATAAGTTATGGAAAAAAAGGCACTTTAGAGATAGTTTATTTTTCTCACAAATAATGGTATAAAACTTGGTTCTTTTGATAAATAAGTTAGATAAAAAGTGATAAACATAACTATGTTAGACAAAGATTCACAAAGATATACTCAGATTGGTTTGAAAATGTAGGAACAAATTTGAACTCTATACAAGAGGGCTTAGGAAAAAATATTTGAAGTGTTTTGGGTAGCATAACAATGCTAGACTACCCAAAAAATGTGACAAAATTATTGTTTGAAAAAATTTATAAGGCAAAGATAGTTTCACACAAATTTGACAACATAACACTACCTTTCTTGACTCAAAATGTTGTGGTGCATAGAATCAAAGTGAAAGTGTTTAGCACAAAATGGCTTAAGTCTATCAAGTGGTGATAACAATCATGAGTCTTAAAACGACCTTCAACCCAAATTGGAAATTGAACCTAAGTTCCCTCAAGTTTAGTGAAAATGGTGAATCCACTTAACACATCAACCCTATGAAATTATAAAGTTACAATTTCAAATTTAAATTAAAAATGAAGGACTTAAACAAACTTTGGCAAAGGTCTAGACTCAATTGGGTAGCATAACTACGCCAAAGTGGATGGCATGACTCCAAGTTTTAATGAACTTTGAACAAGGAAAATTGATAATTTCATGTGGGTAGCATAATGCCTCTTTGTTTAAAGGAAAATGAGGACCATGTCTTTTGGTTTGTATAATTTTTTAACACCAAGTTTTGACTCCAAACAAGACATTAATATAGGATAAAACCAACAAATTAATCGCTCTTATATCCCTAATTGATAAGGTTGCTTGGTATTATTGGAATCCATCAATATACATCATTTCAAAGGATGTTAAGTGTTCATCCAAAAATAAATTTGCATTAGATAATAAAGTTTTTAAAACCCCCTTCTCTCAAATTATACTACTGTGACATGGACCTTAAGGTGCACCTTACACCAATAATACTTCTACAGGAAGTGGTGATTTGTCTAAGATATGCACGGCTTTCAAACATATCTAGGGGAATCAATTACAAAATTATTTTCACATAAAATGATGCAAAATAAAATAATGAAAATTGGGTGTTCATGGCACTTGGCTTGTTGTAAAAAAGTCTAGACCTTTTTGCAACCACTACATCCTACTTTTTGCTAAGTGTAGTGCGATGTCCAAATACAGATACATCCCATGTGTAACTCAGAAAGAGTGGACGAAGTCAATGCCAAGAGATGAAACTCCAATCAAATCTTCCCTAAAGAACTCATGGGAGGTGATGAAGTCCCCCTCACAAGCCAAGTTTTCTTGAAATAAAAAAGCATATAATAGAAAGACTTTATGTTCATGTCAAGGTCACCTAATACTTTTGTGAGTTTTTTGGGATTGCTTTAGATGATGTTCTTTCTATGCCTTGGAATAAGCAATTTTAAAATAAGGAAAGCACTTTTGATTCCAAGGGTTCCCTAAAGGGGACAAATGGAAGATCATACACACAACATCCTTGTATTTTGTGAAAACAAAGTGCTAATTGAAACAAGTAGTAAACACAAAAGCTTTGAAAAATGAGTTCATTTTTAAGACCCAAATCAGAAGGTGTGGTGGTGTTCTTTTGACCCCTTGGTCTTAATTGTAACTTTGAATGAAAACCATGAAATTTGATTGAGAAATGACCCTAACAAGTTTTCATACACAACAAAAGAAAGATTTTCTTAGTTAATTTTAAGCATCTAAAGAGGTCTAAAAAATATGTTTTAGTAAATATTTGGCTTGGTCCTACAATGAAAAAGTTAGGATGCCCTTCAACCTTGAAACTAAATATATTTTGAACAATGAACTTTGAAAAATGAAGTCTTGAGTTTTTTGCATAGTGAAATCCTGCTACTCCACAGTGTAATACAGTGAGTTGTAGGATAAACCCACAACTTTAAGATTTACATTATTGTAACTTAATCACTAATAGTTTGTCATAATATCATGACTCTATTTGATAATCTCATGAGTTGTAGAATGATCCCATAGCTTTAAGAGTTATAGTATTGTGACTTTTGTCATAATACCTAACTCTATTTAGCAATATCATGAGTTGCAGATTAATACTACAACTTTACAAGTAGTGGTATTATCACTTAACTGATAATGGTTTAGTCATAATACCATGACTTGGTTAGACAAACCCATGATTTGTAGGACAATCCCATGACTGCATAAGTAGTGGTATTTTTAAACCTACATAGACACACAAAGTTAGTTTGAAAGAAAAATAGTTAAGCATAATACCATGAGTTGCAGGACAATCCCATGACTTAGAGCAATAATACCATGACTGTGTCAGAACAAACCCATGACTTCCATAAAAATGTGTTTTTACTCAAATTTTCACTCTTGTTGGCTTCTTAATCTAATATTATGCAAGGAAATAATTAGTAGGGTACTTGAAAGAGCTTTGTGATCATTTTTGTGAAGCTGTTTAGTCCCATCAGGCATGCCTTAATGTGAACTAGGAACTTGACTCATGAGAGGTGATTATTATTATGTTAGTCCCAAAATGAAAAAAAATTGATAAAAACATACTAACTAGTATACATCTCTAGGCCTAGTTACTAGGGTGAGATTAACAACAACAAAAAATGAAAAGCACAACTAAAAAAAAAATATGAATCTTACACCTTCCTTAGATGCTCCAAATGCTTGTTGTAGTGGCTTGCTTAGCTTGTGCTCATGAAGCCTTCATTAAAGGAGACTTGGATATCTCCTCTTTTCTTTAGCACCTTGTGGATTTGGCTTGGTTTGGGTCAATATTTAGACATTGTAACACTAATTTCAATGGCTTTGGATACAATTCAACATTATAAATTTACACAAGTTAAGCTTAAAATTCATGTGGCAAGGCCTCCTATTTATAGATTTTTGCAAATAGGTAGAATCAACATGAATCATCCATCTCAAGATTAAGATGTGTGTCTAAGGATTGATCCAATTTTATATTTAAAATTCAAAAATAGGATGATAAATATTTGGGATAGAGGAGTAATTAAGTGGCATGGAAGGGCTTTGATGAGGCATGGGAGGGGTTAACCTTGATATTTTATGCATTTATGGCTTAGGGATGTCTTCCCAAGAAAATGATGTCACCTAATGATACAGATACTCAATATTCATTTATAAAATTAAGTATTCAACAAGTTTCCATGGAATTCTTGATTAGGCTCTAATTTGGTTTAGTTAGCTCTTAAATATGATTAAGCACTCTGTTCACAAATTACTCAAATTGATCAAAATGCCTTATTATTGGTCCAAAATTTGGATGGATTGGAATTAGAAGTCAATGTCAGATGCATTGGATCCATTATCCCATTTAGGATGTTGTCAACACAAAATAAGAAAGGCATGTGTCTCATGTAAGAGATTTGATAGAAAAGAGAAATCCAGAGCACCTAGGTGCAAAATTGGCATTTTGACTCAGAATTATCTGATCAAAGTTAGCTAGCCCATAAATTGCATTTCCCCATTTAATGATACTCTCACCAAAATCGGCACTTGAATATGTCAGTTTCACATCATTTAGCATGTTTTAGTGTTTTTAGGCCAAATTGTGCACTTTGGTGAAAATTGGTCCAAAGATTAGATGGAGGTTATCGATGGCCAAATTTAGGTGTCTACATCTACTTGTTGGGAAGTGGCCTCTTCATTTTTTCCCCATTTACTTTTCATGCCTTACACCATCCAAGCTTGATTGATGATGCCATTGGGGCAAGTATTCTGATTGTGTGGTTGCAAAGAGGGATAACACCACTCATAATCTTAAACCAAGTTATTTTGAATAGGTATAATGTCTTTGGAAGTACTTGGTGTAGGTAAACATGGAAATTTGGGGGATTTGGTTATGCATTTTGACCCTACAATTATTGATTGCATGTCTCCCTAATATGGTTACTTATTGGATTGATTGGTATGATGATTGGTATGTTTGTAAATGTGTAAAGTGCTTCTAGAGTTTTGCATCCTGTAGAAGGGGATTATATGTTTTTTGGGATCTAGAGCCCATCATGCACTTTGCACATTTGTAATCATGCAATGTGCACATTGAGTTCTAGATTCTATCAATCTGGGTGTGTGGTGATTGGTAAGATTTAGAACCCATGAAGTGATTTTCACAAGTGCAAATTTCCTCCAAAGTTTTGGATTTCATAGTCTTAAAAGGGAAAGATGGGTTTTTTGGTGGTTTCAGGTTTTCTCCTAAAAACAAAAGTGGTCTCCCTCAGGATTTCAGATGTAATGATATTTTTGGGATAAAATATCAATAGGAATATTATTGTTTCATTTAAACAATATGATCATATAGTTGTATAGGTTAAAATTGCATATTCATTGGTTTAATAATGTTTAGATTTCTAGTTTTTGTTGTAGGCATAATCTTATTTGAATCTCAAATTTTCATACATCAATTATGTATGCTAAAGCATCTCTTTATCTAGTTTGAACAAGTTCATTTAGTTAACTTATTTTAATAATGAGTGTGTGGAACTTGTAAGGTTCATATGACTGATGAATTCTCCTAGTTATCTTATCTTATGAAGATGGCATTGATTTAGTTGTCTATTGATATGATTACATAGTTTCTTTTGAATTAAGTTTATGATATTAAATTATGAGATATATTTAAACATTGTGTTTATTGAATTGTATAAATAAGTTGAAGATTTATGATAAGCATGCATAAAGTAACCGCATACATTACTTGTACAAACTGAATTAATTTTTATTCATAGATAATTGTGATATGTTTTCATTGGACCACAACAAGACATAGACCTACCTTAATCTATAAGAATCTAATTTGTGAAGATAGATCATTTATTAATATTATTTTAATAACTTCAAAAAAGTATTATAACATAATATTCCTTTAAGGATTATTATGAGCATAATGATTCTAAAATTTGATGTTGTGATCTAGTTATGAAGTCAAACATAGTTTGGCATCTTAAATAAAGTGTTATGACCTTATGATAACTCCCTTTCTAAATTGATCATATCCTTCTAAAATGGAATTAATTATATCACTATTAAAGTGATAGGAATGTTATGATAGCCTTAAATAATTATTTAGAAATGATATGTTGAGAAATTATAAACTTAATCTATAATTTAATCATGCACTAACATCATGCATGTTATAATTTAAGTAACCTCAAATTAAGTTTTTAAAATAGATGGGTAATTAAATGACCTAAATTCTAATGGTTATTACATTTGAAGCATGATGTGATTGATGAACATATATTTTTAATTTGGAATGAACTGTGGAGTGTTAATACAATTTCCTATTTCTTTATAATAACAAGGAATTGTCTTCCTTAGGGAATTGTTAGTGACAATGAATTGAGTTATAAACGTTTTGATTTGGAAAATATTCCTTGGGAAACAAGAAAGATAAATGAGTTTTATAAAATGCAAATTAAAGTTCCTAAGCCTTAGGTCATTGGCCTTCAAAGAATACTTATTATTAATGATAACAATCTAAATTGAAATATAATTCACTTGCATTATTAAAGGTTGACAATTAAACTTAATAGTAATACATAAAGTTATTCAAAACTCATAAGGGAATTAAATAGTGATGTTTAAATTTATGTTTGCATAACCTAAAATAAGTTGGGAAAAACTTAAAAAGATAAATAATAAGGCATGCCTTGAATTATAAATGTCAACCAAATGGGTTAAGGTAAGGAGGGTAACCCTACCTTGTGAAATGGATAAGTTGTTCTAAAATAGAAATTAAGCATGATTATTGAAACTTATTAAGAGGCTATAATAACATGGCCTTAATTGGATAGGATTTTCCATTAAACTCATACCTTTTAATCAAGTAAGAAAATGTTAATCTAGTCTCCCTAAGCTACCAGTCTAAGGATGTCCAACTCATCCCATGTTTACTTGTGAATTTAGTAAAGTATTCTAAATCTTTTCATTTCTTTTAGAAATAGTCCTTACAATGATCACTTCATTCTACCTGTGTGTTTGGAAGATCTTACTGATGTAATCCTAGTATGATGATTGTTATATTTGATCTATTTCACCTTCTACAATTAATTAAAAAATGTTTACCCAGTAAGGTACAGGCTATTTATAACATGTGTAGATGCTTAGGTAAGTGTATAAGTTATTGACAGCTTTGTTAATAAGGCCATGTATAAATTACATGGATAGGCATGTGTGAGTGTTTATACACTAAATTCTATTTGAATACTAAGTGGTTAAAATGCTTACTAATGAAGTCACACTTATGGATCTCATTACATTTTCCATGCTAACTCTATTTATAAATCTATCACCATAGCTGCTTATCTCTGTGTTATAAAAAAATAGTTGTTACATATTGGTATCAAAGTAATTTATATTGCTCTAGAAAACTTTGGGAAATATTTCTTTCTATTTTTCCTACTGAGTTGTTTCTTGTTTCACCACATTATGGTGAGAATAAGATCTATAATAAAAAATAACCTCGGGGATGTTAACCCTAATATAAGTAGAGGTAGAGGTAGAGGTCATAGAGCCAATAATCCTAAAAGAGATGCACCTCTTCCCAAAAATGTTGGTATTAATATTGGAGCCCCTAACCATGAAGTAAATAATCCTAATGCTAACCAGGAGGTAGTCTTAAATGGGATCTTGACTAATTTAAATGCACTTCAAAGTAAGTTGGAAACCCAAGAACACATATTGAACAACTTAGAGGTTGTTCCACCTAAAAAATTACCTCCCAGATAAGAAGTACAAAGTGGTGATCCAAAGCCACAAAATAATCCTATTAATGTGGTTGATCTTATCACCAAGGAACTAAATAAACTACCTCCACCAACATTTCAGGTGAGGAATTAGGTGATGCATCTAATGCATGATTAGTTCACCTACATAAGTAATTTAATCTACCTAATGTTACATCTAATTTGAAGGAAAGAGTGGTCTCATATCAGTTAGTTGGATCTATAGCTCTTTGGTGGAACCATCTTTGTTAATTAGAGGGTTACCATCTAATAACTCTGACCTAGCCTACTTTTGAAAGGTAATTAAGGAAGAGGTATCTTAGCTGAAACATTAAAGAACAAAAAATGACTGATATTTAGTTGTTAAAACAAGAGATCATGTCAGTAACTAAATATGAAAATAAGTTTTTGAACCTACTAAGTCATGTTAACTACATGCATGATGAAGAGACCAAGGTAACTAAGTTCAATTTAGGGATGAAGTAGATATTGATGTATGATGTCAATATGACTAACATGAAGACTTTGACTTCTTATATTAAATTTGATCATCGAATAGAAGAGAAAGAGAAAGTTTGTCAAAAGGCAAGGAAATATTTTAGATAGAATAGACAATAGTATAAAAATAAGAATCTATCCCCTTCTTATAAGAATTTAAAGAAATATGATCAAAACTATAGATTTACTAGAAGTACCAGTGGTTTTAATAAATTTCAAGAGTAGAATAAAAACTTTAAAAATCATAATTCTTATAAGGCTACACATTTTGGGAAAAATTAGATCCAAGGTAATCAAAATGTACCTACCACTAGGGAAAATACCATTCATGTATCACTCCAAAGGACTATAGTATGTTGGGAATGTGACAATAATCATTATTGCAAGGACTATCCCAAGATAAAATCATGTCAATCAAATCAACATAGGATGTATGCAATTGTACATAATAAAACTATATATTTTCATGCAACTCCATATATTTCCAAGTAACTCCTATCAAATTTAGAAATAAATTAAATGATATTGCTATCTCTATTTTAATTGATTCAGGATAAATTGATAACTCTGTTAATTATAAGATAGAAAATAGGTGTAAATTTAATCCTAAAACATTGACAGCTGGTTGGGATGCTGAGTTTGGATCTGAAAAAAGGGTGTCATTTTCTAAATGTCTTAAGTAAGTATGATTAGACTTAAGCAACTTTTAGACCATGGTTAACTTTTTCTAGCTACCCTCAATTCTTATGACATCATTTTGAGTATAGAGTGGTTGCAAAAACATAAAGCTAATCTAGTCTATTTTAATAAAGTGGTAAAATGTTGTGATGACATGGGAAAATCAGTAATGATACAAGGTTTGATGAAGTCTAAAATATGCAAGATTATATCAACCTTACAACTAAAGAAGGTAGTACATAAGGGTTTCAAAATATATTTTATATATATGTATAAAATACCACATATAACTAAGACAACATTTCAAGAATATCCTTTTCAATAAGAATTTTCTAATATTTTTCCAAAAAAATTGCCTAGTTTGCCTCCAAATATGGAGTTTGACTTTTATATTAATTTAATGTCAGGGGTATCCCCTACATGTAAAGTGCCTTACCACATGAATGTGGTAAATTTATATGAGATTAAATATGAACTTCAAGAGATATAAAAAAATGGTAGCATTAGGTTAAGTGTGTTTCCTTGGGGTGCACCTATGGTCTTTGTGAAAAAGATAAATGGAACCTTGTGATTGTGTCTTGATCACCGCATGCTTAACAAGGTTACTATCAAAAAAAATTATCCTTTATTGAGCATAGCTGATCTATTTAATCAAATTAAGCATTCAAATATATTTTTTAAGATAGACTTGAGATCAAGTTATCAAAAACTAAGAATCAAGGATGAATCCACCCATAAGACCACTTTCAGAATTGGGTATGGACATTATGAGTTTATGGTAATGCCCTTTAGTTTAACTAATGCACCTATTGAATTTATGAATTTAATGAATAGTGTATTTATAAAAAAATTTCAAATTTTTATTCTAGTTTTTCTTAATGACATACTAATATATCCTAAGAATGTATCTGAACGTGAACAACAATTGTGTTTGGTGTTGCGAAGGCTAAGACAACATAAATTATATGCTAAGTTGTCTAAGTGTACTTTATTTCAAACAAAGATCTACTATTTGGGTCACATAATATCTAATTATAGTATTATTTTTTATCCAACTAAGATTAAGGCTATCCAAGAGTGTCCTAATCATAGAAACATACATGAAGTATGCAACTTTATGGGGATGGATGGATATTATAAAAGATTTGTTGATTTTTTTTTTAATTTGTTGATTTTTTTTCTAAGTTAGCTAATCCAAAAACTTCCTTTTAGTGAAAGGGTAATAAGTTTTTTAAGACCTTATAAGTGTGAACAAACTTTTCAAAAACTTAAAGAGATGATAACCATAGCAATTTTATTTATTATACTAAATCCTAAAGGTAATTTTGAAATATAGGCTAATGCATCCAAAGAAGGCTTTGGTGGCATGTTAACTCAATATGGTTCATTCATGGATTATGAGGCACAAAAATTAAAAGATCGTCACAAAAATTACACCAATCGTGACCTTGAACTTGTTTCCATTATACATGCTTTAAAGTAATGGAAACACTTTTTTCTAGATAAGAATTTTAAAGTAAAATTTGATCATCATAGCCTAGAATATTTGTTTTCCCAGGATGATCTAAATGCAGGCCATCATATATGGATGGAATTTTTGAGTAATTTTGATATGAATATCTCTTATGTGAAAGGTAAGTATAATCATGTTGTTGATGCACTCAGTCAATGCACGTATCTTTTGGCCTTGTCTATTTTGCATAACAATTTTAGAACTAAAATTTTAGAACAATATCATTTTAATAAAAAATTTCAAGAGGTAATTGTAAGTTTGGTTGATGATCCTATAGAAAATATTCTTTTTGACATTTTGGTTTACTGTGATAGTTTAATAAAACACAAAAATAGAATTTAAGTGCCTAATTTTGTTGACTTAAGGAATGTTTTAATGAAATAAATGCATGCAACACCTCATTTTACTCATTATGGTATTACGAAGATGACACATGATTTGAAAAGGATGTATTATTGGCTTGGTTTGAAACATGAAGTTGTTGCTTTGTAGAAACATATTTGGAATGTCAATGTGCAAAAGATGAACATTTTCATCCAGTGGGACTGTTGTATCCTCATTATGTTCCATAAGGTAATTGGGTTGTTATTTCTCTCAATTTCATAATTGGTTTGCAAAAATATTAAAGAAAGCATGATATTAATTTAGTTATAATAGATAATTTACTAAAGTTGGTCATTTCATTATTGGAAATTTGACTAAATATGCATGTGTTTGCTAATGGTTTGTAAAATAAATAGTACAGTTGCATGACATGCCTAAATTTATTATTTCTAATAGAGATAAATGTTTTAATTTAAGATTTTGTTAAAAATTGACTCCTTTTGGTACAAGATTGAACTTTAGCTTGTCTTATCACCCAAAAATGGATGGTTAGACAAAAAGGTTAAATCAGATTGTAGAAGATATGTTAAGAATGTATGTGATAGATCAATAAGGTAAATGGGAAGATTATTTACACTTAGTTTAATTTGCATACAATAACACATATCATTATATTATTAAAATGGATCCATTTAAAGATCTGTATGGATGTAAGTGTAGCAACCCACTTGGTTTGGAAAGTTTTTAAAAAAAAAATTGTTATTGAACCTAATGTTTTACAGGGGTATGATAGGCAAATGGAAATAATAATGTAAAATATAAAGGTTACCTTTGATAGGGAAAAGTGTTATGCATATTTAAAGAGGTCACCATGTGAATTTGAAGTTGGTGATAAAGTTTTTCTATGTTAAACCACATAAAGTTTGATTAAGTTTGGAAAGTCTTCTAAATTAGCTCCCCATTTTATGGAACCCTTCGAAATTTTGGAGAAAATTAGTCCTATTACCTATCAATTAGTTCTTAATCCTTTTTTATCCTATATTAACAATGTTTTTCATGTTGCATTATTGATAAAGTACATTCTTGATCCTTTTCATGTTTTGGATTGGACTCATCTTCAATTTTCAGAAGAGGAAAAGATGCAGTTGGATCTAATGAGGACCCTAGACCATTGTAGCATTAGACTGCATACTGATGAGATTTCCCAAATTATAGTTTAATGTGATGCTTTGTCTAAAAGAAGTGTTACTTGGGAAGAGGAGAGTATTTTCAAGCAACACTATCCTTGGTTATTTTTATAACTGGGATGAATGTTTTTCAAGTGGGGGAGGATGTCATGCCCCTGGTTGCTGCACTTCTCCCATTTGTTGATTATAAATTTTGTTATGAACTTTTGTAATATTATTTTATGTTTTTATGATTTAGTTATTGATCTATGAGTGATTAGTTGGATATTCTAAGATAGTTTTTAAGAACCTTCATTTTAGCATTGGATATTTCATGCTTAATGAGTTATTGATTCATTATTTAGCTTAGTTTTATTATTATTATTTAATTTTGTAATCATATTTATTAATATTAAAGAGTATGGATGTTGTTGATGGTCTATTGTGACCATAGGTACATGATATGAACTAGGTTAGATTTGACTCTGAGTAGTCAAGTGAGGCCGAGAAGGTGAAGAAAAAGAAACTATGAACTTCAAATTCAAAAACTGAGCTTTGACTATTTTATGAATTAATTTGAGTCATTATTATGCTTAAATTAAATTAATGAGTATTTGTCTTGGGTTGGATTCAAATGCATATTCGGATTAGGTCTTGATTTGGTTTGACTTCTTGCTTTTACATTATTCTTTTTAGTTTTGAATTCAACTCTTGGTATACTAAGACATTTGTCAGCATTGTTTTGAAAGACATTAGTCTTGTGTGATAGTGTTATTGTCTTTATCTAGTTTTGTCATGGTTTAGTTTACCTTGTTGAGGAAACTTACATTGATGGTAATTATAACTATTGAGTTCTATTTTTGATTGACTGGTTTTTGATTTAGTGACTTTTTTTAATGTTGTTGATTGCATTGAAAGGTAAATTTAATAAAATTTTGTAAGTCATTAAATCATTTGATTTAATCTTGAGCATTATATTTGTTACATTGATTGTCTTGGTTTCTTGGACTCTTATTTTGAAGTTGATATTTGAAGTGTCCAAGTCTTATCTTGACTTTGCAAGGAACACGGCCTATGAAATTTTGGGACTTGGCATTAGTTTGGAAGTTGTTGTTGTTTTAAACTCTATCTTATGGCATTAGCTCACCACTGGAGGCATGAAAGTCGAGAAGCTTCCTAACTCTAATAGGGTTCTTGTTTGGTCATTTTGCATTGTTTCATTATGAAGAGACAAGGCATGGGGAAACTCTATTAGATTTTTTGGTGTATGGAGACCAACAAAAATAATGGGGTAGTTAGTTGCATGAATACTATGATTCTATCATAGAGTTCTAACTACAACAATGTATTTGTCTTGCCATCTATGAGGAGAAAATGGAGAAGTTTTTTATTCCATTAATTTTCCATAAATAGAGTTGACTTGTTTTATTTGAGAGTGGAAGGCTAGAAATTTCATGGGAAGGCTTGGATGGAGAGCTAGACAAGAAATTTTTAATTTCATTTTCCTTTCTAATACATAGTCTTCAAGTAATTTTTGTACTCAAATTATTTGGCTTTTTGTTATCTTGAGTCTTGAATGTAAATGGTTCATTTTGAGTTTATGTTTGAATAATTTTTAAACCCTATTAATTCAAGTTAGGGTTTTGATTTATATATTTATTATTTCAAATTCTTTAGCCATTTAGGCTATGTCCATGAAAGTATTATTAGTTTTTGTGAATTTTTTAAAACCTTGCAGGGATTTTTAAAGCCCTTGGTCTCCTTTTCTTAGTGAAAATAGACCTGTGTATTATTATTAGTCCATAGCCTTAGATGAAAATAATGAAGTTATTTGAGTTTCAAAGAGGGTTCGATTACCATATGGCTTTTTATAAAATATTATTTTTATTACTATTTTATTAAGTTTAAAGAAAAAGTCATATGACCATGATATTAGATTTGGTTATTATGAATATGTTTGACTTATGCTTGTAAGTCTGATTTCATCTTTAGTCATGATTTTTTGGTTTCAATTTAATGATTTTTATCATGATGTGAAGACATCATGAACCTTAAATTGTTTGAATTTAAACATTTGTATGATTAAATTATGTTGGTATTATCATTACCAGTTATTGATATTGACTTTAGAATATTTTATCATGTTTATCATTGACTATGTTGGTCAACATTGAGCTATCACTTTATATTATTTGTTGTTGTTTAATTTGAATAGTGAGGTTGACCTTATTTGCACTGGATATGTGAATGTCTTATCTTACATGAAAATTTGAGTTAATTTTTTGTATCTTTTTAGACTACCATAAGTTTGAATATTCTTCTTGATGAGATTGTTGATGTTATTTTGAGCATGTTGTTTAGTATAAGTATTGAAACCAATTTATGTCATTAAATTTTATTTATTTAGATGGAAATATTTAAATAATATTATTTATATTTAGGGTTAATAATAATACAATTGCATTTATTTCAAGTGTTGGACCCTAAAGATGTTTTGGGGATTACAAGTGCAATGCCATGGATTACACTCTTAATATTCAAATATTAAAATCTCTAATATGAGTTGTAGTAGTTGGAATAATTGTAAATGTGTTAGTGTTGTTAACCAAGAATGTAAACAGTGTTTTTTGAATGTTTTAATTAAGTGTTATGTTAATTCAAGCTCAATAGTCACTATTAATCTTACTCACTTCTCTTGACTAGCCTAAATCACATTCAACTGATGGATGGGTTGGTCTAGGGCCACTTATGATTGGGCTCACTGAGACTAGAGAGGTTGGTGTTTACATTGTTAGACTTGCATATAGATGATTACCTACTTATTCTTCTTCAAAATGTGCATTATTTTTTAGTAATGAAAGTGAAGTAAAGAAGATCATTTTTGTAAAATGAGTTGATTAAGTTTTGTATATTTATCTTCATTATTTATATGTGAGATTTTTAATTATGACATGCAATGTAATTGTTATGCTTAAATTATATAAACAATTTAGTTATATTTAAGCTGATTTGTAATTATAAAATGGAGGTTGGTCTTTTAGATTATCAATCCACTGATTATGTTGCCACATATATACAAATTTAAGCAATATTGTTGTTTCATTTAAAAAATGTGATCATATAGTTGTTTAAGTTAAAATTGCATATTCATTGGTTTAAAATTGTTTATATTTGAGTGTTTTTTTTGTAGGCATAACCTTATTTGAATCTAAAATTGTCATACATCAATTATGTATGTTGAAGCATCTCTTTGTATAGTTTGAACAAGTTCATTTAATTAACTTATTGTAAGAATGGGTGTGTGTATAAATTTTAAGGTTCATGTTGACCATTTTTGGTGTAACAGGCCAAAAATCAGTCCCCTTCTTCCTCTATTGTTTCAGGCCAATTCATCATTTGATTTTGCACAAGTCCAGGAATTTCTATGGACTCTATAGGTCTAAATCTATGGACTCTGCAGGTCTAAATCTATGGACTCTGTAGGTCTAAATCTATGAACTCTATAGGTCTAAAGCTATGGACTCTGCAGGTGGAATATCTATGAACTCAGTAGGTTTTGTTTTTCTATGAACTTAGCAGGGCTTTGTTTTTCTACAGACTCAGCAATGAAGAACCAGTTTAGAGAGTGCAAGGTTTTGCAAAGCTTCTTCGGACTCTTGTCTAAAGAAATTCATAAGGAAAGAGTGCTAAAATGGTTCAGAAGGCAGTTTTCCTTAAGGTTGAAAGAGTGGTTCAATAACATAATCTTTCAAAGAGTTAGCACCTTTGAACCATTGAACTGGTTCAACACCTTTAGTTCATCACTTGGTTCAATCGATGGGTTCATCACTTGGTTCAATTGGTGGGTTCATCGCTTGGTTCAATCAACGGGTTCAATTGCCTTGGTTCAATCAGCTTAGTTCAATCAATCAGTTCATCAGCTTAGTTCAACACATTGGTTCAATGCCTTGGTTTAAATCAGTGGGTTCATCATTTGGTTCAAACATTCAGTTCATCGAACAGTTCATCAGTTTGGTTCAATAAAGGCTCAGCACGCAGTGTTGAACTATTGAACTAGTTCAATGATTGGTTCAAGTGAATGGTTCATCAGCTTGGTTCAAAGGCTCAACACGCAGTGTTGAACCATTGAATTGGTTCAATGAGTGGTTCAAAGGCTTGGTTCAACAAAGGCTCAGTGCACAGTGTTGAATTGTTGAACTGATTCAATGATTGGTTCAAGCAAATAGTTCATCAGCTTGGTTCAAAGGCTCAGCATGCAGTGTTGAACCATTGAACTAGTTCAACGAGTGGTTCAAGTGAATGGTTTAAATTGCTGGTTTAACAAAGGCTTAGTGCATAGTGTTGAACCATTGAACCGATTGAACCATTGAACCAATTTTGGTTTAGTGGGTCGATTTAACGGCTTGGTTTAAGGGGGCGTCCCAAAGCCGAATGATAGTTTCCCTTATGGAGGGTAGGCCTAGGTTCAAGAGCCCTTACGGAGGGCAAGAAACTTTTCAAAGGCAGTCGAAGGGGTAAATTTTTTGGATTTTCATTTAAGTCATAATTCCTTCAGAATTTTTGTTTGAAGGAATTCTTTCAGACAAAAGGTCTGAAGAAATTCACAGGAAGGCCACAGTAGAAAAGCCCAAAGTAAAAAGCCCGCCTAAAGGATATGTGCCTTGCAGAGGGCTCTCACTAAGGAGGAGGACTGTTCTCAAGAAGCTGAAGGGTCATTTTCCCCTCTAAGAAGGATCAATAAAGGAAGTTTGTAGGAAAAGGCCAAAGCAAAAAACTCGTAGAAAAGCCTGCTAAAGGACCTGAACAGATTTTTGCCAAGGATGGTGACATCCTGAAAGCCATCAATTTTAAGGAGATGGACTAGCCATTGAGTATTCAATTTCAAGGTGACAGTTGTGTGAACGTCAAATTTAAGATGGTAAAATGGCCATTGGTTTTTAAATACTTGCATGCCAACCATGGAAAGAGCCCAAGGAATGTAGCAACCCGCCAGAAGATCTCCCCCTAAGGGCTAAAGGAGCAGAAGGAGACAAAGCAGGAAAAGGAAAAAGAGCTAGAGAACAAAGAGAGAAAAGTGCCAAGTGTAAGAATAGGTAGATAGCCCAAGTGGAGAAGGGAGGCACCAATTCAAGAAGTTACTCCAACAGGTGATATAGTGCCCACAAATTGATTACTAGGAGGTGCAAATAGCTGACAGTGTAACCCATTTTTCTTCATTTCACATTAATGAGCGACAAACCACATAATCACCTTGAAGAAACAATCTTGCAAGTAGACAAATAGTGTAGCTCATAATTTCTCATTGATGTTTAAGCGGCTTGCTCTTCCCAATGATCAGAGTGTAAATGGGTCATTTGTAAAAAGGGGCACCAAAAGGCCTCTTTCCTTCCTCTATATATTGGAGACTTGTCATTTGAAAAGGATATTTTTCACTTTTGTAAGGCGAAGTCCTAGCAAATTTTCACTTGAAATCAATAAATGCATTTTTACCTCTATTCTAGTTAGACATCTCTATGTGTGTCTGAGTGTCAATTTGTGTTTAGTCATTACTTCTTAATGCTTCCACAAGTTTAACACCAACACACCTAGTGTCTATAAGGTGCCATTTCTATAGGTGATAAGGAGAGTTGTGTTTGAAAGTGTAGAGATAGAAAAAGATACTATGTAGTGTGCCTTTCCATAGCACCTTTGGGGAGTCTCTATTTTCTGTGTGTTCCATTAAGGCCTCTCTGTCAAGCTACCTGCAACCTGGTCCTTCTGTTAGTTTGAAGTGTACGTATGTGTTTGTCTAGCTTCAAGTGTGAGTGTGAGTAGGTCAAATTATTTGGTGCATCACCTCTTTTAAAGTAGATTTGTTTTCCTTTAATCCTTCTCTCTTTTCACCCCCCATTATATATCTATATACCTATATTAGCATTTATTGGAACAATTTAGATGCATCAAAGGGAGCTAGCCCTTACCTAGAGACTCTCCCCTCCAGCTTCACTAGTCCCACAGGTGAGAGGGGATTTTCCATTGTTGCGTGTGGAAGGTAGGAGCTTAGCCTCCTACCTCGGGTGCAATCCACTGCATCAACAGTTTTTGGCATGCCCGATGGGACCTAATTTTTTACACTCAATAAGGTTTCAAGATTGATGTTGGTCTTGTTACAGCAAATCAACTATTTTCAGCATCTAGTGACTCCACTAGTAAGAACTTCATTTCCTAATCAAAGACCAGTCTGACTTCTTATGCTTAAAGTCACCACATGATCTACTTCTAAGGGTGTCCCTTTCTAATTTGTTGAATTGCCTTTAAACTCAGCAAAAAGACTGAGGTTTGAGAGGACCCATCCTTATTCAGCAAACCACCTTCCTAGACCTGTTGTAAGGAACACATACAAAATAGGGCTGCAGTTACATCCAATCATAGCCATGGCTTTACCCTTTATGACTTTTTGTGGTCAGAGCCCCTTGATTCTCCCATGTTATGACCCAATTCTAGGAGCAGCCCTCAAAAATGTGTCTTAATTTGATGGAGAGGGGCCCATTATAGTCATTGAACACATTAGAAATATTACTAACCTCTACAATATTCACAATGTCACTGAGGAAAATATCACAATCAGATTGATGTCATTGTCTCTCAAGGGCAAAGCTCTTGACTAGTACGGGACTTTGGCTATAAATTCAATCAATTCTTGGAATGAATTAGGTACTCACTTGATGGATCATTTTGGGGAAAAGAGCAACCACCTCTCGCTTGTTGAGCAGTTGACTACCATAAAAAGAGCCCCACATGAATACATGCAGGATTTCAACACTCAGTTTCAGAAGACATGGGATAGAATCCCTGTTCTGGTAAGACCGACTGCTAGCTATGTTTTCTTGTATTTCTTAAGACCATTAAATAGTGATATCACTGTTATGATACAATCCATGGGAGGACATGTGCTACCTACTACCTATGATATATTTATAGCATCTGAAAATTGCTTAGTGTAGGCTGGGAAAATAGGCCCTAGACCCCATATGCCACTTTTCCCCAAAATGCTACCTCCAATTCAAACCGCTACTCCCACATTAGCTCCTTTGCCTAGCATAGAGAAACTAACTGCTGCTCCATCTAATGAGCTTCATGAAGTTAAGAGTCTATTACAAAGTATGTCAAATGAACTTATGGCTCTTAAAAGGCAGCAAGCTCAAAGTAACCGACCAAACCAAGGATACTAGCAATATGGTCAAGCTCCTAGACCCCCTTTCCAAAATTACAATCAAAGATAGGGTTAGCTTACTCAGACCAGGCCCTTTCAAGGCTACAACCCAGGTGTCCCTTCATCATCTAAGGTCATGGTGCTCGTTCAAAACAATCTAGTGCAGGAATAGCCAAGTTGTTAAACCATGGGATATGGTTAGGAAAAGGCTATTTATACAAATGAAATGATGGGTTATTACCCAAATGTCCAAGAGAATCAAGTAGCCACCCATTCCTAAGTCTTTGAGGCTCTAATGCAACCCAGCATGAGTAGCAGTTAGGCCTAGCCTGATTCTACCCTCATGAATCATCTGGAAGAAGAATTATTTTTAGTCAATTATATGGGTGCTACAGATAATTAGGCTAACTATATTGTAGCCAACACAAGATTCAAAATAAGGGTAATGGAAGAAGCTCAAGTTGCTTCTTAGGTGTCAGCAACGTCTTCTTCATCACATGCAAATCAAAAAGTCCCAAGTTTCAGACCGTCGGTTGTTATTTCAACTCTTTGGCCTGCGACCCAGGTTGTACATAATTCCAAAGAAATTTTGAAGGAAGGCAACCCTCGAGTCAATGTGGTTAACCAGATGAAGAAGCTGCACATGAACATCTCCTTGTGGGATTCGCTATCAATACCAGGGCAAAAAGACATGCTACAAAAGGAATTGCATGAGCTAGATGAATGAGTTGTCCCAACAAAAGCTGATAACATTTTGATGATGAATGGATAGCCTTCTACCTCAGGTCAAATCTAAAAGGAAGAAAAGGTTCCTCCCTTTTATGTGTCCTTGGTCATAGGAGATTTCTTGGTGCATAATTGCATCATTAATAATAGAGAAAGTACCTCAGTGATGCCCAAATGCATAGCTAACAAGCTGGGCTTGAAATACGAAGAAATGACCAAGGGAGTCCTGTAGTTAGATGGAACTCCAGCAAAGACAATTGGGGTAGTAAGAGGTTTAACCTTGATGCTGCATGCTTGCCTGAATTTCTTAGTTCCTCATGATTTGGTAGTGGCAGATGTCCCCCCTACTTTGCTATCTACTTATCCAAGGATTTTACATCCAAGATAGGTGGCTACTTAGCATTGAATTGGTCTTATCTAGTTTTTAGAACCAAGTACATGACTAAAGTCAAGATTGAATCCGAACCACTCCACAGAGATCATCTAGAACTTTACTCCATCATTAACTAGGAAGAGTTCTAAGTACACCAATCTCCATCCCTTGCCCTTGAAGAGTTGCAAACCTACTCTTAGATGAATGGTGAAGTGACAAATTTGAGAATGATCCTTACAAGTTCATAGAGGAGGCGGGCCTTGGAATTTATTACATGCATGAAGAGGGTACTTTTGTACCAAATATAATGAAGGCTAGTCAGGAAGGTTCAGGTTTATGGCAGTTATTCTTTGATGGTTTAAGGAGTAAGTTGGGAGCTGGTGGTGGAGCGGTGATGGTCTCTCCTTCAAAAGAGAGGTATTTTTCAGCCTTTTGGTTCCGATTTTCTTGCACATGTAATGTTTTAGAATATGAATCCCTCATCCATAGCTTGGAGTGGGTGAGGAAAAGAGGAATCAAAGAGCTACAAGTGTTTGGTGATAGCGAGCTGATTGTCAACCAAGTAAGAGGCCAAAATTTGATGAAGAACTCTCTACTGAAGTCCTACAAACATAGGGTATGGGACTTACTAGAAAATTTATATGCTTTCAATATTACTTCCATCCCTAGAGAATAGAATAAGCAAGCAGACAGGCTAGCGGTAGTTGGTGCCCAGTTCGATATTGCTAAGGAAATAAGCTAAGACCATAGCTCACGTCACTTGAAAGTAGTGATCTGGCCTTCTATACCTAACAACATCACCAACTGGTAGGTTTTCAACAATGATCAGCAAATAGCACTTTTCCTACAAGAAGAAGTAGAGTTCACTGCAAAAAACTAGATAAAGCTATAGCAACAATATGGTAGCCAAATTGTTTAGCTAAAGAACAATAAGCTCCCCAAAGGTTTGGTCACTCTAGAGAGTATCTTCAATAGAGATGACCAATTGAGAAGCGACAAGGTATGCATTACAACAAAGGAGGAACACCATGAGAAGGTGGAAATATTCAAGGATAAGCTGCTTACACTTGGAAAAGTGTGCACAAACTAGGAAAGGTAGGCCTTCATCTTGTTGTGCCAAGAATTTGCCGATATCTTTGCTTGGGAGTATAGTGATTTGAAAGGTTTTGACCCAAGCTTAGCCTAGCATACCATTGAACTAGAAGAAGGTGCCAAACTAATCAAGTAGAAGCAAAGGCTTGTCAACCCAATGATTGAGCCTCTCATGTGCAAGGAGCTCACCAAATTGATTGAGTCTAAGATAATATTTCCAATCAAACACTCTTCTTGGCTGGCCAATCTTGTTCTTATTTGAAAAAAGAATGGAAAGATTAGACTATGCATCAATTTTAGAGATCTCAACAGAGTCTCTTTAAAAGACCATTATCCTCTCCCAAGCATGGAGTAGATTCTTTAGATGGTGACAGGCAGCGAGTGTTTCTCCCTCCTTGATGGATATTTAGGATATAACCAAATTTTGGTGCAAGACTGTGACCAACACAAAATGGCCTTCACAACCAAGTGGGGAATGTTTGCTTACAGGAAAATGCCTTTCAAACTATCTAATGCTAGTGCCACTTTCCAATGAGCTATGGACATGGCCTTTCAAGGCCTAATAAATAAGACTGTGCTAGTATATCTTGACGATGTGATAGTTTTCTCCAAGGAAGCAAGCCAACACATGAAACACCTTACGCAAATCTTTGAGAGGTGTAGAGAGTTTGGTATCTCTCTCAATCCTAAGAAATGTGTGTTCTCTATCCATGAGGGAAAGCTCCTTGGTCACATTGTTTCTTCAAAAGGACTAGAGATCGATCTAGAAAGAGTTCACTCCATCCTAGAGCTGTCCTTACCCAAGCACAAGAAAGGCCTGCAAAGCTTCTTCAGTAAGATAAATTTCATACAGAGATTTATCCCAAATTTTGTGGAGATGGTCAAGCCATTGACCTCTATGCTAAGGAAGGGTGAGGAGTTCACATGGATAGTATAGAGAAAATATAGTTTTGAATAAATCAAGTAGGCCATAGCCCAAGCTCCTACTTTGATCAGCCCTGACTTCACCAAAGATTTCAACCTCTACACCTTTGGTAATGAAGAGGTAATCTCGGCCATGCTTACCCAAGCAAGTGATGATAACTTTGAGCAGCTAATTACATTTTTTAGCCAAGGCCTAGAAGGTTTTGAAGTCAGATACACATATGTGGAAAAGCAAGTCTTTGCAGTCATACAGAGTCTGAAGAAATTCAGACACATGTTGTCAAATAGCAAAATCCACCTCATGGTTCCACATCCCAACATCAAGGATTCTTGATCAACCAAGATCTAAATGAGAAGAGAGTAGGGTGGATCACTAAGGTGATGGAATATGATGTAGATATCAAGATCACCAAACTGGTAAGAGGGAGAGGCTTGTGTGAACACCTTGTTGTAGACTTTAAGTAGTAAAAGGAGGATAGTCTGCTAATCCATGATGCAGCTATAGAAAAAGAACCAGCTATCATGAGGGATTGGACAACAGACGTGAGTCATTTCCTTATCACTAGTGAGTGCCTGCACTCACTTGATAGGACCAAGAGAAGTTATTTTAGACTCCAGTGTCTCCCTTATGCCCTGATTGATGGAGTGCTATTCAAGAAGGATTTTTTAGGAGTCTTTTTGAGATGCTTGGACTTGAGTTAGGATGATAGGGTGATGTCTGAGTTCCATGATGGACCAGCCAGCAGTCATTTTTCTCATAGGGCTACTAGAGCAAGAATAATGAGAGCTGGCTATTTCTGGCCTACTCTTTTTAGGGACACCCATGCCTAGGTAAGAAAGTGCAAGAAGTGCACACTTTTTGATGGGAAACAACTATTGACTGCCATGCCTTTATAGCCTATTTAGGTGGAGCAGCCATTCATGCAATGGGGCCTAGACTTCATAGGGATGATTTATCCTCCCTCCAGTGTTGGACACAAGTGGGTCCTGACCACCACAAATTATTTCACAAGATGGGTAGAGGTTGTTGTTCTGAAGGAGGCAAATGAAAGTGCAGTCCTATATTTTTATGAGGACCTAGTGGTGAGGTTCAAGGTTCTAGCAACCATAATCTCAAATAATGTGTTAGCATTTTTGGGAACCAAAACAAGTGAATGGGCGCTAAGATATGGTATATATCTCAGCACTTCATCTAATTGCTACCCATAGGGGAATGGACTAGTTGAGTCTAAAAATAAGAACTTGATCAAGATTATCAAGTAGACCATGGAGGAAAATCAGAGGACTTGGCATGCCAAGCTGAAAATAGCCCTATGGGTAGATAGGGTCACCCCGAAGAGGGCAATTGGCAACTCACCATACACGCTCATCTACAGAAGGGAAGCTAGGCTCCCCATTTCACTTGAGTTTCCAGCCTTGGATCTCACTCGCCAGCTACAATTAGAAGAAGGAAATAGCATGGAAGTTAGATTATGCAAGCTGATGGAATTCCAAGAGGCAAGGGACTAGGCTATGGATTCTATGACTAGCTACCAACAACAAGTAAAGAGACACTTCGACAAGAAATATTCATCAAAAGGTTTCTCTGAAGGAGACATTGTCTTGAAATGGGATGAAGACTGAGCTAAGCTTGGAAAGCATGCAAATTTTGATGCCCGATGGAGTGGCCTGTACATAATCACTCAGTGTAAGTAGCATAATGCATTCCAACTCTCTAGGCTGGATGGTGAAGAACTATATATCCCAATTAATGGGATACATCTTAAGCATTACCACTAAGCCCCTTCTCCATCATGTATATATTTTCCCTTGCTTTTCTCCTATTTTACCTAAGTGCTTTTTTCACATGTTAGTAGTTTTCTTAGCTTTGTGTGTGTTTGTGTTTCCTTTTGAGGTAAATCTTTATGATTGGTTCTAGATTTATCAGAGCTATTGTTGATCTTTAAGTTACAATCTGACCCCGTACCCAATGGATTTTGAGGCAACTAGATTCTAAGCATAGCAGGCATGCTTCCCCTGGGAGTCACCAATTGTTGACCATTTTTGGTGTAACAGGCGAAAAATTGGTCCCCTTCTTCCTCTACTATTTTAGGCCAATTCATTTTTTGATTTTACACAAGTCCATGAATTTTTACGAACTCTACAAGTCTAAATCTATGGACTCTATAGGTCTAAATCTATAGACTCTGTAGGTCTAAATCTATGGACTCTGTAGGTCTAAATCTATGGACTCTGCAGGTCTAAATTTACAGACTCTGTAGGTCTAAATCTATAGACTCTATAGGTGGAATATCTATGGACTCAATAGGTTTTTTTTCTATGAACTCAGTAGGGCTTTTTTTTTCTACAAACTCAGTGATGAAGAACCAGTTCAGAGAGTGCAAGGTTTTGCAAAGATTCTTCAGACTCTTGTCTAAAGAAATTTATAAGGAAAGAGGGCTAAAATGGTTTAGAAGGCACTTTTCCTTAAGGTTGGAAGAGTGGTTCAATGACATAATCTTTCTAAGAGTTAGCACCTTTGAACCATTGAATTAGTTCAATGCCTTTGGTTTATCACTTGGTTCAATCGATGGGTTCATCACTTGGTTCAATCAGCAGGTTCATCGCTTGGTTCAATTGGTGGGTTCAATTTCCTTGGTTTAATTGGCTTAGTTTAATCAATCAGTTCATCAACTTGGTTTAACACATTAGTTTAATGCATTGGTTCAACGCCTTGGTTCAAATTGGTGGGTTCATCATTTGGTTCAAACATTTGGTTCATCAAATAGTTCATCGGCTTGGTTCAACAAAGGCTCAACATGCAGTGTTGAATCAATGAACCGGTTCAATGATTGGTTCAAGTGAATGGTTCATTAGCTTAGTTCAAAGGCTCGGTGCATAGTGTTGAACCATTAAACTGGTTTAATGAGTGGTTCAAGTGCATGGTTCAAAGGCTTGGTTTAATAAAGGCTCAGCGTGTAGTGTTAAACCATTGAACCGGTTCAATGATTGGCTCAAGCAAACGATTCATCAGCTTGGTTCAAAGGCTTAGCATGCAGTGTTGAACTATTGAACTGGTTCAAAGAGTGGTTCAAGCAAATGGTTCAAAGGCTTGGTTCAACAAAGGCTCAGCGTGCAGTGTTGAACCGTTGAACCAATTTTGGTTTAATGGGTCAGTTCAATGGCTTGGTTCAAGTGGGAGTCCCAAAGTTGAAGGATAGTTGCCCTTATAGAGGGCAGGCCTGGGTTCAGGAGCCCTTGCAAAGGGCAAGAAACTTTTCAAAAGTAGTTGAAGGGGTAAATTTTTTGTATTTTCATTTAAGTCATAATTTCTTCAGACTTTTTATCTGAAGGAATTCCTTCGGACAAAAAGTCCAAAGAAATTCACAGGAAGGCCGCAATAAAAAGCCTGAAGTAAGAAGCCCGCCTGAAAGATATGTGCCCTTGCGGAGGGCTCTCACTGAGGAGGAGGACTATTCTCAAGAATCTAAAGGGTCATTTTCCCCTCCAAGAAGGATCAATAAAAGAAGTTCACAAGAAAAGGCTGAAGCAAAAAACCCATAGAAAAGCCCACCAAAGGACCTGAATGGATTTTTGCTAAAGATGGTGACGTCCCAAAAGCTATCAATTTTAAGGAGACAGACTAGCCATTGAGTATTCAATTTCAAGGTGACGTCTACATGAACATAAAATTTAAGATGATAAAATAGCCATTGGTTTTTAAATACTTGCAGGCCAACCATGGAAAGAGCCCAAGGAATGCAGTGATTTTCCAGAAGATCACCCCCCGAGGGCTGAAGGAGTAAAAGGAGACAAAGCAGGAAAAGGACAAAGAGCCTAGAGAACAAAGAGAGAAAAGTGCCAAGTGCAAGAATAGGTAGATAGCCCAAGTGGTGAAGGGAGGCACTGATTCAAGAAGTTACTCCAGTAGGTGATATAGTGCTTGCAAATTGATTACTATGAGGTGCAAATAGTTGATAGTGCAACCCATTTTTCTTCATTTTGTATTAATGAGTAGACAAACTATGTAATCACCTTGAAGAAATGGTCTTACAAGCAGATAAATGGTGTGGCTCATAATTTCTCATTGATGTTTAAGTGGCTTTCTCTTCCTAATGACCAAAGCGCAAATGGGTCATTTGTAAAAAGGGGAACCAAAAGGCATCTTTCCTTCCTCTATATATTGGAGACTTGTCATTTCAAAAGGACATTTTTTTGCTTTTGTAAGGCGAAGCCTTCGCAGATTTTCACCTAAAATCAATAAATGCATTTTTACCTCTATTCTGGTTAGACATCTTTGTGTGTATTTGAGTGTCATTTTATGTTTAGTCATTACTTCTTAATGCTTCCATAGGTTTAACACCAACACACCTAGTGTCTACAAGGTGCCATTTCTATAGGTGACAAGGAGAGCTGTGTTTGGAAGTGCAGAGACAGAAGAAGCTACTATGTAGTGTGCCTTTCCATAGCACCTTTGGGGAGTCTATATTTTTTGTGTGTTCCATTAAGGCCTCCTTATCAAGCTTCCTACAACCTGGTCCTTCTACTAGTTTGAAGTGTACGTATGTGTTTGTCTAGCTTCAAGTGTGAGTGTGAGTAGGTTAAATCATTTGGTGCATCACCTCTTTTAAAGTAGATTTTTTTTCCTGTAATCCTTCTCTCTTTTCACCCCCCCATTATATATCTATATACCTATATTAGCATTTATTGGAATAATTTAGATGAATCAAAGGGAGCTAGCCCTTACCTAGCGACTCTCCCCTCCTTCTTTGCCAGTCCCACAAGGGAGAGGGGAGTTTCCATTATTGCGTGTGGAAGGCCGGAGCTCATCCTCCTACCCCGGGTGCAATCCACTGCATCAATAGTTCATATGACTGATAAATTCTCTTAGTTATCTTATCTTATGAATATGGCATTGAGTTAATTAGATATTGATATGATTACTTGTTTGTTTTGAATTAAGTTTATGAGATTCAATTATGAGATATATGTGAATATTATGTTTATTTAAATGTATAAATAAGTTGAAGAGTTATGCTAAGAATGTATAAAGTAACTGCATACTTTACTTGTACAATTTGAGTTAATTCTTATTTATATATAATTGTGATATGTTTTCATTGGACTATAATAAGACATAGACCTACCTTAATTTACAAGAATCTAATTTGTGAAGATATCTCTTTTATTAAGATTGTTTTAAGAAATTCAAAAATGCATTATTAGTTAATATTCCTTTAAGGACTATTATGAGCATAATCATTCTCTAATGTGATGGTGTGATGTAGTTATGAAGTCAAACATAGTTTGGCATGTTAAACAAAATGTTACGAATTTATGATATCTCCCTTTCTAAATTGATCACATCCTTATAAATGGAATTAATGATATCACTATTTAAGTGATAAGACTATTATGACAGCCTTAAATAATTATTTGGAAGTGATGTGTTGAGGAATAACTTAAGCTATAATTTAATCATGAACTAAACTCATGCATGTTATAAGTTAAATAAAGTAAGTTCAAAATAAGTTTGTAAAATAGATGGGTAATTAAATGACCTAAATTCCAATGGTTATTACATTTGAAGCATGATGTGATTGAGGAACATCTCTTATTTATTTGGAATGACTTATGGAGTGTTAATAAGATTTATTATTTTGATATAATAATAAAGAATTTTATTCCTTATGGAATTATTGAGGATAATTAATTGAGTTAAAAACATTAAGTTTGAATTGGAAAATCTTCCTTGGAAGACAAGAAAGAGAAATGAGTTTTATTAAAGGGTAAATGAATGTTATTTTGATTTAAGGCATTGGCCTTAAAAGTACTCTTAGTCTAAATGATAGTGATCTAAGTTGAAACATAATTCACTTGCATGATTAAAGGTTAAGAATTAAACTTAATATAAATATATAGAGTTCTTCAAAACTCATAAGGGAATTAAACAGTGATGTTTAAAGTTATTTTTAACCTAAAATAAGGTTGGGAAAAAATTAAAAAGATAAATAATAAGGCATGCCTTGATTTGTAAATGTCAACCAAATGGGTTAAGGCCAAGATTCTAACCCTACCTTGTAGCTATTCCAAAACTAAACTTAAGCATGGTTGTTGAAACATATTAAGAGGCTATAATAACATGGTTTTAACTAGATAGGATTTTACATTACACTTAAAATTTTTGATCAAGTAAGAAACTATTAATCTAATCTCCCTAAGCTACCTAGTATGAGGATGTCCAACTCATCCCATGTTTTCTTATGACTTTATTAAATCATTATAAGGCTTTTTGTTGATTTTTTAAATAATCCTTCCAATGATCACTTCCTAATTCCTATGTGTTTGATAGATATTGATTATGCAAGCTTAGTATGATGATTCTTTTGTTGGATCTATTTCACCTTCTGAAATAATTTGTTAAACTTTTACCCATTCAGATAAAGTTTTTTTATATCTTATGTAGGTGCTCAGGTAAGTGTATACATTATAGATGGTTGTGATAAGAAGGCCACATATAAATCACATAGATAGGCATGCATGAGTGTTCATACACTAACTCACTTCTATTTGAATACCAAGTGGTTAAAATGCTTCCTAATTAAGTCATTATTAGTTTATGGACTCAATCTAGTACCTTCTTTGTCTACAACATAGTTATGGATCTCATTTACATTTTTGTGTTAAATCTTTTGTAAATCTATCACCATATTTTCTTATATTAGTTTTATAAAAAAAAATGTTATTATAATTTTGGGGGAAATGATAGGTGAAGGGGATGATGAAACAAGTGGAGGAACCATAGTATTAGGGACTACTACTACAAGTGGTGGTGAAGTATTGGAGAATGGAACAATGGTGGTGGATGGAATAATGGATGGAGATATACCTTGTTGATGTGCTTGATAGGATGGAGGGGTGGATGGAGAGATGATAATGAAGCTTGAAAAAACTCTGGGAGGCTCACCTATGTAGGTGTTGTAAGTGAAGGGAAAGGTGCTAGAAAGAATTTAATTTTTTGCTAATATAGAGGAGGTGAAGTCCTCTCCACTATAGTAGTTATGACCAAAATTGTGGCAGAAGATGGATGGGTGGAGGGAAAATGGGGACTAGGGAGACCTCTAAGAATTTATTTTCTAATTTGGAGGTTCTCCTCCCTTTTACTATTGGATTCTCCCTCCAATAAATTCTATCTTGTCCTTTAGGAGATGGAGGTTGGTCTCATCCTACTAGGTCCTATGGATATGTTGGGTGCCATTGGTGACTCTAGGATTTTTCTTCCCATTTCATTTTCCTATTCTTTGGTGATTTTTATGTCATATTAAATGTCTCGGGTAACAATCTTAGACATTTAATTATCCCTCATATGTATCCACACCTATCAATCATTTTATGTATTCAAAAAAATAGCATCATGCTCATAATCTTGGTGATAATATGTAATTTTCACTCCCTTCTTCTCCTTAAGGTATTAAAGATAGTTCTTGACTTTTCCTTTAGGCTTCCATTCCTTGAATTGGGACACCTTCAAATTGTAATGGGATCTAATTTTCCCTACCTAGTTCAAGTGTTCCCTCACCACAAATTGGAGTTATCGAATGTTTAGAGTGGTATTATAATAATAGGACTAATGTTTAAGGATAATTTATTCATATATATTGTTATATATTTGGTGTGTCACCTCTTGTTATTCAAGCTTATCTAGAATGTGGCATGGTAAGAATAGAGGGGGTGCCCTTGATCCTTCAATTTGGATTAAGGTACAATATGGGTTGTACCAATAATATCCCATTTTACCTATGCTTATTTTAATATTATAACATATTATAGGCATCTAAGTGGCATAGATGGCTTGGTAAACTTGAGGATAGATTTCATCAAAAATACTTAAAATCTCATTCTTGTACTATAGACAAATAGAAAAGAGTAGTATTCATAGATTCTATTATCAACATATTTTGTTGATAGCTACCATAATTCACCATGGGCTCTATAGACAACATCAAATAGATATGACATCATATAAAATTTCTATTTATAGTCCTTATTTCATGTTTGTACATTTGGACCTTTAGTTTGACACTGATTATCTCTCCTAGCACCATAATTTTATCATAATTCAGGAGAACTTACAATAATGGGACCCATTCCACCTCTACATGGGTAATGATAAAAAACCATATGATTTGTTTAGAAGGTCCATGGCTATTCTGATACCAAGCTTGAATTTGATGATATTATTGGAGGAAAGGGATCCCTTTCGGTTCAGTCTCTAGCCTTCACTAGCCATTATTTTTGTTTCCCATATACAATATTGTGCTCAAGACATACATTGGCTAAGACTTGATTATAGGATACCTCAGGTGCTAGGATCCTAAGCCACCTCTCAAATTACCTAGCATAAATATATGTAACTATATTTTTCCATTTTTTAAGGTGTAAATAATCACCAAAGCAAGTAACATTAAAGAAAAAACATTGAAGTAAATCAATACAATGCATTACCTTTGGTTTCATTATTATTGGATGAAGTCCTATTATCTTGATTAGTAACATGTCATCAACATGCTAATTCTTCTCTTGGGATAGTCAATCCTATAAAGATTATGGTGTTATAGATTACACTGCATTCCATAGGGTTGAGTAATATGGAAACTTATAATCTAAAGCACTTTTATCGAATACTATGTCAATATAATCAATGTTTCCCATAATGGAGTACACTAAAGGAGCTTGGATGCATGGTAATTGTAGATAAACCATTTAAATTATCTTAAATATGTAATTCCTTTGTAAACTATATGAACTCTCTTCATAAATTCATTAAGAAAACTAGGGATTTTGGTCGCCAAAAAGCTTGAAATTACAATGTTCACTCATAAATTAATGGCAAAGTGACCTTCCTTTGCTTAAATTTTGCATATATTTCCCAATGTATATGCCTTGAATGAATAATTCATGTAAATTCAATATGAATAACAGATTTTTATTTTGTTCCCATTATAAATTTAAATGTGTTAGCCATCTTTTTTTTTCCATATGGAAACTTTTCATTGACTTTGTGCATCTAGTCACTTATTTAAGACACTATCAATTTATCACTCAACTACTTCTAATTTGTTTCCAAAATAATTTATTACTACTTTGGCCATGCATATTATAAATCATTAAAATTTTCTACTTCTTGCTTACCTAGGTCTATATATTTATAATCCTTCTTTATATGTTCCATGGTCATGAGTTAACAAAACTAAACCATGTGGAGCAGTCTCAAGACTATGGCAACTCATAGGTTTTGGCATTTTATTGTTTTAAACTTTGAACCATGTATGTCACTAATAAGGCTCTAGGTAATATAATATTTCCATGTGGTGTGGTCTCAACATTAGAGAGACTCGAGGCCTCGAGGCCACATAACCATTAGGATATTAACTTGAAACTTCTCCTTTGAATCTTTAGGTGAAAAAAATTATGCCAACTATGAAAATGTCAAATCTCAAAACTTTTGGACCATTAAACTTTGTTTCAACCTTTTAGGTTTTATGTTGACTTAATAATTCCACTTGTCAAACCCTTAGAACTATGGAACCTTGAGACCATTAGATAATTAAATTTGCTTTGAAATTTTATGGTTCTAGGTTCATGAAATTATGCTATGTGGCATGTTCTTAGGGTTCAAAAAAATTGAAGAATTAAAATTTTATTTGAATCAAAAAAATTTCTAGTTAAACATGGTTCTACCATGTGGATGTCTTATTGTGAACCAACTACTGATAAAGTATGTAAGTTTAGTCAAATTATGGTAAGTTTTGAGTAACGTGGTAATGCCATTAGTTGAGGTCTTAGAGCTTGGGAGCTTGAGACCTTTGAACCTACTTTATGTGATCTAGGGATATGAGTTAATAGAATTGTCCAATTTTCAAGACTTTGTAACTCAGGAAAATTTGAACACTTAGGTTTTTGTAAAGGTTAAAAGGCTCTAGGTAACATGGTTTTACCACTTGTCCTGATCTTTTATAATAAAGGTTGGGCTGAATGTGAGTAATTTGTAAGTCCTTTTCAATATTAATACAAAGATATGAAAATAAAATAGACACTAGGACATGACACATTAATTCCATTAGTCCATAAAAAATAATAAAGTCAATTTTTTAAGAAAAAAATAAAAACTTGAGGTTTTTTTAATAAATCAAAATTAATGTCCAAACTTTAATTTTCAAAATTTAAACTTCTATAAATGTAGATATTGAGGAAAACCTTAACATTGTTCATGTTAAAACTAATGTCATATCTATAAGGCTTATAGGACCTTTAATAAATATATTAAAACTATATTGGGTCCCTATTTGATTTTAGAAAATGGGGTGTGTGTGTGTGTGTGTGTTAGGGCACACCATGAAGCCAAGAAAATGTACCAAGATTAAAATTAGAGATATAAGGACCATTTAAAATAATATGGACTTATGCCACCCCTATTCAAGTGGAAATCATTTTAAACTAAGAATAATTTTCATATATTACAAGAAAACTAGACCTCTAAGGTAATAATTTGGATCTATTCCCTATATATTATATTGGATAGATTTAAAAACTAGAAAAAAAAGAATAATATAGACTTAAAAAAGATATATTTTAAAAATTGGATTAAAAATAATTCCAAACTATTCTAAATGTCCTTATATGAACATGTAATGCATACTTCAAAGATATCAAAAGAGCCTAAAAAATATCAACCATAAATATCAAAGACAACCAATATAGGTGTGATTATTTATAAGAATATAGATCCAAAGATTCAGTATTAAAAAATAGTTATAAATAAAATGTAGATGATGCATGGTGTTTTTTATGTCATGGTAATCAAATCATTCTATAATTTTAATCTACTTTTATTATACATAGTTTCATGATCGATAATGGGTTAAATGAAAATGCATGTACAATGACACTCCTTCATTATCTCGGATACATAGATCAAGATTTTCAAGTGAAATTAATATTAATCAGAGCATTTGATATACATACATAAAATACTCTCAAGAACTTAGTGTTACCTCTTCATGTTGGTTTAGCAATGGTGGCTACTCCATTTAAAGTCTTACCAAGTATAATGGTATTTAATATATTATTATGATGCCCTTAGATATAGAAGGCTCACATAGTACCATCTATAGTACATAGATGCCTCAAATGTTTACATTTTAATCACATGGTCAAACATCAAGACATTCAATATTCATACCCTTTATAATAATTTATAACTCCTCTTTCCCCACCACCACCATAGTTGGTTGTGGAATCTATTCAAGATCACAGTTTAAAGATAACTATTGAAACCATTCAAAAACATGGTACAAAGATAGTTGCACCAATAAAATTATAGAATCATTCATTATACATATAATATATATATATATATATATATATATATATATATATATATATATATATATATATATATAATTGGTACACCTTCCTAAGTGTAAATCTTCACATCAAAGAGTTACTCGATATATATATATATATATATATATATATATATATATATATATATATATATATATATATATATATATATATATATATATATAGTGGATGAAAATTTCTACATTTAATTAGGTGTTGTAGCATAATTGTCTTAATCACTAATCATAATTTTTTTAGAATATATAACCCTAGAAGGTGAAGTAGTTGGTGGAACTTGTTTTATAATAAGATAATATCTCATTGCCTATGTCTTTTTTGTAACATGTTGAACTTTATATTGTATTATCTTATGACACACTATATAAGATTTATATATTTTGAATATCGAGTAACTCTTTGATGTGAAGATTTACACTTAGGAAGGTGTACCAATTATATATATATATATATATATATATATATATATATATATATATATATATATATATATATAAAATTGGTACACCTTCCTAAGTGTAAATCTTCACATCAAAGAGTTACTCGATATTCAAAATATATAAATCTTATATAGTGTGTCATAAGATAATACAATATAAAGTTCAACATGTTACAAAAAAGACATAGGCAATGAGATATTATCTTATTATAAAACAAGTTCCACCAACTACTTCACCTTCTAGGGTTATATATTCTAAAAAAATTATGATTAGTGATTAAGACAATTATGCTACAACACCTAATTAAATGTAGAAATTTTCATCCACAAAAATTCATCATTAAACTCTATGATACAAGAACATAGTATGGTCCTCCTATTCATGGGATTAGAGGTTAGTTTATTTTCCATTCAAAGTTTTAAAAATATAAAAACATCAAAATAATTTTCAAAAAATAGAAAATCAGGACCTAAGCATGACAAAAGTTTTTATTTTACTTATTTACATATGTTATTCATTACATATTTTTGTATATATCATTATTATTTTTCAAATACACATGCATTTCATGAGGTATATGAGTTTTATGTATGAGATACATCAAAAATGGATTAATATATGTTAGATTCCCTTCAACTCAGTGGCCATGCTTAAGACAAGGGTATATAAATTCCACATGATACATTATAACATGTTATATCTATCTATGACCTCATATGTCATCTTGAGATACATACCTTAAAAGTGTCTTGTTAATCACTCACATTTTAAATTTTGATACATTTTTTATTTGATTGGGTAAAGTATATTTTTAACAAGGCTCTTATGACCACCAAGTTCAAAAGATATTCAAAAATTACTAAACAGAGTTAAAAAAAAATAAACAATCCCCCCAGGCTAGCCAACTAAGAGAGACTTCAACAAAACTTTTGCCAACACACCAATTATACAAAATAAGACAATAGACAAAAGATAAATGAAAAGAACATAAATACAGAATATAAATTAACTAGATGACTCCTTAGAGTTAAGGTATTCCAAAAGTGTTGTTAATTTAGCAATACCTTTTTGTTCCTTCATCTTGTCTTTCATATTTCTAACTATAGTACATTTGCTCAATCCTTCAATAGAGTAATTATAGCCTTTTTTAAAGAGGTTGTGACATTTTTATGTAATAAAATTCTACCTTTTTATAATATGGCATTGATACATATGGATGAAATAGAGAAATTTCACTTCTTTTATGCTCCAATATTTTTTAACTTTTTTGAATGATAGGCTATAGATTGTTTGCTTATTTTGTGTGACCCTTATCCAAAATGTGATTTTTTTGAAAACATATCTAAGATCATTTCTTATGTAAAAAATTTAAACATGTTCATTTATTGTTTCCCTTGGACTTGTGTGTGAAATATTTTACTATGCAAAATTTGAACATGTCCTTTGTATTTATTCCTTAGCCTTATTATATGACATTGTGTGACATTGTGTGTTATGTTTTTTTGTTTGTTTGTTTTTTGAGATTTATCATTGGTGCCATGATGCATATCATGCACTTTTACTACATAGTTTAATTTAAAGATGGTCACTTAATGTCATGCTTCGTTTAGAAACATATCTAGATAAGACACTTATATGGCTCACTTTATATATGTTACATACATGATTCAATGATAATTACATTACTATGATGGCATATTCCCCACATGATGGCACTATACTATATCATTATTTTTTTATCATATGATATAGTTAACTCTAGTTTTGAGATGGGTTACTTATAAGTTACATCCCTCATAAAATGGGTGGTATTGCATTAGGCTTATCTTAGAGATCCAAGCCTCCATGAGTATAAAAAATTTATATTGGAATATAGTAAAGGTTTTTTAAATACAAAGTATAGGTTTTCAAAAATTCAAAAATACTATCAAAATCAAATTTTATAATAGATCATTTTTTTTTTTTAAAATAGATATTTTAAAAATTAGATATATGGCATATATCAACACATTGATATATATTATGAAGGAATGTGGCATTCTTATGCATTCCTTTTTTAAAGATTCAAAGTATATAATTAGTTATAAGAGATAAATTACAAGTTTCCAATATCATTATAATTGAGTATGTAGGTGTAGAGATGGAATCCGTAGTTAGATCAAGCATTAGTCATAAAAACTCAAGAAAATGCATAACAATATAACTGGCTAAGCCAACTCTTTTGATGAGGTTTTGAAATTGAAAATTAAGAGCTATTGAAAGAAATCACATACACAATACCTTCACAAGAGTATCCCATCATCCAAATGCAGCTCAAAACATGATTTTCCCCTTGATTTGGTGCTCAAGTATTTAGCAATGATGCAAGGCAAAGTTCCTCCATCATCTCTTGTGCACCAATAAAACTATTATCATGATATTTGAATCAATTTTATGCCTATCTTGAATATATCCTATTACAAATTAAGAATAATAAACTCCACACACAAATGGTTTGTGGAGAGAATTCTGTATAACAAGTTTACACAAAAGAAGCTTTAAAATGGTAGTCTTGGCCCTCCTATTTATATATTTTTGAGATTGATCAGAATCAACCTTGACCATCCATCTTGAGATCAAGATGTGTGGCCATGAATGAATCTATTTTTTTATAATTAATCCATAAATATCCCCATAAATATTTGGAAGGGGCATTAAAGAGGCATGGGAAGCCTTAAACTTGATATTTATTGCATTTATGTCTTATAGATGCCATCCCACAAATGATGTCATTTGATGATGTAGATATTAGAAATTAATTTCCAATTAAAATATATTTAATAACTTCCATGTACTTTCCACTTAAGCTCTTGATTTGGATTAATTCTCCTAAGTGAGATTAATTAAATTTTATAAAAATCTTTAGAAATTGGTTACACACAATTAATCAAATTAGTCAGAATGTCATGATACTGGGTCATAATTTAACTAGAGTGGAATTAGAAGAATGTGTCAGTTATATATAGAACAATACCCTATTTAGGACATTGTCAACATGAAATAACACATGCATGTGTCATGGGTTTCTGAATTAGAAGAATTTAGTGGTTCAAAGGGTCAAATTGAGTGTTTGCCATTTTGACTCGAAATGATTTAAGAAAAGTTAATAATAATATAAAATGCATTACCCCATTTAGGGATACATTAGCCTATATTGGCACTTGTATATGAAAATCTCAAACCATTTAACATGTTTTAGTGATTTTGACCTAAATTATGCATTTTCACAAATTTTGAGTAAAATTGACAATTTCAACACAATGGTGTTAGGAAATGGATGTCTACATTTTTCTCTTAATTGAGAAGGCATATTGGAAATTTAGACAAATAAATATATTTTCAAATAAAAGAGTTTTCAAAAATAATTTTTAAGTAAATTGACTCATGATGCCCCCTTGAGAGGACATACAAGGATGAAAGAGAAGGATGGACTCTCAAAAAGAGAGAGAAGTGAAATTAACCTATGGGATAAATTAAATCCAAATGAGTTAATGTTTGAATACATTTATTCTCAATGATCAAAATACAATTAGAGTATAATGGGCCCCAAATATTAGGGGAATGGGAAGGATACAATCCAAAAATATAATTGACACACTTTGAACACACCCAAAACTAGGGTGTAAGATATGTGCTTAGGAATTGATCAATATCAAGACAAGTTGGACACTAAAATATTGTCAAAATGAGGGAAAAAATTGGTATAGATTAGAATCAGAAGAAACAAGGGATCATTACTCCAAATAAATTAAATAATAATGCCCCATTGGAGTGGATATGATTGGTTGATAAAGCAATTTTTCCCTAGTAGGGATGATTTTGATCACTAATAATTAGGGCTGATTTAAATTTATGATCAGTTCAAATGTTTTGCCCTAGCATAAAAATTTGGAAAACATAGTTCAAAGATATAACCTAATACATAGATTAAATATGAATGGGCACAAACATAGATTTGATGGTTTAATAACTGAAAAAGACATAAAAAACTAGGAATGCAAGGATGCACAAAGTGATGAAAGAGATGGATATAAGAATGAAGATGGTTGATATGGCCTGAGATACATCATATATCTAAGTGTTGCCTACATATTTTAGATGGACCTCATGCCAATGTAGTTCACCCAAAAGTGGGAAAAAAAGGAATGAGGAAAGAAAAATAGAAGAAAAATGGGCCACTATTTGATTAGAATCATAGTATGCCAAGAGATGAACATCTTGCATAGAGTCAGGTGTGTAAGACATTGGTTCATCAGTGCCTAATTTCATTGGTACACTTGAGAGTTGATCTTTAGAGCTACATTAATTTTGAGACTTAGATCCAAAGCACATAGTGCTTGCTATACCAAAATGGAATTAGGCATCATAAGTATGAGTAACCTATAATGACATTTCATTTCAATTTTGATGAGCCAATTCAAATGTGAATATTTATAACTAAGGATAATGATAAGAACTACCCATACCAGAGTTACAATGATTTACATTTAAATAAAAACAAACAAAAAGAAAAAAATATATGAACCTAACTTAAAGTCTAGATATGAATAATCAAGCTTTAAGTAGAAACAAGAATATAGAAAATCCAAGTAAGATATGAAAGCAAGATATGAATAATCAAAATCCATGTATACTATCAATAAGTTCTTTAAAAAAATAAAACAAAACAACAAAACAAAATAGCAACACAAAAGACCAAGAAGAAACAAAAGAAGAGAAAGGAAGAAATGAAGAGACAAGAAAACACCAATAAAAATCAAATAAACACACATAAACAAGCAGTTAGTCAAAAAGTTAGTGTGGTTTGAAAAAAATTGTTAGGCATGTGTAGTAGAGGCATTACTTTCTATAATAGCATAACAAGAACAAGGACACAAAGTTTTGATTAAGTGATAGGGAAATAAAACATAAGAAAAATGGGGGGGGGGGGGGAAGGGGGGGTGGGTGAGGGGGGAAGAAAAGGAAAGGAGTGGTTGAGCTGAATCCAAATGTACAAGACAAGTAGACACTACCTACATAGTTCTATAATCACAAGATCCAACATGAACTTCAAGCCAAATATAGTTCTCCCAAAAAATGGGATATAATAAAAGTGACGATAAGAAAACATTATTGATGTTTTATAGGAAATAAGCTAAATGGGCTCTTAAAATGGTGAGAGCATTCAAATGAGAATGGTCTTGAAAAATGGAAAGCACATGGGATGCATACAATAAGCAAAAGTATAAAACAATATTTTCATTTTTTTATTGATCATTTTCTAATGTTTTTTGTGTTTTTGGGATATGTAATAGAAATTAAACATGTACACAAGGCCTAAAGGAACTACCTAACTAAGAAAATGCACATCCATAGGTAAGAGTTCAAATAACAACTAAACTAACTACAATGGGGATCATGGATATAAGTAATGGTATAGGGAACTAACTGATTAAGGAGATGCTCATCCAAGAGTAGAAGGTCCAATAACAGATAAATTTAGATGAAATGGCCTATGCTCATAAATAGGTGAGAGAGAGATAAAAGAGGGACTGAGTTAACCTTGATGTGAATTGAGCTTGGCCTACATATTCTTATTATGACCTTAAGTCACATTGGTTCTACCCATGCAAAAGGCAATGAAAAACTAACTAGGTCAAAACAAGTTCATAAATTGGAGCTTAAATGGATAGGCAAATGATCATAGTAATGGCAAGGTGATGTGGTAATGCATGATAAAAAGGCATTGCTCCTAATTTACCCATAGGTAGTTATAATTAAGAAACAACATCATAATACTAATTTTCCCAAATGTGATTATAATTAACAACACCAAATAAAATAATGATTTTCCCATAGGAGGTTCTAATTATTGGCACTAGATAAAATGTAAATGAAAGATAACTTGCCAGATTGATTGTCACACTACTTTTATAGACTATTATTTAAACATAAAATATAAAAGCTATTGAAACTGGATTAGAATAACCTCATAGAAAGTGTATGAACCAAAGTAACCACTGATCAAAATGGGGTTGGGTAGGATGGCTAAAATTAATCCTTGGTCAATAGTAAAGGGATGGTATAATAAAATGGTATACATTAAGGCATAGAGAAAATGATAAAGTGAATCTTGGATATAATGGAAATTAGGTTGCCCCCAAGTAATAATTGGTTCATAAAATGACAAGAGCATGGGTAAGGTGATCGAGTTGTCCTCAATATAAATTGAGAACTATCTTCATAGTCTTGAAGGACCTCAAGTCAATGTAGTTCAACTGGATAGACAAATGGGACATAATAGTATAATATTCCTAGAATGAGATGGTCTATAGCGTTTCCTCCAAGAAATGAGGCAAAGGGAATGGTAGGATAAATATAAAATGAAAAATGGTTCTACTACTCTTGCTAACATGGAAATGCACTTCCTAGTCAACATGTGAGATAACTAGAGTAATCAACCATAAAAATTGCTAACCAACACCTCATCTAAATAGTTGTTGTGTCAAGAACCTATTGCAGATTTCAACTTCAATGATGTTATGATCATTATTAGTTGTTGATTTTATTTCCTTCAAGTGTCAAGACAAGATGTATTTGTAGCCTTTGTGAAGGAAAGTACTACCAATGGGGGTAAATAATGTTAGGAATATGATAAGTGGTATAAGTTTTTAATGTAAAGGTGGATGATAACATAATGTATAATGGTTGGGAAACAAATAAAGATCAGGATTTTCAAGAATACACAATGTTTTTTGATTTTTGATTCAACATAATTTTGGTTGTGGTAGGGCTGAAGACCTCTGAAGATGATCTTGATAGGACAACCCAAATTTTCTATTATTTGGGCCTAAGAATAACTACCATCTAATTAAACTATAGATTGGAAGTTATACTAATTTAATCTTTGATAATGTCTTCATCAATTAGTGAAAAACTATTGTGCTTAGTTATTAGTACCTCGATGAAGTTTTCACTAATGAAATTGTCTTTATCATCCCATAGCACCTCTTAGAAGGTTTCATGAAGAGATGTTAACATTTGGCTTTGATTGTCTTCTAGCACCTTCGAAAAGGTTTCCCTAAAATATGTTGAGTTTAAACTTTGATCATCCCCTAGCACCTCCAAAAATGTTTCACTAAGAAATTATTCTTCTTTTAAATGAATATGGTCTTGGTCCCCCTAATATTTTGTGTCTGATATGTCATCATGGATGCAGTTCAATAAAGTGTGATTTTGTTGGTCCCAATTGATGCTTGTGGGAGGTGGAATGTCAATATAATGGCTATGTTGGGCGGTGTTAATGGAATGATGAAAGGTGACACAATCCTCATAGATGATACTAGGAGAACCTATGTTGATGCTAAAGTTATCATCCTCAAAAAATGTAGAAGGATCACAAATATATTCAAATTGATCCATAAGGAAAGTGTAACTAATGTTGTAACAACCATGACTATATACTGATTTTAAAGTTGAGTCCAAGTTAATGGACTCTAAATCTGATTTTGAGGCTGATAGTGATTATGCTTTTGATGTTAAATCTGATGTTGGTTAAGAAATGGAACCTGAATCTAATATTGATTTTCTATATGATGTGGTTATTTCTATAATGATGTTTTGTTGAATGTTTGGTGTCAGAAAAATAATGGCCTGTGATGGTATAATGGGCTCTATAAAAATTGATTCATCTAAGAAGGGTTCAACATAGACTGGATCATCTAAGTGAATCCCCTCAAAGAGAGGGAACTACTCGAGGGATGACTCGACATAAACTATCTTATCAAAATGAGACTCCTCAATGAGTGGAAAAAGAGAAAGAGAGCATAGATACTGACTTGTCAAAGGGGTGAAGCTCTTTAAAAATAAGACAATGGTCAAGGTAATGATTTTCCCAAAGGTAGTTATAATCATGAATAAACAACTTAACAAAGAGTGGCTCATCAGAGTGAGACTCCTTGATATTAGATATAGTATCAATGGGTGATTCATCATAGGTTGAATTGTCGCAAATAGATTACAAAATAATAACATCATGATCTTAGTTTATAATTGGTTACAAAATATAAATCTTGAACACATTTTGGTCCTCATAAGATGGTTCTTAAAGAGGTAATGGTTGTTATTGAGGCTCAAATATTTGCATGGATTTTCTAAAGTGGGGAACAATTAGTTCAGGGTAAATAATGGGCTCTCCAAAAATTAGACAATTTAAGAAGGGATCAACAAAGATTGGTTTGTCTAATTGATGCTTTTTAACAATAGGTTCAATAAATATAGTGATGAGCCTAAAATGGTAATGACCAGGCACTACAAAGTTTTATTTCTTACACAAGATGAAAGAGAAGGGCCTAAAATGGTAACCTTCATGCACTATGGAGCTTGATGCTCATGCAATTTGAAGGAGGATAGCCTAAAATGGTAACCTTTTTGCATTACGAATCTTGACTTCTCTCACAAGCTGAATGAAGATAACCTAAAATGATAACCTTTGAGCATGGTGTGGAAATCAAAGGGGAATAACCTAAAATGGTAACCTTCAAGAATAACACACAAATCAAAGTTAAAGGATGGGAATGACGTAAAAAAATAGGCATGGATTGGATTATTTTTCAGTGGCTAGACCCAAAAAGGGTGACATCCTCAAACACAATGAAGTAATCATGCTTGTCATAAAAATTATCTTCCTCGCAACTAGGGACACAAGAGACCCCATTATGAGTAGACCTTTGTGACATGTCTACAAGATTATTATCTACATTTGGTAAGATTTTGAAAATGTTTTTCAAACATTAACAAGTTGTGTTTTGATTTTATCCAAACAAATGATAAGGTAAAAGAGACTATAATAAAGGAGAGGTGGCATAGTAACACACAATTAGAAGAAATGGTTCACAAAATTACTCATCTTTGGTGGGTTGAAATAATTAAATTAGAAGAGGGTGTGATAACTCTAAAACCTATATTTTAAACTAGTACACCAAATGTAGGTTCAAAATATACATCAATACCATAAAATCTAGTTCAACTTCGATGAGTTACTACTAGAAAATTAGAAGATATTCTTTCTAATGAGTAAATTAATAATGCAAACTTAATAACTCAAGATGTGAAAAATGCAAAAATTCCTAAGTATAAAACTAAAACCAAATGGGAAGCATAATTTCACCACATGGTAATAGGAAGTATAAAATGTGTTTTATAACTTATAACATGAGTGATACACTAGATAACCTAAGTTCATAATGATCAAATGATGATGAGTTTATAAAATGGCCTTAAACCCAAACAAGAAATTGTACACAAGTTTAACTCAAACCAAGTGCAAATGGTAAACTAATTAAAATGTTGGCCTAGAACTTAGAAAGTTGAGATTCTAAATTTTAATTAAAAATGAAGGACTTAAATATTTTTGGAAAATGATTTAGACTCAAATGGGCAGCATAACAACATTATTTAGATAAGACAAACACAATGTTTCAAATGAGGACTTGAACAAGGCAAAAGATGATTTTGATTTGGTTATTATATCACCTCCTTATTCAAATAAAATGGTGGACAAAAAATGTGTTTAGTTGATGTTATGGTTAACAAACAAGTTTTAGACTCAATCAAGACCAAGCAAGTAAAAGAAATGACCAAATATAACTAAGTATAACATCTAAAGCCCTAAAACTAACAAGGTTGTTTTATATTTGTAAAATCCATCTATATACATGCTCTTGGGAGGATTTTAAATGTTAATCCAAAAATTAAAACACATGAAGTATTAGGGTTTTTACACCCCCTCTTCTCCCAAGAGATTGTACAATAGCATGGACCTTCGAGCTACTTACCCTACATCAAAAACATGTCCAAGACAAGTGGGGTTGTTCTAAAACTTAAATTTTTGAACATATAGATGGTCTCAAGTGTGATTAACACTAGAGATGCCTCACATCAATTGAGTTTATACTAGTTAACTTATTATTCAAGGTTCTATTATTTTCTATAATGATTCCATCCATGTACTACTTAGTGGAATCCCCTAATTAACCAGACCTAACTCAGGTCTTCATTATGATTAGAGAGGTTGTCCACTCAACCCCTTGGAAATCATAGTATACATGCCCTCATTTATATACCCCACCATGGAGTGGGGTTGAAATAATTTTGGGAGATGAAACCTCATGTCAAAGCTTCCCTAAATAACTTGTGATGTGGCTATGAACTCTTGCTCACAATCCAAGTTGTATAAAATAAATGATCTAAGTGAAAAGACTTTAGAGGTTGTGTTTAGATCACCTAAACCATATGGGTTTTGGGAATATCCTTAACAAAAAAAAATTCATTCCTTGGACAAGTCATAATTGCAAGGAAGAATCGCCTTTGGTCACCCAAGTTCCCTAAATAGGATGGGGGGAGAGCATACACACATCTTTCATTTGTAAAAAACAAATAAGTATAAAATGATCTATCATAAAATAAAACACGTCAAAGAATTTTCAATTTAAAGTGAATTTTTATTTTATCCACCAAATTGAGATGTCTGTGAAGTGTTTTGTGAAATTATTTACCCCTTGGCCTTAGTTGGAAATTTTGAAAAACCTTCACAAAACAACTTAACTTAAAAACATATAGGTTCCTTTTAAACACCAAAGGGTATATTCAAAAATTAATCAAGATTAAATTAGGCATTTTTCCAAGTGTGTGACCTAAAAATGTTAGAAGCTTTCCTTCTGATTTGAAGTATAATTATCAATGAAATAAGAAAGATTTGAAAACTTTCTCTCAGGTTCTTTATTTTTATTACACAGAGACAGACATCAGTCAATAGTGACTGATGCTAGTTACAACAAGACTAATTATGGTCATAAAATAATTGATGTCGGTTGATAAAAACTAATACCAATTACCTATGAACCCTTAGGCAAAAAATATTTTTTTAAGAAACTTTTATTATCCCAAGTTAGTATAAAATCTCCAAAATAAACTTTTGGATCAGTAATAAAATGTTCAGACAGAGACTTAAAAACCAAAAATATCAACTTGAAATCTTCAAGAAATTTTAAAACCCCAATTTTATTTCTATGTTCTACCCTACACTAGAATTGATTATGGTTAGTCAGGACTGATGCCAGTTACATATAATCGATATCGGTCACTATGTAAATTGTGTGTCAATAAAATCACAAAAACACAAGAAAAATGATGCTAAAAATTGATTTTTAAATACATTTTAAGGAATCTAATATTACCAAAGTGTTCTCCTTTCTTGAATGGGATGCATTATCCCATTGGGCATGCCGAGATGTAGAGATAGAATCCAAAGATAGTTAGATCAAGCATTAGTCATGAAAACTTAATAAAATGCATAAGAACATAACTAGCTAAGCCAACTCTTTCGATGGGATTTTTTAAATGACAATTAAGAGTTATTTAAATAAATCACATACACAATACCTCCCCAATAGTATCCCATCATCCAAATGCAACTCAAAACATGATTTCCCCTTGATTTGGTACTCAAGTCTTTAGAAATGATTCAAGGCAAAGATCCATCATCTCTTGTGCACCAATGAAACTCAGATCATGATATTTGAATCAATGTTATGCCTATATTTAAGATATCCTATTTCAAATTAATAATAATAAACACCAAACACAAATAGCTTGTGGAGATAATTTTGCATAAATGTTTACACAAATGAAGCTTTAAAATGGTGGTCTTGGCCCTCCTATTTATAGATTTTTGAGATTGATCAGAATCAACCATGACCATCCATCTTGATATCAAGATGTGTGTCCATGAATGAATCTAATTTTTTATAATTAATCCATAAATACCCCCACAAAAATTTGGAATGGGCATTAAAAGGCATGGGAGACCTTAAACTTGATATTTGTTACATTTATGACTTATGGATGCCACCTCACAAATGATGTCATTTAATGATGTATATATTAGAAATCAGTTTCCAATTAAAATATATTCAATAACTTCCATTTATTTTCTACTTAATCTCTTGATTTAGATTAATTTTCCTAAGTGAGATTAATTAAATTTTATGCAATTATTTGGAAATTAGTTGTACATAATTAATCAAACTGGTTAGAATGTCATATTACTAGGTCATGATTTGATTGGATTGGAATTATAAGAAGGTGTCAATTATTTATAGACCAATACCCCATTTAGGACATTTTTGACACAAAATAACACATGCACTATTGTGTGCTTCTAAATTAGAAGAATTCAGTGGTTTAGAAGGTCAAATTATGTTTTTACCATTTTGGCTCAAAATGATTTGATAAAAGTTAATAATTACATAAAATTCATTTTCCCATTTAGAGATACATTAGCCTAAATTGTCATGTGTATATGACAAGCTCGAACCATTTAACGTGTTTTAGTGATTTTGGCCTAAATTGTGCATTTTCATAAATTTAGAGTAAAATTCAAAATTTAAACACCATGGTGTTAGGAAATGGATGTCTACAGTAGGTGCATGGCATTCTGGATCACTTTACACAAGCTTTAATGGGAATTATACTTAGTCATTCTAATGCATTTTTAAAGTTGAAAATTTCAAAGTTCAATGTTTCAAAGTTCAAAGTTTTAAAGTTCAAACAATGATTGATACTTGTTCATGCACATTTTCAAAGTTCAAAGTTAAAATTTATAAGGTAAAAATTTTATTTCAATTCAAATATATAATCAATTCCATCATGATGGGGGCATGAATATTCTTCATTATTTTTTGATCATGCAAATAAAATCTAGAGTTTTATGTAGCAGTGTGATTTTAATTGTTATAGGTAATGTACATTGAGTTATTACGACACTCAATAAACATTGAATTACTTATAGTGAACCCATTTTATGGTTCTATATTATATTATGGTGATATATGTTGAGGTTTAATGATTCTCAATGACATTTTTAGCACTTTTAGCAAACCCATCATGGTTCCTCATTTTTGGATTAGTACATTGGATACTATTATCCATTCATGAGAGTTTGAATAATGAATATTTCCATCTCAATGGCTTGATTAATTATTTAAAATTAGGGTTTGATCACTCTCAATTCACTTTTGACTCAAATTATCCATCATCAATTATAGGTTATAGGTAAATTTTGTTTTAACCTACATATAGGTGTGTTCCCTTCCTCTCTCTCCTTTCAAATTTTTAATTTTAAAATTTCATCTTTTTCAAATTTTAAAATGGATAAATGAAATATTATTTTTTTATTGCATGATTTTCTAAATGTAAATGCCTTTCACAATTAAATTATTTTTTCAAATATAAATTGTGTTGTACACATTCAAGTTCAATTCTTTTTATTTTATTCTAATTATTTCATTATTAAAATAAAGGGTGGACAAATATAGACACATATATTTAGTCATAGTAACTTTACAATGATAATTCATGACATATCCTAAAACACAAGAGTTACACATAAATATATGACTCTTATTCACCATTCCTCTAATCCTTTTATCTATATATGGCATTAACCCTTTGTATTCCATTAATATTATTCAAAATTCATTAATGTTAGTCACAAATATTAAAATAAAATGCAAAAAATTATGATTACCATGCTAAAACTATCCAAAAATTAGGATAATTATCCCTAATTTTTTGGGGCAAGTCTGCACTAGGTGGGTAGGAGTGTTTTCATTCTCCTCTCCACCTACATCATCTGCATCTAACACCAAATAACGACTAGTTTACAAATTTAAAATAAACTCATTTGGGTATTCCTACATGTTTCATAATGTCATATAAAGGAAATTATCAAAATGTTTGAATATAAATAGATATCAAATATTATTCATTAGGCCTACTTTCTATTCACTTGGTTCAAAGATTTTATATTATTGCACATTGAAAAAATCTACCCTATTTTTCCCAATTCAAGATCACTCACAATACGCAACCATAATCCAAGTCTATATCACCTAAAATTAAGTCAAGATTTATCATTTTAAAGTATAAAATCCATTTTTATAGATATATACACATAGTCAAGGAGATTTTTTTTTAAATCACTTAATGTGGGAGAGCTACATGGGTTTGTTTTCCCTCCTTGGAGTATTGGATATGTAGGTAGTGGTCAATCATCAAAGGGGTGATTAAGGCTATATCATCCCATTACACTCCCATTTTTTGTATGTTTTAAAGATATAACAATTACCTTAGGATATAAAAAACAAAACAAAGCAAGAAATGATTTGTTTTATCTCACACCTTGAATTTCACTATCTCATTTTACTCCACTAGCACAGGCAAAGAAGGTGCAATAAATAGTTTTTAATCACAATGAAATGAGACAAGTCCATAGTAAATAGACTTAAGTGGCCTAAATAATTGTCCTCATATAGTGTTTGCATCCAAAATTATCATTTTATTCTTTTGATAAAATGTCATTTTCATAATTATATGTTTTTGTATTTTCCTATCGGTCATTTAGTATAGTCAACTAGGACAAGTTTGTGACCGACAAACATGAATAAATTGATCTATTTTAGTCATAAAATAAACCTATAAATAATAATTTTTATATTATTTTTCTAATCCTAAGCCTACATAATCACATATTTTACTTATTTCCACTTTCACACACTTAGAATAGTAAACAAAATTCTTCATTTGAGAAAGTATTTTCTTCTTAATGTTTTCCAAAAATAGTAGTTTTCATATTTATCAAATTTTTAAAAATTTTTTTTTTTATAATTTTACATTTTTGGAAATATAACTTACTTTATTTTAACACCTATAATCATACAACATTTTCTTAATCAAAAATAGGGTAAAATAGATGCAACTTAAAAGTAAAGGATAAAGAACTCAATTAAAAGGATCAAGACTCTGAGGATGGAAATGACCTTTTTGAAATATTATCTCTATTTTATTCATGAGTGTTTATCCCCATGTTTAATAAATATTTTATGCATAATGTAGTAGGGATAACTAAATTTCATGTATTGTACCTAGTACAAGTGCTTGAATTTAAGTATACACAAAATTCTAACCATGACTAACAGTTGCCAATTGATTCCATTATAGATGATTGGTCTCTATGTGACATTATCATTGACACTAGAGATTAATTAAACATTATAAATTATTAATTTTGGTTCCATATGATTATCCTACTTTGAGGGCCTCACTAAACATGTTGTTTATGGAAAATAAAACCTATGTGCAATTGTTAGAAAGCCTTAAGAATGTTTATGTTGATATCATGGGACTACAATTTTTTGAATACTTTGAATTAATAAAGTTATTTGAGGCTAAAAATTATATATCACTAATTTTAAAACCTATTGTTATTAAAATAATATATATATTCACTTCAATAACTATTACTTGAGATTTTAAAGTGGGTAAAAACACACTGTTATCCTCATTGATAACAACCATGGCACAACTTGTTATAAAAATTTGGAGATAGATGAAGAGGTAAATTACATCTACATCATAACTATTCAAGGCACAAATAATATTAATGTTGATGATAAAGTGTTGAGTTTGGGTGATGTTAACTCTATGTCTAATAGTACTAATTTTCCTTGTAATCAATGGTTGCAAAAATCTTATAAAGTGATGGGGTGAATTTATGGTGCCATAATCTAAAACCAAAGATTATCTATAGTTAAATAATAAGGGATACAATTTTTGATACTAGTTAGAATCTAAGAACCAAGGTTTGGGTTCCATTCACCACATATATAATGAATAGGGCATAACACCTCTATAAAATAAAACTTTCTGCTTTGCCACATTATGAATAATTTAAGGATAGTAATACATTTGTGGAAGATATAGAATCATGTTTTCTAAATGAATAAGAGAAAATGAGTGCTTTAATTACACCTTGAGGATTATTTTTATGTATTGATGAGAAAAAATTAATTTAATAATATCAATGTAGGACGATGTCAAAGAATCCATATGCATTCATTTTAATCTTACTAATAATAGGTGGGTAATATTGAGTTATGGAAAAAATTATTCCCCTAAAATAAATATCCATATTTTAAAGATGCACAAACTAGAAGTGCGCAATGGCTTCCTAAAATGTTATGGGTTCATGCATTTTTATATAACACTAAAGACCTTGGCTCATACATGTTATATTATCTACAAGACATGCTTATAAATTACTAATTGGAGGGAAGTGAAAATAAATTTTGTTCAAACTTTATTGTTATCTTCACTAGGCTTGAGTTATATCAAGATTTACTTTGGGTACACCAAGTCATCTTTTATGACAAAGCCATCATGGAGGAGAAAGTAATAAAATTACATAGTGAGTAGGACCTAACATTGCCAAATATTTTGAAAGAATGTATTTTAAATATAAAATCTATTAAGTATGATGATGATACATGAATAGAGTGTAATTGGCATCATAATTGTGGGAAAGAAAAGGTATTTCATAAGGTGGATGAAATACCACCCAAAGATGCCACATACTACTTCAAGGTAGAAAAATCCTATGGGTATCACAAGGATATGGTATTAGAAGAGGAAAAAATGTTACAAAAATCCCATTAATATAAAAATGGAAATATATGGACACCATAATAACCAAATATTACCACTATGGGTGATTATTTGTTGGATGAGGATCTATAAAAAATCGTTGGGCTATTGGGTGAGTATCAAGACATTTTTCCACACCATTACAACTAAATGATGGGAATATGACCCTCTTTGAGAAAAATTAAAATCATGATTATGATGGTACAATAACTATGAATAAAATACCTTATAATATAAACCCTAATATGTTTATAATGTAAATGAAGATATAGATAACATGTTGGTTGTTGAAGTCATATATCTAGTTGAAGAATCCAAGTTGATAAGCCCCATTTTTATAAACATTAAAAAGGATGGGTGCATTTAGATATGGATTTATTTTGGTTGCTCAATGTCATTTTATATCAACCCATTTCCAACTCCACTCACTGAAAATATTCTAAAATGAGTGGTGAGTTGTAAAATATATACATTTACTTATTGGTTTCCTATTTATCATCAAGTTCAAATTTAGGATGAGGATAATTAAAATACAAAATTAAATATATAGTTTTGAGACCCTTTATATACAATCACATGCCTTTTTATCTAAATCACATGCCAATAATATTCTCATGAATAATTTTGGTGCATTTAAAGACATCATTCATCATTTCCTCTAAATATACCTTCCTGCTTAGATAGTCTATGGGTTAGCAAAATATCACCACATAAACTTGTGCCTAATTTTTTAGTGATGTTGAAAGTTATATATTTCCCTTAATTTGAATAATTATCTTTATAAGTCCACTGGGAACTCTAGTTGGTCATGTCATTTATAAATAAGGAATGCTTGAATATCTATCAAAGATAGTTTTTGTTTTATAGTTGAAAGTTAAAAGTGTTGACCATGAAAATGGATGTGCATTTATTTATGGGAAACATAGGCTAATATAAAATTTTCATTAGGATCTATGTGAAAATTTTAGTGCCACTACAATAGATGTTATGCACAAATGGAATGTTTTTATGAATGGAAAAATAAAAAGAAGAATTAGACACCCTAAAGGATAATATTTCAAGTGCACCAATATTGAAATTTTTGGTTAAGAATACTCCATCCCATGTACATGTATATAAATTATAAATAGATATCAAATAAATTTTTTCATAACCAAGGGATGATAGGGTTGATAATCCTATTTGTTTTTTTATTCAAAATCTTACTCTAGATGAAAATAACTACACAATAACTAAGTGTGAAGCAATCACAATGGCTTATGTAGTTTTTTTTTTCTTTTAAGTACCTACTTTACATAATATTCATTTTTTCCATGGAACATTAAGCAATCAAGTATCTTGTGAATAATCCTATTTTAAATAGAATAATTTATAGGTGGATCATATTTTTCAAAGAGTTTAAATTTTGGATGGTGGTGAAGCTGAGTAAATAAAACTTGGAAGTTGATCATCTATATTTAATCACCTTAGAGGAGGGAATGAAAAATATAGAATATTTTATGCCATATACTCAATTATATAAAGTGAAACATGTTCCAAAATATCTAGCTGAAATTATTTCTTTCCTTATGTAAATAATTTCCCCCTATGAACTAATGTCAAAGAAAACAAAACAACTATCTATGAACTCATAAATGGGGAATTTTACAAAATAGGACACAATGAGGTTATGTTTGTGTGTGAAATAGAGGATGAATGCATTGAATTTATATGTGAATGTTTTGAAGGGGTAGTTGGTCACCACTATGTAAGAGAATATGAAATATCTTGTTCTCTATCCTATGGTGGCCAACATTGTTCAAGGATTACAAGTATTATTTACATAAATGTGATGTATGTTATAGGATTTTTAAGGCCAACCATTGGAAAAATATTTTATTTTTCATATCACTACATAGGAGCCATTTGATAAATGAGAATTGTTTTTTTGGACCCATCTCTCATGCCATGATTAGGATTGGTACACATTGTATCATTTTTTCTAAAAACTATTTGACAAGATGGATAGAAGTGAAACAAATGAAAAATTGTATTATAGCCATGGTGGTGTGATAACTTTATGAAAATTTAATTAGTAGATATGGGTGCCCATTGAGTCTGACTAGTGATTAGGGAACACATTTTTTGAATGATATGATGCATACTTTTTTGGAATAATTTATGATGGTACACCATAAAACCCCACCATACCACCCTCAATAAAATGGAATAATTGAATATTTCACTAAGAAACATGCTTAAACATTGAAATATATTTGAGATGTAGGGCTCAAGGATTAGGATGACTAAGTTTCTACAAAATTATGGGAATACAGGACCACTTACAAATGTTTAAATAAGTTTAGACCCTTTTAGGTTGTGTTTTGAATATAAAAAATTCTTATAATGGAATTTTTGGTTCCTTCTTTACACACATTAGATGACTTAATGACAAGAAGTCACTAGATTAATATTTGGATGACCTTATGAATCTGGATGGTATATGCATCATAGATCATTGGAGCCAAGGCATGGAAAATATTAGGTAGAGTACTTAGAAAGATAAACATATTAAAGGTAATATTTTATGCTAAGTCACACATGTTATTTTATATGATTCCAAATATTCTAATATTCTAAGAAAATTCCAAAATCATTTGATGAAGCATTTTTAAATAGATAATATTCTAGAGACTAGCACATATAATATTCACACATTAGATGGTGAATTTATCCCTAGGAATTTCAATTTAATTAGGTTTAACCCTTATCATGTTTATTTTTTAGATAAGCCTCTAAAAAATAAGGTGTATGCCATAGTGTTTTATTTCATGTTTCTATGTTACTTCTTTTCATGTTTCTAGGTTACTTCTAATATTATTTTATTTTATTTTTTCAAATAAGTGCAAATTTTTATGTTACACGATTAGGTTAAGTAATTAATATACACAACCCTATAATGTCATTCACATAAGTCAATAAAAATAATTCACCGATATCTATATAAAAAACGTCAAATTAATTCTAGGAGGATGTTGTCCCACCATTTTTATTGTAAAAGATTATATATCTCAAATTTTGGATTTTGAAGCTATATGTTAAGATTCTCAATATTTTCAAAGTATTGTTTTGTAAAACTTTTATATATGCAAGGAAAAAAATAGAAACAAAATTAATATTCATCATATTCCATTATACACAAGTTATTTTACATTCGCATAATTGGTTAGAAGGTTAATTAAGAAATTCAAAGGTACTAGTTTTGTCCACACAGGTAAATAGAATAAAAATGATATATGCATGACCATATATGCACACTTTATGAATAATTAAATTGATACACTAGAGTACTAGGCACATATTTAGTGTGGATTATGTTGAACAAATGCTCATATAAGCAAGTGAAGAATAGAAAGGAAGAATATTCTATATGTAGAAAAAATTGACTAATTAATAATGGACATGAGGTCAACAAGGCAAGAAAACATAAATGAAATATGATACACAATATGGCTAGGAACTCATGTAATTTATAAAAGCATGGGTTTTTCCTTAAGGGAGTCATTTAATGGATTACATCATTAGGATTAAATTCATATGTATGAAATTGATAGTAATAACTATACAATAGTCAAATTGTACCATTTTGATAATTTAAACATGGATGGGCATTATAAATTACCATAAATAAGCTATTATCATCACCTATCATTTTCAAATGGATTTGAAGCTAATAAACACATAACTAGTAGAAAGAGATAATACATTGACTCATCATTCAAAGAAATTTTTAGACCTAAATTTGATGTAGTGAAGGATTATGGATCATTTACAAGAATAACTCAAACAAAATAATTAATAATAAGGTATAATAAAATAAAGTTTAGGCTATAGGTTACGTAGCATACCATTAACGCATATCAATTATCAGAGCCAAGTCAAAAAATTAAGGTTACTATAAAATGGTTTCAATAGAAATATAAAATTAAGGGCTTCAACATAATTAATTACCCAAGGTTGTGTCATAAGGATTATGTATAATAATTTAAATAAATGATAATTCTACTATTATAAAATCATTTATTAAGAATCATGAATAAATTTTAAATTCATCAATATTTAACATAGCTTTGATTGAGGAGGTACCAAATAAAGTAAAATTTTTGGATGTACCTAAGGCTTCTTTGCATTTGGAAGATTGGGAATTAATTTTAAATGAAATCAAAGTGGAATAATATAACTACAGTGTGGTGAAAATTGAAATTTATTTTATGGATTATAAAGTGACAAATGTGGGGTAGATATGGATGAAATGGTAAATTATAACATATGCATGAAGATAGTGCTAGAGAAAATTGGTGTGCTATAAATTTATAAGATGTTCTGGTTTGGAAAGATAGAAATGGTGGTGATATTTATAATTTCATACATTCAAGAGGATAATTTATAATTTTATAGGCACATTAAATGTTGGTAGTAAATTGCATAATTAGGTCCATAATACTACCATGATTAGGTGATGATATTAAATTAGCACTAAACAACAAATAAGTGTTTGATAGGGTGGATAAGTTGCTAAAATACAAGAAATAGAAGTACACTTTTCCCATTAAAAGCATTTTTTTATTAGTAAACAAGAGTGGAAACATTATTATTCAAATAAAATTTGTGTGGAGATAGTATATGGGATAATATCAATAAACAATGTCTCTATATTACAAAGAAACTTTGTGTATTTCTTGTACACTTTTATTAAGGTTCTTGGAATGTATCAATTGTTTATGAAAGAAAAAATTATGTTGTTGGCCCACATATAGAATTTTATTTTATGATTATTATTATAATTCCCTATGTATATATGGTTTTTGATATATTTTTGTGTGATATTTATCCCACAGTGGGTGTTTGCCATAACCATCGAGAACATTAATTTAATTAATCACCAAAATAATTAAAATCACACCCCATATAAATGTGTCAATAGTCCTATGGCCCATTATTTTCCTTCTATTGTTTCATGACAAATATATTTTTTATAATTTTTAACTATACATTATTTTTGCCCATCTAGATTTGATGAGGTATCATTCATTTGTAAAAATATACCTATTAGATAATAATATTTTTGGTTGGCTCAAATTTGCATATACCGTATTCACACATTATTTTGAGAATGTGGAAAAAATAATGCATAATTTAAAATTTATGAAGGATAATATTTTGCAAATTAATATCAATATTTATACTCTCACAAAACTCTTTAAATATATATGGAAAGCAATAGTTATGAAAGAGATTCAAATGATGACTCGAATATGGTTGACCCTAAGATAAATAAAAAGTGGGAAATGTTTTTTGTGATATTTCATATGAGGTGAAGCTTAAGAATAATAATAATGGTGTTCACCAATATCAATAGGAACACTAATAGGTGGCTACATAAGGTAATCTCAATCAAGCCAGTAGTGGACAAAAGGGTAGATATGGGGGCCCCTGCAAAAGACAAGAAAGAATGATAGATAATCATTAAGTGGAATGGCCAAGAAAATACAAGGAAAGAAACATGTTATATAGATAAAGTCTAATATTAAATATTTATAGTACACCACATCAAATTAGGATTATGTGTTACTTCTTAAGAGATGACGGGTCATGCCACAACCTGAGGAATAATAAAATAAGCATACCAAATAATAAATTCCACCACCACCTAATAAACATATTTATTCACCTAGGAAACTATCATCACATCCATCTCTTTCAAGACAGCCCACCTAACCATAAAAACATATATTTCCATCATCTCAACATTATCTTAATCCATGAATGGAGGTATAAAAAGCTAAGGATATTATTGTGTCCCCTCACAAGATAGATGACCCAAGCATAGGAACACATTATAATTAGGGTTATATGAGTAACCATTTGGATTACATAACATTTGTTTATGGGGAGGAATCTAAAATTAAGTGGTTCCTAAAATGTATTTTGTTATAATATGACCTCTTAGGGGTGGATAAAGGTGTGAAACAACATGATGAGACTTTAAACTTGGAAGAAGTAGAGGCACTATATAAATAGTAAGATTGGATGGATTAGAGTATGTTTATCTTGAGGGTATCAAATGGAAGAAAATGAAGAGGATATATATGTGAGGAATGAGGAAGATGGAAGTGGATATAAAAGAGAAGAAGAAAATAAATAAATGGAAGGAGAAAGAGAGGTGTGGGGGTAGGAATGTGAGGTCCATGAAATTAAAACTTCAATAAATGAGGATCCTAATTATGATGCACTAATAGCTAGTGACTCTTAAGGGTTAGGAAATGCACCAGGTGGTGGTGAATAAGGGTTGAATTCAAGAGAAAGGGCAAAACTAAATTTATATGATGAAAAATATTATTTGAAATGAAATGCACAATTTCAACACATCATCACAAATACACAAACACTTGTCCTTTAATTTTAACACACATTTAGACGAGCCGTATTTTGAGATGATAAAAAATTGTGTTCATAGGCAAAAGCCACATAACCTAAATGTAAAGGGAAAAATCATGCACATGAACTCAAAAAAAAAAAAAAAAGTTAAATCTATGTTTACATTAGTGAAATTAGTTACTGGAGTTTCATGCTTTAATGTTGTGAACTAGACATCACTAATGGAAAATAATAAATAGTTGAATGAAATTAATTGTGAGCATACTAAGGTAGAACACAAGTTCTTAATAATGGAATATAAAGTTAATAAGAATTCATTGTAAAGTTCTCATAAAAAAAAAAGAATTATTCGATGGGGTTGGCATAAAATGGGTAAGGGATGTTGACAAACTAGAATTTATGGTCAAATATTTATTAAAAAAATAAATATAGGGGAAGCACACAAAAGAAGATAAAATTGAGATAGAAAAATTACAATTTGAATTTAATGAACAAATAAAAAACTATGAGAAGATAATATTGGAACTCCAAGAAAATTATCAAAATCTAATAAGTTATTAAACTTTGCATGAAAAACACAAATAATAAGTGTATACTTAATTCATGATCAATGAAAGTGGGAATAACCTATCATGAATGTATCCCAAATGAAGGACAGATCTGAGAGAAATAAAATTCTCAAGTATGTGAAATAGATAGGATCATACATATAATGAAAACAAATAATATCCCACGTCATAAAACTATACATTAGATGAGCACCCTTTGAGAGGTGCTAGAGAGGATTCTACAAAAATAGTATTGTCAAAATTACAGGCCAAAGAGATCTAGAAGAAACCATCTAATAATCAAAGACCTTAATCCACTTGATAATCAAGATCCATCTTAAATCTACCATGATTGTATATGCTAATAATTACTTTATCTCATTACAATTTGATTAGTTATTTCTAAAAGTATGAGGTCTTGGTTCATACTTCTATTAATGGCCAATTCTAATCACTAAACCTTCTATGCTTTTTATCAAGGTCTGATTCAATACTATTATACTATGTAGTTATATATATTTATATTTAGATCTTCTCATCCATTTATCACATACCCTATCATTGTTTCAAAAGTATTCATCTTGTATTAGTCTTTTTAAGACCAATGATATTATGAAAAATCCTAACTATAATTGACCTTGTCTTTACACAACCCTTGTGTATTTTCCTTATCAATCTCATTCATAATCACATAACTCAGGCTTTCATTTTACTTATACAGGTCCTTTCTAAAAAATTTCACATACCAAGAGTACATTCTTTCTCAAATTGCATTGGATTCATAAGATTATTTCTACTCGACTCGATTCTTTTACATGCTTCAGTTTCCAAAAAAATACATGAATGATTATTAGAAAAAAAATTGTTTGCACATCTGAGATACTCAATCCAAAATAAATCTTCTCAATTGAATATGAGGACTCTAATCTATCATACATATCTATTTTTTTAATCTTTGAATGATCCCCAAACACAAAGATATTCCAAATTTGTTTACTAAATTAGTCGAATACATACCTTTTCAATAATCAATTTGATGGCAAAAACTCTTACTCCACCATAGATTGTGAGCACCTCAATAACATTCTCTTCATCATATAATATTTGTCAATATAAAACATCCAAAATTAGTATGAGTCTACATATACATCTGTAATATCCATATAGTAAAACAACAAACTTTAGCCAACAAAAGAACAAGTCAAATGGAATCAAATTCACATAGAGATTCAATGCCAAAATGAACCTTTGAAATCCAATTAGTAGATAATAATAAATAGGATATCCTTTAAACCATTGAATTTTATTGCTACAACAATACTTCACATGGACCTCCAAATATCAATTGGAAAATGGAATCCTTTTATAATAGACATTTCACCCACTTACAAGTCATCTTTCAATCGTCCAATGAACTTCATACATATAATTATTTTTGACAAGATTATAGATATCTAAAACTTTTAGGTCTTATTCAGTCATAGTCAATAATGAATATTAGGCCAAGAATATACATATAAGGATATATCACTCTTCTAATAATCCTAAAGACTCATATTTATTTAATTATTATCCATACAAATATATTCAATCCTTCTTAATGTTTTATCATTTTCAAAAGGAGATGTATGATCCTCTGGCTTTATATCATACCATGTCATCAATACAAGATTTACAGTCCTTAACACTTGTTATTCATCTCAAAAATATATAAAAACATATAGAACAACCTACTTACTCCTTCATTAGGTCTAAGAAATTTCTTCAATGTGCAACTTCCTTCCTTTTTTATACTTTAGTCTTAAATCTTTAAATACAATCCTATTATAAACATACACAAGCATACAATCCTAAAGTCCTTTTCTCATATCTACATACCTCTCTTCATATACAAATTTATCAAGAATTCATGTTGAGAATATCCTTCAACTACTCTTGAATATCCATATGAAAGATAAAGTCTTATCTTTATAACCTTTTCTATATCTAAATATAGAGATTCAAATTCATCTTAGAGTAACAAACTTATGTTAACTTGGTATGGTCTTGTATTTGACCAAGAATCTTTCCCTTGTCTTCTCAAACTTCAACAACTTGCCTTCTTTGCCTGTTTCCAATATGAGGATCTTCCTAGATAACATGATGAGGTATAATATATGTATAGATATTTTCAAATCATGTTCACAATATATATTTACCTTGGTGATTCATTAAAAGAGGTTTAAAACTAATCACCATGCTCACAAATATTATTTTTACATTTGAATTTTCAAATAATGAATTTTGGAGGGAAACTCTATATTTTGTTTATGGCTCCAAGATATAACTTCATAACTACTTAAAAACCATTATAGCATCTACTTAATAGTCCCTAAGCTATTTATGACCTTATTAGGTATTTACAATGCATTTTCCTCCATGGTCAAGGATAATTTGACTTTACAAAGTCTTTATTCATAAAATATACAATGATGAGATGATTCTCCTGCATCAAACTCCTAGGCTTAGAATATTTCATCAAATCTACTCATGATATTTTTTTGCATGCCCAAATATAACTAAAAATATTTTAAAATTTATTTCTTTAATTGTCCATCATACATATGGGCATGTTCCTTGCTCCCACATTTTTGTTTCTTCTTTCTTTCTATCTTCTCCATCCATGCAATACTTTGTTGTGTTATTTTCTCTGAAGTCTTTTTATTTGTATGCTTATCCTCTTGAATGAGGATATCAACTTCTATTCTCTTTTATTGAGCTCTTATAAGAGATATTTTCTCTATGTACTTCATCTTATCTTCTATCAAACCTATACAAGCATAATCCAATGCAATATTAGAAACAAAAATTTGAAACCCTTGGGTCTCTTAAATTTTTTTAAATGCCTATTAAATTATGTGTTTTGTCTCCTTAATTATAGTTCCTTATTCTTCTTTAACCCAAGTATTCACTCCAACAACTTATTGGTCTTTTTTGGCCTTCATTGGTTCATAAACTACCTCTTCATTTGATGAGAATATCAACTTCTCCAAGGCCTTTAACTCAAATTCTTATTATTCTTGAATCTCATAAATAAATTATTCATTCATTTCTCCTTCCTCTATCAAATAATTTTGAAAACCTGTATTTACAATATAAAAATCAATGATAGATTCAAAATTTTAGGTAAGATTGCCACTCTTGGATTCTCTTTCGTTTGTTCCACCTCTTCATTTTCCTTGAGAGAGGTTAAATACTCTTCAATTACTACTTCTTAACTTTTTTTCTCTACTATGAGAAATTTATTTACCACCTCTTATTCTTCCTTAGCTTTCTTCTCTCTTCTTTAATCGAGGCATTCAATTTTTTCCTTCTTATTTTGTCAATAAGTGGTCTTATAGGCCACTGTACCTTATTTTTTATCACTAACCATCTCCATGGGTTTATCATTTTCTATATCATGAAGTTCATTAAATATATATGTTTCTTCACTTCATCAATCTCCCTTTTTAAGTCTTATTCTTGTTTCTTCCTTAACTCTCTTTTTCTATGCCTCCTTAGCTAGTCTTTTACTTTAGGTATCTTCTCAATCATTCTCTTCGCCGTCTATATTATTTCAAGAGGGTTTATTGAACCTTGATACATCTCTTATACAAAATCTCTCCTTGGATTAATATCTTGATAAATTACTTTGCTCTTATCTTTGAGCATCACTAGCTCTTTACCTTCTTCTTAAGCCTTACTTGGATTCTAAATTATTTGACCAACTTTTTGCATTCACATGAAAAACCTTTATTTTTGTAACTTGCAAACTTAAAAAAACTTTTTATAAAATAAATTTCATACCTATTTTCCAAGAGTTGTCTCACTTAACTTTAAAATTTTATTCAAGTTATATGATCTCCTGCAACTTCAAATAGCTTCATAACAATATATCTTTTCCTATGATATCCTAAGATTTGATACCACAAATGATAACCAAAGACCTTAATACACTTGATAATCAAGATCCATCTTAACTCTATCATGATTTTATATGCCCATATTCACTTTATCTCATTACAATTTTATTAGTTCTTTCTACAACTAAGAGGTCTTGGTTCATACTTCTATTCATGGCCAATTTTGATCACTAAACCTTCTACACTTTTTATCAAGGTCTGATTCAATATTCTTATACTCTATAGTTATGCATATTTATCTTTAGATTTTCTCACCCATTTATCACTTACCCTATCACTTTTTCACAAGTATTCATCTTGTATTGGTATTTATAAGACCAATGATATTATGAAAAACCCAACTATACTTGACCTTGTCTTTATACAACCCTTGTGTATTTTCTTTATCAAGGTCATTCATAATCACATAAATTAGGAAATAATTTTGCTTATATAGATCCTTTCCATAATTATCACAAATTGAGAGTGAATTATTACTCAAATTACATTAGCCTTAAATATTATTTCTACCTGACTTGATTCTTTTACAATGTTTAATTTCCAAAAAAAACACATGAATGATTATTAGACCAATTTATGTTCACATATTTGAGATACTCAATCCAAAATAAATATTATAAATTGAATATGAGGACTCTAATCTATCTTATATATCTTTTTCATTGATCTTTGAAGGATCCCCAAACATAAAAATTATCCAAATCTATTTACTAAAGCATTCAAATACATACCTATTCAATAATTAATTTAATGGAAAAAACTCTTACTCCATCATAGATTGTGAGCACCTAAAGAACATTCTTTTTATCATACATAATTTGTCAACATAAAACGTCCAAAATTAGTATGAGTCTACATATATAGACGTAATCGACATATAGTAAAATGACATACTTCAGCTAACAAAATAAAAAGTCAAATAGATTCAAATTCTTATCAAGATTCAATGACAAATTGAACCTTTGAAATTCAATTAACAAATAATAAAAAATAGGAGATCCTTTGAACCACTAAATTTTAGTGCTACAATAATACTTCACATGGACCTCCAAATATGAATTTGAAAATGGAATCCTTTCATAGTAGAGATTTATCTCCAATCATCTAATGATCTTCATATGTATAGTTATTTGACAAGACTAAAAATATCTAGATGTTTAGGTCTTATTCAGTCATAATCAATAATGGATATTAGGTCTAAAATATATGTATAAGGATATATCACTCTTCCAAGAATCCTCAAGACTCTTATTTATTTAATTATTATCCATACAAATATATTCAATCCTTATTAATGGTTTATCATAAAAAATAGGTGATTTGTAATATTTTGGCTTTATATTAGACCATGTCATTAATACAAGATTTACAGGCCTTAACACTTGTTATTCATCTCAAAAATATATAAAAACATAGAGAATAACCTACTTACTCCTTCATTATGTCTATGAAATTCCTTCAATGTGCAACTTCCTTCCTTTTTATTGATTAGTCTTCAATCTTTAAATGTAGTCCTATTATAAACATACACAAATGTATAGGCCTAAAGACCTTCTTTTCTCATATCTATGTACCTCTCTTCATATACAAATTTATCAAGAATTCATATTGAGAATATCCTTAAACTACTCTTAAATATCTATATGAAAGATAAATTATTAGGATTATAACCTTTTCTCTATCTAAAGGTAGAGGTTCAAACTCATCTTGGAGTAACAAACTTATGTTAACTTGGTATGGTCTTGGATTTGACCAAAAATCTTTTCCATTTCTTCTCAAACTTCAACAACTTTCCTTCTTTGTCTCTTTCTAACGTGAGGCTCTTACTAGATAACATGATGAGGTATAATATATTTATAGATATTATAAATCATGTTCATAATAGACATTTACCTTGGTGACTTGTTACAATGGTTTTAAAACTAATGACCATGCTCACAAATCTCCTTTTTACATATGAATTTTCAAATAATGTATTTTGGAGGGAAAATCTATATTTTGCAAATGACTCCATGACAAAAATTCCTAGTTAATTAAAAACCATTCTAGCATCTAATTAATATTCCCTAAGTTATTTAGGACATTATTAGTTCTTTAAAATATGTTTGCCTTCATGATCAAGGCCCATTTGACTTTACATATGCTTTATTCACGAAAATACAAAGATGGGTTGATGTTCCTACATCAAATTCTTGGGCTTAGAATATTTCATGATCTCATATTCATGAGCTTTGCTTACATGCTCAAATATAGATAAAAATATTTTACAAATTGTTTCTTCAATTTTCCATTCATGCATATGGAAATGTTTGTTTCTCTCACATTTATGTTTCTTCTTGCTTTCTATCTTCTCCATCCATGTAATACTTTGTTGTCTTATTTTATATTTAGTCTTATTACTTGCATGTTTTTGATTATATAAGGTGGAAAACCAGGGGTTGAACCCTTACAGAAGCATAGAAACCATGAAGGAAATTAGCATAAATGATGCCTTACAACAAGAATGACATGTTTAGTGAACCAACAGACACAGCAAAACTAAAATAAAACTATAACATGAAAAAATGAGAGATAGAGAATCTAGAAAAAAAAGAGCTAAAGCAGCCATATTTCTCCTTACATAAAAATAGATTTGATGAGGTCATTCAATTTCTCAGTGTTCTCCATATTGACATTAGAAGCAGTAGTACCCAAGTCCTATAACATAGACATGTTCAAGAGAATAGAATTCTAGAGCCCAGTGGTAAAGTTCTGCTCTAGTTTCTAGATGTGACCCTTTAGGGTAGCAATTTCAGCTTTCAAACCAGTCTTAGTTTTAGTTTCCTTGTCAGCTTCCTCCACATAAATCTTTCCCTCTTTTTTAGCATTTTTTGCAATGTCAACAACATCCTCAACAATAGCCTTAAATTATCTTATCTCTTGCTTACCTTCAGTATCCTCAGATATTTCCTAAACTTACAATTCCTTGTTCTCCTCATCTTGAGTGGCTTCCTCTGAGGTGCTCTCAGATTAGTTAATAAGCCTAGCCTTAGGAGCAGGTTTGCCATCAATCCACCCCAACCGTTGAACTCCTGAGGAGAGGCCCTCCTTACTAACCTTAGTGGACAGATGGGATTTACTACCTTGACCCCCAGGCATCCTACAAGGATTTTTAGGGGTCCCCATAGTGGTCACCCCAATACCCTCTTCACCAGCATAAAAATTCTTCTTTCCCTTCGTACTCATAAAGGAGCTAGGGGTGTCTAAGGGAGTCTCCTTAGGAGTAGAAAAGGAAACTTCTTTAGTTTTAGTAGAGGTAAGGGAAGGACAAGGCTCTTCGACAGCATCACCAACAAAATGGTTAGATTAAATTTACCTGCTATCAATTCTAATAATCTTGGATGGCTCAAGGGCATGGTGGAAATTATACAAATAGAAAATGAGGCCCTGATGAAGGGGGATAGGATTCATATTAGGTTTTTTTGCCAATTTTTCTCTCACCCTAAGGATAGAATTCTTTAGGGAAGAGAACAGATAAAAGGGAAAGTTGATGAGAGCATTACACCTAAAATGATTTAAAAGGGGGAGATGATAATTGTAGAACCTAGTGAAATGTCCCTCCAGCATAATGCAATACTATATATTGATGATATTTTTTTATGTACTTTGCCTTATCTTCTACCAAACCTATACAAGCATAATCCAATGCAATATTAAAAATAAAAAATTAAGACCCTTGGGTCTCTCCAAAGTTTTCAAATGCCTGTTCAAGTAAGATTTTTTTCTCTTTAATTATTATTCCTTATTTTTATCTAACCCAAGGGTTCACTCCTTCAACAACTTCTTAGTCTTATTTATCCTTCATTGAATCACAAACTACCTCTTCATTTGATGAGAATATCAACTTCTCCAAGGCCTTTAACTCAACTTCTAATTTTTCTTGACTCTCATAAATAAATGATTCATTCATTTTTCCTTCCTCTATCAAATAATTTTGAAAACATGCATTAAAAATATAAAAATCAATGTTAGATTCAAAAATTTGAAACAATATTTCCCATCTTAGATTCTTTTTGGTTTGATCCACATCTTTATTTTCCTTAAGAGAGGTTAAAAACTCTTCAATTAGTGCTTCTTCTTCACTTTTGTTCTCCACTATGAGAACTTTCTTTATCACCTCTTCATTTTTTATCTTCCTCAACTTTATTCTCTCTTATTTAATCGAGTCAATCAATTTTTTCCTTCTTCATTTCTCAATAAGTGGTCTTATAGGCCACTGTACCTTCTTTTTTATCACTAACCTACTCCATGGGTTTCTCAGGCTCTATATCATGAAGTTAATTAAATTTATATGATACTTCACTTCATTCATATCCCTTTTGAATTATTCCTCTTTTTTCTTCCTTTTTAACTCTTTTTCTCTCTACTTTCTTAGCTGGTCTTTTGATTTATGGAACTCCTTAAGCATTCTCTTCACCATTTATATTCTCTTAAGAAAGTATATTTCACTTTTTTCCATCTCTTATCCAAGATCTCTCCTTGGATCAATTTCTTTGATCTTCTCTTTGAGCTTCACTAGTTCTTTACCTTCTTCTAAAGTTGCACTTGGCTTTTAAACTGCCTGACTAACCTTTTACAATCACCTACAAAAACTTTATTTATGTAACTTGTAAACTTCAAATAAATTTTCATAAAAAAAAATTCATACCTATTTTAAAATATTTATCTTTATTGACTTTCAAGTTTTATTCAAGTTATATGATCTCCTACAACTTCAACCAATTTCATAACAACATATATTTTCCCAAGAGCTCCTAAGTTCTGATACCACAAATGATAGCCAAAGACCTTAATACACCTTATAATCAAGATCCATCTTAACTCTATCATGATTGTATATTCCCATATTCACTCTATCTCATTATAATTTGATTAGGTCTTTCTATAACTATGAGGTCTTTGTTCATACTTCTATTAATGGCCAGTTCTGATCACTAAACCTTTAAACCTCTTTATCAAGGTCTGATTCAATATTATTATACTTTGTAGTTCTACATATTTATCATTAGATTTGATCACCTATTTATCACTTACCCTATCATAGTTTCAAAATTATTCATCTTGTATTAGTCTTTCTAAGACCAATGATATTATGAAAAATCCCAACTAAACTTGACCTTGTCTTTATACAACTCTTGTGTATTTTTACTTATCAAGCTCATTCATAATCACACAACTCAAGATTTCATTTTACTTATACAAGTCCTTTCCATAATTATCATAGACTGAGAGTACACTCTTTATCAAATTACATTAGATTCTAAGATTATTTCTACCTGAATTGATTCCTTTATAGGCTTCAGTTTCAAAAAAAAACACATGAATGATTATTAAACCAATTTATGTTTGTAGATTGAAGATACTCAATCCAAAATAAATATTATCAATTGATTATGAGGAATCTAATATGTCATACAAATCTATTTCATTGATATTTAAATTATCCTTAAACACAAAAATAATCCAAATCTATTTACTAAATCAGTCGAATACATACCTATTCAGTAATAAATTCAATGGAAAAATCTATTACTCTACCATAGATTATGAGTGCCTCAAGAGCATTCTCTTCATCATAAAATATTTGTCAACATAAAATGTATAAGATTAGTACAAGTCTACAGATATAGCCATAATCTCCATAGAATAAAATGATAAACTTGAGCCAACAAAAGAACAAGTCAAATAGAATTGAATTCTCATTGAGATTTAATACCATATTTAACATTTGAAAGCCAATTAGTAGACAATAATAAATAGGAGATCCTTCGAGCCACTAAATTTTATTTCTACAACAATACTTCACATAAACCTCCAAATAGAATTTGGAAAATAGAATCGTTTTACAATAGATATTTTTCTCACTTCATATTTCAATCATCTAATTATTTTCATACGTAAAATTATTTTTTACAAGACTAAAAATATCCATACTTTTAGGTCTCATTCAATCATGGTTGATAATGGATATTAGGTTAAGAATATATGTATGAGGATATATCACTCTTCCAAGAATATTAAGGACTCATATTTCTTTAATTATTATCCATACAAATATATTCAATCCTTCTTAATGGTTTATCATCCACAACAAGAGATCTAAAATCCTCTACCTTTATATCAGACCATGTCATTAATACAAGATTTGCAGACCTTAACACTTGTTATTCATCTCAAAAATATATAAAAACATAGATAATAACCTACTTACTCATTCATTACCTTTGAGAAATTCCTTTGATGTGAAACTTCCTTCCTTTTAATTGATTAATCTTTGATATTTACATATAGTCCTATTATAAACATACATAAACTTATAGGCCTAAAGGCCTTCTTTTCTTCTATCTACGTACCTCTCTTCATATATTGATTTCTCAAGAATTCTTCTTGAGAATATCCTTCAACTACTCCTAAATATCCATATGGAAGCTAAAGTATTATCTTTATAATATTTTATCTATCTAAATCTATAGGTTGGAACTCATCTTGGAGTAAAAAAATATCTTAATCTGGTATGGTCTTGGATTTGACAAAGAATATTTCCCCTGTCTTCTCAAACTTCAACAACTTGTCTTCTTTGTCTCTTTCCAATGTGAGGCTCTTCTAGATAAGATGATGAGGTATAATAAATTTTTAGAGATTTTAAATCATGTTCACAATAGATATATACCTTGGTGACTCATTATGAGAGGTTTAAAACTGATCAACATGATCACAAATCTCCTTTTTACAAATAATGAGTTTTGGAGTGAAACTCTATATTTTGTCTATGACTCCAAGATACAACTACCTGGCTACTTAAACACCATTATAACATCTACTTAAGATTACCTAAGCTATTTAGGACCTTATTAGGTCTTTATAATGCATTTGACTTCATGGTAAAAGATCATTTGACTTTTTATAGGGTTTATTTACAAAATATTAAAAGATGGGTTGATGTTCCTACATCACCATCAGTGCTAAGAAAATTAACCAAATAATTTTCCAACAACCTAGATTTTATTTAGGATACACTTTCATGGTGGAAAATATTTGTATTAGAGGTCCAAAAATATGAGCCTAATTTTTTGGAAATATAAGTAGATTAAGGCACGTTGTATAGAGATAGACAACTATGTTAATGTGTGTCAATGTTAAACCCAAATTTTGGTTAAATATCAAAGTGTAAACATTTTAATACTATATGGTATAAAATAGTACACATTTTGAAGTCAATACATATAATAATAATAAGTCCAATAGAGCACATAGAGGCACAAGAAGTGTGCATGGATGGGTTTACATAGATGTATCTAAAGAACACTTAACAAAATATTTACCATGCCAATAGTTACACAAATGGTAAAAAATTAGTTGGAATGAAATAAGGAGTGCCAAGATCATGGAAGAGGTTTCATACACTATAAATTTTAATAAAAGGAGTTATAGACTAAGTTAGTAAAGTGAGTCCACTGAGAGAAATATTAATATAATAGATTTGGAGAAAATATAACATAACATCATAGAAATATGAAATTTTTAGGTCAAAAATATTTAATGTAAATAGCTTACAACTATATTTATATCAAGTTGTTGCACACATTTTGGAACATGTATTAATGTAATGTAATGCAATTATAAGGTGGTGCATGAACTATATAAAACCCCACCTTTTCTCAATGTTAAATTTAGTTGTTATAATTAATGTCATTATGATTTTAGAATATTGAATCACTGATACTTAGAGGATTTATAGTGAATTTTTATAAACTTATGTACTACATTATTGACTTAATTATATAGGCTAAAAGCTTTGTTAAGTGACTATCTACTTTTTTATTTTATTTATGTAATGGATTATGTAGTAGTTATAAATGGCTCATGAATATATTTTCATTTATAAAATTTTACTATAATATTTTGATTGACCTAAGTTATACGAATGTACTAGGAAGAAATAAAAAATTGGTTTACAGTCACATTGTATTGAATATAAAGGTATTAAGTGATTGAAATTTCCATGAAACTGATCAAATTAAGACTTGATACTATATATTTTGCTCAGGTGATCAAGTTATTAATTATTATGATATGTAGATGTGTTATCTTTATAAGTGTTTGATATGTAAGGAGTATATAATTTAGGATTTGGATGAAAATAACCAAACAAGTGTTATTAAAAATAATAAACAATAAGAAAATGGCTAAGAAAAAAAATTATTAATAATGAAAATTAATTAAGTGAGAATAAAAAATCATTAGATAAAGTACCTAGTAATAATGACGATAGAAATAAACTAAACATAAATGGGATAAAGACATCACTTTAAAAAATCATTTCAATGTTCAAGGAATCACATGAAGAGGGGTCTTAATTTTGATCTAGTCTTGAAACATATTATAAGGATTTCCATGATGCCTTAAAATAAGATATGTTTTATACAAGGGAAACATACACAGGTGAGTTTTGGTTAAAAACCAAATAATATTATAATGTTGTGTGTACTAAAAACATTGTATTTATGGAAGAAACTATAGACTTTAAAAACTAGTAGAATCACCATTAAATTGAGAGTTTTATTGGACTTATAAGTAAAAATTCATTAGTGTCAGTAAATCCCATGTTGAATGTAAATGGAGGACATATGTGTTTGATATGTTCTCATGACACTTTAGAAATTACATAATATGGATGGAAAAAGATATAAGTGGGGTTCTTATAAATAATTAATTTATGGTTGAATTCTATGTTCCTAAGTTTAAAAGGAGAAATTATATATATATATATATATATATATATATATATATATATATATATATATATATATATACACACACACACACACACACACATGGACACCTAATATTTCTAACAAGGAAAATACACTTGTTATGTGTTACAATATATTATATTCATGGAATAATATTAAAAAAAATTGAAAAGGAAGTGACACTAAAAGATTATTAGATAGATAAGGCAAAGTATGTGAAGAAGAATGTATAGTGTTAAGTATAAATTTAAATTGAATACGTTATTCTTAAACAATGATACTTCTACTTATCACATGATGTGTACATTTATGTTTTTATATCATTTAAATAATAATATTTTATAAAAATGTTATTATTTTCAAATTATCATTTCAAAGATCAACAATAATACTAAATAATGTTAAGATACATACATTTTAAAAAATAAAGTGACATTAAAATAAAAAATTTATTGTAATATAAACATGTACAAATATCTCATAGACATCTATTTTAAAATGTAGAAATATATCTATTTCAGGTATCTTATATTGGATTTTACATTTACCACATTGATTAATAACTCTAGTATCTTATATGTGGCCAACATATTATGATTTTTTGATTAAAATATAAAATAAAAAAACTTATAAGTGATGGTTAAAGGGATGTAAAATTAAAGATTGAATGTCCCTAGTGATAGTCAAATGGACATCAAATTTTAGGGCATCATGAATTGTTTATCCTATAGACATTACAACCCACCACCACTTCCTAGCTACCACTCTAGGATGTCTATTAGTGTAATTAATATTAAACAAACATAGTAATAAAATAACTAATTAATTAATCATAATATAAAAACAAAAAATATAAATTTACATAGAGTTATAATTAATGGGACCCATTTATTTTTTATGGGACCCATTTATTTAAAATACTCTTAGATGTTGGAGAAGCAATTAATGATCCTCATTCATTCAAAATTAAAAAAAACTGGGAGATAGATAGTCCTAAAAACCTTTATAAGTCCCAAGTTTTTTAAATACACATTATTAAATAATTATAACTTTTGAGCCACAAATCATATAGGAAAATGATAGGAAAAAATATCATAATTTAAGTGGTTGAGTAATATATCATGTGACCCTAGTACTCAGGTTCTTATACCTTTGATAAATAAATTTAACTCCTTGGACATCACATAAGTTTTTCTTAAGAGTGGTTATTCCTTAATTTGGAGGAGAATAGGTGGTATAATAGGTGGAATGGAAGCATTATCTAATTTAGAAATTCATGAAGAGTAGATGAAAATATAGAAGATTATTAATATGGTTAAAGAATTTGAGAATAAATAGTGAAGCATTAATATGATTCTAAGAAGGAAAATAAAAATCAACACAAATCAAATAAATGGAAGGTGTAATAGCTTCAGAAATAAAGTGGGAAATAATCAAATCATTAGGAATATAAGTGGACCCTATATAAGGTTGATAAATTTCCACTCAAATATTTATTTTTCACTTTATAGTTATATATTCAACTCAAGTCTCTTGACTTATGGTTTAGATTCTGATATATTTCAATGCATACAACATTTCATCTATGTCTTTAATAAATGCTTGAATGTGTTTTCTAAACAATGTAAGCCTTTCATATTGATCATTGTCATAATGGTGATAAAAATAATAATAATTATCAATTTTATATCCAATCAAAACATTATCATTCACATTTTAATCAAAAAATTTAATAGTAAGATGAATATTAACATTATTGAGAGGTGCCATTTTATTTTTTAAATAAGCAGGAGTGTTAACCAAAGGAATTTCAATAAAACCAATAGGTTTACAAATATAACTATCACTTTGCATAGTAAGGGCATTAGATCTAGTAACATATGGTGGCATGAAATTAAAATATATATAACATAGGGTTTTAATGATAAATTAAGCACAATAAAATAGATTTTTAAAATAAAACAAAATGTTTTTGGCGGATAATTACTAAAAATATTATAAGACCTATAAAAATAAGATCTACCACAATAGAATAAATATATAACCTAAAGGATTTTCAAAGGGCATGGGTTCAACCAAAATTTTATAATGGAAATTATTTTTACATCAATAAAAAATACATCTACCCATCAGCAATGTGTAATTTAGATCTAATTAGATTTACCCTAATAAATTAGTAAAAACTAAACATAATTACATGAAGGAATATTCTAGAATAATTTAAATCTTTAAAGAGGGTTTGATTATAAAAACACTAAATTTTTTAAAATTTATATATATATATATATATATATATATATATATATATATATTCAAAAAATTAAAATGGTTGGAAATAATTCTAGACATTAAGGTGATCAAAAACTAGAAAAATTAGAGTGAATCGAGAAATTTTAAATTTTGACCAAAATCATACCATGACTATCCTAGTATGTTCACAATTTTAGTATTATATTTATATAAAATTTCATATTCAATAAAAAAATTTAATGGCCTTATTCATATAATCATGTGCTAAGAATAACTTAATCATTTTTTCAAAATTACACATTGATCTTTATGAAACTGATCTTCTTAATTCAAACCCTAATCACTCATCAAAGACAAATAAAAATTGGGGATTCGTTGAGGGGATAATAGTATCCATCCATTATTATCAAGATCTTATTCTTAATTTTTTTTTAAATAATACTTGAAGCACTTTAACATGTAATTCATGGATGCAAACCATAATCCCTATATGAATTTTCACTAGCATAAATAATTGACACATTATAATTTTAAAAGTCTAATATTGATTAAAATTTTCATAAAAGCACTTCATTTTATATTTTCAATAAATGATATACTCTTTATTTTAGTACACCTATCTCTATTAACCTCTTAACCTATATATTTATTATCCTATATGCATTAATGTGGTTGGGTATGAATAGACTTTGAAAATTTAAATTATGGCCCTATTAACATGCAAGTTAGTAATAAAAAAGTTGGAAATTATTTTAAAAAGAGGAACATAATTCACATGAAACCCAAAGTAAGTGTTGGAAGATCACATTAAAAAGACATACATGAATGTAGTGGTACATTCCTAGTAAACTAGAAATGTAATGGCAGGGTCTTTGCAAATGAGAATTATACTCCTAAATTATTAGTAAGAAACTCATAATAATATTTAAAAATGGGAAAGAGTGTCATGACACTAAGTTAATTGAATTTAATTCATTGTGTTTATATAGTCTAGCTATGAACTATTTGAGATATATTTTGTTATTCCATTGTGGTATTACCGTTAGTGATTTACATTGATACATTTTCATTATAATTGTTGAGACAATTATGGATTACATTTCATTATATAATTTGATATTATGTATTAATGTGTACAGGTTTATTATTCAGTTGGATATATTATTTAAAAAATTTATCACATTTATTATACTTAGATGTCTAGATCCTATTGATAGTTAATTTTTTGACTACAGAGACAAGTACTTGAGCTAGGTTGTGATCAGAACTGAGTAACATGGAAACATGGAGAAACAAATGGATAAAAAAATAGTTAAATTAAACATAAAGTATAACTTATCATTATTAATGATTTATTCACTATTTTTTATGGTTTGACTATTTTATGTTATCATTTTATGATTGATTTCATTAATAGTTGATTTGTGTCAATTTTTACTTTTGTGAAAACATCTTTTTATTCAATACTATCATTTACAAGACTATCATTGTTTGAGTCTAAGTAATTGAAGATATTGTCTTATTATTGATTTTTTTATTTCCATCATTCTAGTTTTGTGTATTTTTCATGATCTCCTTATTTTTCAACTTCAATAGTCTATTCAATTATGTAATTATTCGTGTCAACAGTGGTTCCAATATTCATCATATTTCTTCATTTAGTGTTTGATCTTTGAGGTTGGATGATGTTTTAATTTGTTTAAGGCTATGACATAATGGTTTTTAAAATGATCCTATATGGTTTTATACAAGTATTGAAGCATCTTAAAATTGTGCATTGTATTAACTTGGGCATAATGGTTTACATGTTTAAATGGACCTTACTTTATATACTTTGCTTATTTGATTTGCATGTGGTTAAGTCATTTTTTGAGTTTGGGGACTTAGGTTAGGATCTTAACCCACATGGGGGTCATGGTAATTATATTTTTGTATTTTTCTTGAAACTAATGACTTAGGGATCATGGCATTGGCTCGCATTACCATGCAATAGGGTCAAGATGCTTCAGTTGGGTTTTAGGGTTCATTGCATTCATTTTGGGAATTTAGTCATGGAGGTTTGGAACCTTAGGGAAAATCTCTAATATTTTTGGCATGGTGACCAAGGGGAATGTGATGCAATTATACATGAAGAATTATGGGGATTATAATTACAGTTGGAAGAATTAATCTTGACATCTATGTAGGGATTATGGAGAGATATTTGAGGTTTGTTTTTTTGCTTATTAAGTGACTGGTTTTGAAAAAATAAATACAATATTTTTGTGTTTGGAGGATGGAAGAGTAGGAAAATAATTGGGTTGACTTCCATCAACCAAGTAAGTAATGTATTTAAAATTATGAGTTTATTTTTATAAATACATTCAAATGGAAAAGTATTAGGGATTTAACTAAAAACTTAATCATTAGTTTTGATTTTTGGTGAAACCCTAATAAGGGTCATTATGTTGGTTTATGTTATTTTTTGGTGGCTCACTAGAGTAGTTACAATATTTTATTAGCGACATAACATTTTTTTTATTTGAAATGATTATTTGTGGGTGTTATCATTATGTTTTAATGTCATTATTCCACAGTGAGGTTGTGGGTTTAAATAGTCATTATTTTATTTAGACTGTGAAATCACTATGTATTTTTTATCATGAGGAAAATGGGTTTATGGAATGGCGAACTTGTATTCTTACAAAGTCTTTAATGGGTTATTAATTTTGACTATGTGTAATGATTTTGTTATGACTCAGTTATGTATTTCTTAGTGTCTGGGCTTGACCTTTTATGAAGTCAAATATTTGATTATATTTTAGTATAATCCATCATATCCTTATTTATAGTGATTGCATGTTTTATTTTGTTACGCCTGCATTTTTTTTCTTGATGGGTTGTGTATAAAATAAAATCCATATGGCTTTATGGTGACTATTGATTTGTTTTGGTGGCTCAGGTTATTGTGATTAAGTTGATGATTATTTTTAAGAGAGCCATATGACTCGATTGTATTAAAATTAAATGAGATTTGGATTTGACTTATTATTTTAAAAACCATAATCAGGTAAAGTTAATGTTAATAAAATATAGTAAAGGAAAATATAAAGGAAAATGCCTATTAGTTGTTTCAAACCATGGATATTATCATGCACAAGGACCATAGGGAGTCTCCACAGGGGTCCAAAATAATTACATGGATTTAGGGAATGACTTATTATCATTTTCATTCAACTGGTTTGACTTTTCATGAATCTTTAAGTTAAGATTAGTTGACCCAGGATTATGAAATCATGTTAAATTATTAGATTAATTCTAGAAGTGATAGTTAGAATAATTAGCATTCATGATTATGCAAACCTATTTGAGGTAATTAAATTGTTGATTATTTAATTATTTTGATTCTATATAAGATTACAATTAAACTTTTAATTTATTATTATAATGTTAATTAAATTTAGTCTTTGTCCATAATGTGATCTTAAGATTTACATAAGTTTTATTTTTAATTGGATGAGTTATCATCTTCTTTTTATGGGTTTTATTTTAACTCCTAAATGTCTATTAAATTAGTACATTAAAATGACTGTGACATCATATATTTGTGAACCATATTATATTCTGAAATAGAATATGGCCCATAAATCAAGAAGCTCAAAAATAGAGTTGTAATAATAATCAAGTACAAATTTAATGGATCTTGGTGGGTTGGTTTATGTGTTTTATTTTCTTTCATTGATAATTTTTTGGTATGTTGTCAAGCTTGATTGTTTCATAATCCTTTCTCCTTCACTTCTCTATTGCCCTGATCTATATCTAACTAATATTTGGGGTGGTCTAGGGCCACTAATGGTTGGGCTTATTGAGACTAATGAGGTATAATTAGATTCATTGGATTGCATGCAATGATTAGATTCATTTCTTATTATTTTGAGTTATTTTAGTTTATTAAAAATGCATTAAAATTATTGATTAATTATTATAGATGAATTTTGTGTTATCTGTCATAATTGTCATTAATACAAAATGATGTAACATAACATGTATATTGATTCCTAAAATGATTATAGTTGGTCATTGGATTATTTAAATAATATGACATTATTAAATTGATATGAATTTCAAATTTGATCATGATGATTTATTTGGAATAAATAGTTGAAATGTTGATTTCAATGTTATTACATTTTGAGTGGTGATTTAATCATGTCTTTGACTATATTTACAAATCATTGGTATAGTGATTGAGAAAATAATTGGATATTTGATTATACAATTATTAGTGTTTGACTTAGATATCAATTATGTTTTGATTATATTTTGATTCATTCTTTATTAGAAGATAAGGAAATGAGACATAATGTTAGATATGTCAAAGTTACTTGTATGAGTCTATATAATCATAAGCTTATTTAAGCTAGGTAAAAATATTCATTGGATATGTTTCCTTTTTTTATCTATTGCATTGGATGAGGTTGAAAGTTATATTTATATGAAATTTTCTAATCTATATAGGTTGTCAATCATATTAATTACATAGATACATGAATGAAAGTATTAACACTTCATTAATGTATGCACTATAACCTCACAGTTGGTTAAATTAAATATTGATAATTAGATTAGTAAATTGATGGATTAATTTTAGTTTAATATCTTGTGAGAAGTTGAAATAACTTGATGATTTGTGGAACAAATTTTATATAGGAATAATTACCTAAGTAATTAATATGAACTTATCTACTTAAAGATAATTCTTTCATGTTAATTAATAAGTACTTATATATACCTAGGACTGTATGGGTAGTTCCTAAATCAATTCATTATAATTTAATAGCATTAAGATTTAGTTAGTATTTTATTATATTAAAGTTACATTGATAATAATGTACTTCATTTGTAAGTTCTTAGAAACGTGGCTATTCGTAACTACGCATATTGTAATTGAGGAACAAGTGATTTATGTTCGAAATAGATCATTAAATATTTTATTAATGGTTTCTTATTCTTAATTGATAAGAATGATATTTTGAATGTATATTGTCATGATAATAATTTATCTTATAATTGAGGCTTAAGTAGATATAATCTTTAAGTAAGTAATATGAATAATTGAACTAAGACCACAGACTTAAAAGGGAAATAATAGATCTATCCTAAGACCTTAATGATCCTTAGGAAAACTAGTCTTAAACTTGTACCCTACATGTAATTATTAAGATGTTCTTAAGTAAAACTTAAACATGGTTGTTGAAACATCCCTTGAAGCTTGCTTAACTTCAGTAGCTGACATGTCAAAATTCATAAGTTGGTTGACTATGTTTTGAAAAGGTGTTTAAATACTTTGCACTACTTTTATAAATAGTCCTTTTCTCTTGATATTTGTCTATTGGTTGTGATTTTGATGAATCATACTTAATCAAGATTAGTATGATGATTCTTCTATTGAATCTAGTCTTACTCTACCTTTATTTGATGAACTTTATTAATATTATGCATGAGGTACTAGCTATTTTATCGCCTATACAAGTACTTAGGTAAGGGTATAAGTCAGTAAAGACTCCATTAAGAAGGTTGTGGCATAGTATGTGGATAGATGTGAGTGGGTATGACCACAGTGGACCACTTTTATCCGAATATTGGGTGGTTAAAAATTACTTCCTAAAGAAGTTGTTGATGGTTTATGCACTTAGACTAGTTTTAGTGTTGGTTGTAACACAAATATGGATCTTATTGTGCATTCCCATGTTAATATCTGAGTGGATTGTTTTATTAATTTTTTTGGTTATGTGTTTAGAAAAAAAATTGGTCATGAAATATTGGTATCAGAGTACGGTTTACTACTCTAAGGAACTTTGGGAAATGTTTCTTGGTGATTTTTTTTTAGTTATTATTTGTTTCACCATAGGATGGTGAGGACAAGATCTATCATAATAGAAAATAACCCAAAAAATAGTAACCTAGGTAGAGGAAGAGGTCATAGATCCAACATTCTTGAGAGAGAGGAACCATTATTTAATAATGCTAACAATAATGTTGAGGGACTTAACTATGAGGAAAAAAAACCTAAAGTTAATTAATAAGTAGTTTGAATGGAATTATGACTACATTAAATTCCCTTCAAAGTAAATTAGACACCTAAGATGTTAGGGTGTGGAGCTAAAAGCTTCACCAAGGAACATACTAAAACAGGTTCGGGTCTACACAGACGCCGGCGTCGGTCAGGAGCGACCGACGTCGGTTAGTAGCAGTTGCAGAGGCACCAACGTCGGCAGAAGGGTCGGCCGGCGACGGTCACAAGCGAACAGGTAGGAACCGACGTCAGTTACCTGTGTGTCCAGAAAGCTATTTCCGTGGACAGCAGCGAGTGTTTGCATGATAAGTTTGAATCGTGGACTCAAGCTTGCGTCTCTATTATTAGCAATATTATTTTTTAGAGCCCTTGTTGAAGAGGCTTAACTGTTTGTTGTAAGAGCATGCTCAAGTTTCCTATTTCTATATGTAGGGAAGATCTTCTTAGCTTAGAATTGTAGAAGTGTGTAGAACTGTAAGAGTAGAACATTGTGAATGTTTGAAGGACAGTACAGAGTTGCATCAATCCAGGTTGTTGGATTTGAGTGTACTTGAGAGAGAGCTCTTGAGGAATAGAGATCTAGTGAGAGATCTTGTGTGCATCTGAGAGAGGTGTGGAAGAACGAAGTTTCTTCATTGTATTCCTATTGTAAAGAGTTTCAATACAAGTTTTTAGGGTGACTCTGTGCTATTTATCATTTCAGTTACTTATCTATCTGATTTATTTCTGCATTTATTGATTTCACAAGTGTAATCTATTGTTGGTTTGATCCCCCAACAAGTGGTCTCAGAGCCTTGGTTACAGGTTACAGGTTACAGATTACAGGTTGCTCACAGGGTTTCTGCAGGAATTTCTGTTTGAGTGGGAGAAGCAATGGCAAAAGAAAGTAAGTTGAGAATGGAAAAGTTTAATGGCAAGAACTACCAACATTGGAGAATGCAGATAGAGGACTATCTGTATCAGAAAGATCTCTACTTACCGTTAGGTGGGATAGCAAAGAAGCCCAAGGACATGGAGGATGAAGAATGGGAAGTTCTTGACAGAAAGGCTCTTGGGTCTATAAGACTGAGTCTGGCCTCCACTGTGATATCTAATTTGTCACAGGCAAAAACAACGGTAGAGTTGATGACTACGTTAGCAAATATGTATGAAAAACCCTCAGCTTCAAATAAGGTATATCTTATGAAGCAGTTATTTAATTTGCATATGAATGAAGGTGGATCTGTTTCTACTCATCTGAATGATTTCAATGGAATTGTTAATCAGTTAAGTTTTGTCAATATTGTATTTGAAGATGAAATAAAAGCTCTTTTGATATTATGTTCTTTGCCTGAAAGCTGGCATGGCTTAGTAATGGCAGTTTCTAATACTACATCTGCATCAAATATTTTGAAAGTAGAGGATGTTGTTAGTGTTATCTTGAATGAGGAAATACGCAGGAAAAGCACAGAAGAGACATCTGGGAATGCTTTAAATTTTGAGAGCAGGGGAAGGCAAAAAGAAAAGAGCAAGAGGAGATCAAGATCTAAGTCTAAGGTGAGAGGAAGATCCAAATCCAGGAATGGCAGGAAGCCACAATGCTGGAACTGTGGAAAGATGGGGCACATAAGCAGAGATTGTTGGTCAAAGCCTAAGGAGGACAACTAGCACGAAGGAAAAGAAGAAGCCAAGGTTGTAGGTATTGCACAGGATGCTTTAATTTTCTCTTTGCATAATAACATAGAATCTTGGGTATTAGATTCTGGTGCATCTTTCCATGCTACCCCTAACAGAGAGTATTTCAGTGACTATATCCATGGAGATTTTGGAATAGTGTACTTAGGGGATGATGAGCCTTATAAGATTACTGGCAAAGGTAAAGTGCAGCTGAAGATGCAGAATGGCAACACATGGGTGTTGAGAGATGTGATGCATGTTCCTAGTTTGAAGAGAAATTTGATTTCTGCAGGTAAGCTAGGTGATGAGGGTTGTACAGTAACTCTCACAGCAGATTCTTGGAAGGTAACCAAGGGTGCACTAGTTATGGCCAGAGGTAAGAGAGAATGTACTCTATATCTGTGTAATTGTGTTACTAACAAATCTCCTTCAGTTTTATCTACTTCAGGTGTGGATTGTAAATTGTGGCACTCAAGGCTTGGCCACATGAGTGAGAAGGGGATGTCAATACTTAAGTCTAAAGGTATGCTTTCAGATTTGAAAAATATGGATCTAGAATTTTGTGAGCATTGTGTATTTGGAAAACAGAAAAGGGTTAGTTTTCTCAAGACCGGGTCTACTAAGAAAAGGCAGAAGTTGCAGCTTGTTCACACAGACGTGTGGGGACTGGCTCAGGTAGCCTCTATTGGCAGATCACGGTACTATGTTACATTCATAGATGACGCCACAAGAAAGGTATGGATCTACTGTATTAAAAGGAAATCTGATGTTTTTGAGACTTTTAAGTTTTGGAAGGCTATGGTTGAGAATGAAATAGGTAGAAAATTAAAGTGCCTGAGATCTGATAATGGCGGTGAGTTCTGCAGTCTTAAGTTCAAATTGTATTGTTATACACAAGGAATCCGTAGGCAAAGGACGGTTCCAAGGACACCTCAGCAGAATGGTATTGCTGAAAGGATGAACAGAACTATCATGGAGCATGCCAAATGTATGAGATTACATGTAGGGTTGCCCTTAGAGTTTTGGCCAGAAGCAGTTGACACCGCAGTGTACCTGATTAATAGAGGACCCTCTACAGCTCTGGATGGTGGAATTCTAGAAGAGGCATGGACAAGTAAAAAGGTAGATCTCTCATATCTCAAAGTTTTTGGTAGTGAAGCCTTTGTGCATATAGATAAGAAAAATAGAAAGAAGCTTGATCCTAAGTCTATGAGGTGCACGTTTATAGGCTATGGCTCAGATGATTTTGGTTTCAGATTTTGGAATCTAGGAACTAACAAGGTAATCAGGAGTCGTGATGTTGTTTTTAATGAAAGAGTGATGTACAGTGATCAGATAAGGAAGCTGGATCAATTTAGGTAGAGAAATAGTGAATTGGACAAAGTTATGGTCCAAAATGAGCTCACGGGAAAAAGAAATAATCACTTGCAGGAGAACACAGAGACCGACGTCGGCAGGGTAGGAACCGGTGTCGGTAGTACAAAAACTGATGTTGGTCATACAGAGACCGACGTCGATAGACCAGGCACCGAGGTCGGTTAGGCAGAACTGACGACGGCCAGTAACAAGTCTACAGGTGGCTGAGGTCGGTCACTGTCAGAAAATTTGGGTGGACAGCATGTTGAGAACGAGTCCAAGACACCCATCAGGAGGTCTGAAAGGGTAAGTAAGCCTCCAATTAGATATTATCCTTCCTTATATTATTTATTGCTAACCGATGGTGGAGAACCAGAGAGTTTTGAAGAAGCAATACAGGTGGAGTCCAGGAGTAAGTGGGAGCGTGGCATGGTTGAGGAGATGGAGTCCTTAAGAGAGAACCAAACATGGGATTTGGTTGAGTTGCCAGCTGGTAAGAGAACACTAAAGAACAGATGGACCTATAGGTTGAAGGAAAGTGAGGATGGCCAGATGTGATATAAGGCTAGATTAGTAGTAAAAGGATTTGCACAAAAGCCAGGTATTGACTTTGATGAAATTTTTTCTCCAGTTGTTAAAATGACTTCAATAAGGGTTGTATTGTCTTTGGTTGCTTTTGAGGATTTGCATCTCGAACAGCTAGATGTTAAGACAGCGTTTCTTCATGGAGATTTGGATGAGGAAATTTATATGGAATAGCCAGAAGGATTTGAGGTCAAGGGTAAGGAGAAGTTTGTGTGCAGGTTGAAGAAAAGCTTGTATGGCCTCAAGCAAGCTCCAAGGCAATGGTACTTGAAATTTGACAGGTTTATGACTGAGCATGGCTACAGTAGGTGTCAATCAGACCATTGTGTGTATTTCAAGAGATTTGATAATGATAGATATATTATTCTATTGTTGTATGTAGATGACATGCTAGTTGCAGGGTCTCACATGCAGGATATCTCAGAGCTTAAGGAGAAGTTAGCTCAAACATTTGCCATGAAGGATTTTGGAGCAGCTAAGAAGATCCTTGGCATGAGCATTAGGAGAGACAGGAAAAATCACAGGTTGATATTGTCTCAAGAAGATTATGTGAACAAGGTGTTGGAGAGGTTTAATATGCAGGATGCAAAATCGGTAAGTACACCTATGGCTGGACATTTTAAGTTAAGTAAAGAACAATGTCCCAATTCACATGATGAGGTAGAGTACATGAGTAAGGTTCCATATTCTTCCGCAGTAGGGAGTTTGATGTATGCAATGGTGTGTACTAGACCAGATATTGCCCAAGCAGTGGGAGTAGTAAGCAAGTATATGGCCAATCCAGGTAAGGAACATTGGAAAGCGGTTCAATGGATCCTTAGATATCTGAGAGGAACCAGCAATAGGCACTTATGCTATGGAGGTTCAGATACTTCTCTACATGGCTATGTAGATTCAGATATGGCAGGGGATTTGGATGGCAGGAGGAGCACCACAGGTTATGTTTTTACTGTAGGTGGAATGGCAGTTAGTTGGATATCTAAGTTGCAGAAGGTTGTAGCCTTGTCAACTACAGAAGCAGAGTATATTGCAGCTACAGAAGCTAGCAAGGAGATGATATGGATGACACGGTTCATGGAAGAGCTTGGAAGGGAGCATGGGAGTTGTAAATTGTATAGTGACAGTCAGAGTGCAATCCATTTGGCCAAGAACTCGGCCTTTCACTCTAGAACCAAGCACATACAGCTAAGGTACCACTTCATACGGCAGGTATTGGAAGATGGTGAGTTGAAGCTGGAGAAAATCCATACAGACAAGAATCTTGCTGATATGCTAACAAAGCCGGTTACTAAGGAGAAGTTGAATCTTCATTCAACTTCTATTGGTCTTCATGATTGAGTTAAAGATGGAGGAGCTAGAAGATGTTGTTGTACAGGCTGGTGCAGCTGGTTTATCTCCAAGTGGGAGATTGTTAGGGTGTGGAGCTAAAAGCTTCACCAAGGAGCATACTAAAATAGGTTCGGGTCTACACAGACGCCGGCGTCAGTCAAGAGCGACCGACGTCGGTTAGTAGCAGTTGCAGAGGCACCGACGTCGGCAGAAGGGTCGGCTAGCGACGGTCACAGGCGAACAGGCAGGAATCGACATCGGTTACCTGTGTGTCCAGAAAGCTATTTCCGTGGATAGCAGCGAGTGTTTGCATGATAAGTTTGAGTCATGGACTCAAGCTTGCGTCTCTATTATTAGCAATATTATTTTTTAGAGCCCTTATTGAAGAGGCTTAACTGTTTGTTGTAAGAGCATGCTCAAGTTTCCTATTTCTATATGTAGGGAAGATCTTCTTAGCTTAGAATTGTAGAAGTGTGTAGAACTGTAAGAGTTGAACATTGTGAATGTTTGAAGGACAGTACAGAGTTGCATCAATCCAGGTTGTTGGATTTGAGTGTACTTGAGAGAGAGCTCTTGAGGAATAGAGATCTAGTGAGAGATCTTGTGTGCATCTGAGAGAGGTGTGGAAGAACGAAGTTTCTTCATTGTATTCCTATTGTAAAGAGTTTCAATACAAGTTTTCAGGGTGTTTTCTTGTATATCTTGTTCAGTGCTATTTATCATTTCAGTTACTTATCTATCTGATTTATTTCCGCGTTTATTGCTTTCACAAGTGTAATCTATTGTTGGTTTGATCCCCCAACATAAGAGAGAAGGATAAATAATATAAAAGGTGTTACAACTAATAAACTTCTAATTAGAGTTGAAAGATAAGTGAAGAAATGAAACTTTAGAATAATCTTGGTAATATGGTTGATCATATTACTAAGGATCTAAATAAGTTACCTCTACCAGCCTTTTTAGGTGAGGAATCCATTAATGTATATGGTGTATGCTTAGTACATCTACAAAAGTATTTTAATCTACACAATATGTCCTTTAATATGAAGGCAAGAGTGGTAGCCTATCAGTTAGTAGGATGTAAAACTCTTTGATATAATCATATATGTGCTTTATAATGTTACCAACCTATGACTCTTACCTAGCCTACCTTTGAAAGGCAATTTATAAAAACTTATCTTAATTACAACTTCAAGGAATAGAAAATCACTAAATTTTAACTGCTAAAACAAGAGAATATGATTACAACTGAGTATGAAAATAAGTTTATAAATATATTACATCATGTTAATTACATGCATGATGAAGAGACTAAATTCACTAAATTTAAGTTGGGATTGAAATAAATATTAATGCATGTGAATATGACTAATCCTAAGACTTTAACTATAGACGCATAGGGTAGAAGAAAAAGAGATGGCTCAACAAAAAGAAAGATGAGATTTTAAATAGAATAGATAGCAATCTAAGAGTAAAAATATGTCCCCTTATCCTAATTTTTTTAATAAATCTGATTCTAACTGTAGATTCACAAGGAGTACAAGTGGATTTAATAAATTTTAAGGGTAGAATAAGAATTTCAAAAATTCAAACTCTTCTAAGAGTGCTAATTTTAAAAAGAATTCAACTCAAGGTAATCAAAATGTGCCTACTACCAGAGTCAATACTATTCATGCAATACCACAAAGAACTATAGTATGCCAATAAAATGGATATAATCACTACCATAAAGATTGTCTTAAGCTGAAATCTAGCTAATTAATCAACTAATTATAGAGTCTATGCAGCTATTGATAATATAAATATTGATTTCCAAGCAACTTCAATTGAAAATAGAGGTAAAATAAATAATTTTTCTATTTTTATTTTATTTTATTGTAGATTAAATAATATTTTAATGGATTCTAAGTTAGTAACATGTTGTAAGTTGAATTTGATGACTTTGAAGGATGATTGGGATATTGAGTTTGGCTTAGGTAAAAGAGTACCAATTATCAAATGTATTGAGGGAGTAAGCCTAGACTTAGGTGTTTTTCAAGCTCAAATAAATTTATGTATAGAACTTCTTGAATATTTTTATATTATCTTAGACATGGATTGGTGGTAGCAACATATAGATAATTTGGAATACTATAGCAAAGTGGTATATCATTGTAATGATTTGGGAAAACCTATAGAAATTTAAGGTTTGTTAAAACCAAAAATACATAAGTTAATCTCATACTTGTATATAAAAGAAATTAGTGTGTAAAGGTTGTAAGTTGTATGGTATTTTGATACTAGAAACTACACTTGAAACAATAATGACATTTGAGAAACATCTATTTTTTAAAGATTTTTCTAATATTTTTCTAGATAAATTACTTAGTTTTCCTCCCAAGTGTGAATTTGACTTGTCTATTGATTTAACTCCAAGGTTAGCCACTGCATCTAAGGCACCTTATCACATGAATGTAGCAAATTTGTAGGAACTAAAATCTCAACTAGAAGAACTATAGTAAAATGGTAGTATTAGGTCAAGCATGTCACCTTGCACCAATGGTCTTTATGAAAAATAAAGATGGAACCTTGTGATTATGTGTTGATTATCACATGCTTAATAAGGTTACCATTAAGAACCATTATCTTTTACCCAAGATAGATGATTTAATTGATCAAATGAAGGATGTAGCTATCTTTTTGAAAATAGATTCTAGATTAGATTATCACCAGTTGAGGATAAAGGAAGAAGATATTCATAAAACAATTTTTAGAACAAGGTATGGAAATTACAAGTTCACTATAATGCTTTTTAGTTTGACTAATGCACCTGTTGCATTTATGAACTTAATGAATAGTGTATTTAGGGATTTTATAGATAAGTTTATTCTAATATTCTTTGATGATATAATGATCTATTCTAAGAATGTAGTTGAGGATGAACATCATTTATGTTTAGTGATGCAACGACTAAGGAAAAATAAACTTTTTAGTGAGATATCTAAATGTTTATTTTTCTAATTTGAGATCCACTATTTGGGTCATATTATATCAAAGGTTGGTATTATTTTGGATCCAAAAAAGATTAAATATATTCAAGAGTGGTCTGCTACTAAAAATGTACATAAAGTATGTAGTTTTATGAGATTGGATGGTTACTATAGAAGATTCATTGAAATTTTTTTAAAGCTAGCTAGCCTAATAACATCCTTGTAGTGCAAGGTTAAAAAAATTGTGTGGAATGTTGAATGTGAACATTTTTTTTGAAACTTAAATATTTATTGACTTTAACACCTATACTTATTATACTAGATCTGAATAGAATTTTTGAAATATGGATTGATGCATCTAAAGAAGACTTGGGTGGTGCATTAACTTAGGATGGTTCAGTTGTAGCTTGTGAGTCACATATAGTGAAGGACCATGAGAAAAATTACACCACTTATGATCTTGAGCTTATTGCCATTGTTCATTCTTTGAAGCAATGGAAACACTTTTTTGTGGGTAAAAATTTTGAGGTAAAATTTGATCATCATAGCTTAGAATATTTATTTTCCTAGGATGATCTAAATGCACGCTAGTGTAGATGGTTGTAATTTTTAAGTAATTTTGATATGAATATTTCATATGTGAAAGGTAAAGAAAATCATTTTTTTGATGCACTCAATCGACACACATACCTTGTTGGCTTACCAGTTCTGCATAATAAATTTAAAATTTAAATTATTGGACAATAGCATTTTGTTAAATTTATGTAAATACAAATTTGGCTAATGAGCCTATTAAAATAAATTTTATAATGGTTAAGTTTATTTAAATGGTTTAATCAAACATAAAACCAAAATTTATGTACTTGACTATGGTGACTTAAGGAACATTTTGTTGAAATAAGTGTATACAACACCTCATTTCATCATGAAGTTAAAAGTTTGTATTATTGGCCTTAAATAAAACATGAAGTTGTTGACTTTGTGTCAAGATGTTTGGAATGACAACATGTGAAAGTTGAACACTACCATCTAAGAGTATTTTTGTACCCTTATGATGTACCATGAGGTAAGTGGGTTATGATTTCATTATTGGAAATTTGACTGATGATGCATCTTTGTTTGCTTCATGGTTTGTGAAGGAGATAGTATGGTTGCACGGTATGCCTAAATTTATTATTTATGATCGATATAATCTTTTTCCTTCAATATTTTGGAAAAATATAACTACTGCTTTTAGTACACAAGTAAATTTTAGTTTGTATTATCCCTTGGAAATGGAAGGCATGTTAATAATGTATGTTATGGTTTAATAAGGTAAGTGTTAATATTATCTACACTTAGTTTAATTTTATTATAATAATATGTATCATTTGGTGATTAAAATGGTTCATTTTGAAGCTTTGTATGGATGCAAGTGTAGAACTCCATTTGGTTGGGAATGTTTAGAAAATACGACTGTTGTTGATCTTGATGTTTTTCAAGATTATGATAAGAAAATTAAAACCATAAATTCAAATTTAAAGGCTACCTCATATAGGAAAAAGAGTTATGTAGATTTAAAAATGACACCACATGAATTATAAGAGGGAGATAAGTTTTTTCTTCATGTTAGACATAGAAAAGCTCAATTAAATTTAGAAAGTCTTCAAACCTAACCCCTTAGTTTGTAGGACCTTTTGAAATTCTAGTGAAAATTAGTCATGTTACCTACTGCCTAACCCTTCCACCTTCTTTATCTTGGATTCACAATGTGTTTCATTTTGATTTATTAAGGAAGTATATTCATGATCTATCTCATGTTTTGGATTAGACTCATCTTCAAGTTTTAGAAGAGGAAAAGATGCATTTGGATCCGATGAAGATCCTAGATCATCATAGAATTAAATTGAGGAATTATGATATTTCCCAAGTATTGGTTGAATGGGATCCTTTATAAAAAAGAAGTGCTACATGGGAATATGTAAGTCTTTTTAGGTGGCATTATCCTGGGCTATTTTGATCACTAAAACTTCCAAGTGGGGGAGGATGTCATGACCCCAAGTTATATTTAATCTAGTGTGCTTATATAATCTAATTTTGAACTATTTGAGACATATTTTATTATTTTATTATGGTATTACAGTTAGTTATCTATACTGATACATTTTCATCATAATTGTTGAGACAATTATGGATTACATTTTATTATAGCATTTGATATTTTTGCTTAATGTGTACTAGTTCATTATTTAGTTGTATGTATTTTTTAAATGTTGTTATCACATTTATTATACTTAGATGTATATATGTTGTTGATAGTCTATTTGTTGAATACATGGGTAGGTACTTGAGTTAGGTTGTGATCATAACTGAGCAACAAGGAAACATGGAGAAATAAATGGATAATCTAAATAGTGAAATTAAAAATAAATTCAAGCTTGTTAGTATTAATGATTTATTCATTATGTTTTCTATTATTTGACTATTGTGTGTTATCATTTTAATATTGATTTGATTAGTAGTTGATTTGAGATAGTTTTTAATTTTGTGTAAATATCTCTTTATTTGATACTATCATTTGTGATACTATCATTATTTGAGTCTAAATAATTGATGGCTAATGTCTTCTTAATGATTTTATCATTTTCATCAATTTGGTGTTGTGTATTTTTTATGAACTACTTATTCATCGACTTCCATAGTCTAGTTAGTAATGTAACTGTTCATGTCAAAAATGGTTCCAATCTTTGTCATCTTTCTACATTTCATGTTTGATTTTTTATTTTTGATGATATTTTTATCTAAAGGATATGAAATAATGGTTTTTAAAATAACCCTATATGATTTTATCCTTGCATTAAAACATCTTAAAACTATGCATTGTATTAACCCAGGCATGATAGTTTGCATGTTTAAATAGACCTTGATTTAAATACTTTGCTTAATTTATTTGTATGTGGTTAAGTCATTGTTTGATCTTGGGGAACTAGGGTAGGATTTTGACCCACATGGGGGTCATGGTAATTATTTTTTTGTGTTTTTGTTGAAGCCAATGACTTAGTGTTTATATCATTGGCTCGTATTACCATGTAATAGGGTTGAGATGATTTAGTTGGGTTTTAGGGTTCATTGCATTCATTTTGGAAATTCAATCTTGGAGGTTTGTAACCTTGGAGAAAATATGCCAAATTTTTTGTCATGGTGACCAAGGGGAATGTGAAGCATTTCTGCATGAAGAATTATGGGGACTAGAATTATATTTTGAAGTATTAATCTTGACATCCATGTAGGGATAGTGGAGATTTATCTAGGGTTTGTTTTTGTGTTCATTAACTGATTGGTTTTGAAAAAAAATAGGATATTTCTACTTGGAGGGTGGAAGAGTTAGAAAACTATTGTGGTCAACTTCTATCAACCAAGAAATATATCTAGAATTTTGAGTTTTATTTTAGAAATATAGCCGAATGGAAAAGTAATAGGGATTTAGATAAAACTTTAAGCATTATTTTTTATTTCAATTAAAACCATAATAAGTGTCATTGTGTTGTTTTATGTTATTGTTTGGTGGCTTGGTTGAGCACTTACAATATTTTATTAGGCTATTGATAACATTTTTTTTTCTTTGAAATGACTATGTGTGGGTGTTATCATTATGTTTTAATGTGACTACTCCATAGTGAGGTCATGGGTTTAAATGATCATTATTTTTATTGGACTATGAAATCACTATGTATTTTTTTATCATGATGAAAATAGGTTTGTGGAATGGCAAACTTTTATTCTTTAAAATTATTTAATGGGTTATTAATATTGACTGTATGTAATGATTTTATTATGATTGCAAACAAGTTTTTCTTAGTGTTTGGTTTTGACCTTTTATGAATTCAAATATTTGATTGGATTTGAGTAGACTCCATTATAGCCTTATATATAGAGACTGTGTGGTTTATTTTGTTACATCTACATTTTTTATTGATGGGTTGTGTATAAAATAAAAGTGATACAAATTTATGGTGACTATTGGTTTATTTTAGTGGCTCAGGGTATTTTTATTATGTTGATAATTATTTTTAAGAGATCCATATGGCTCATTTTTATTAAAATTACACCAGATTTGATTTGTTTTATTATTTTAAAAAAACTAATTAGGTACAATCAGGGTTAAGAAAATATAGTAAAGTAAAATATAAAGGAAGAGGCTTATTGGTTTTTCCTAATCACAATATTATAGGGGGAAAGGACCATAGGGAGTCCCCACAGGGGTTCAAAACAATTTCAAGGGTTTTGGGAATAATTTATTATTATTTTTATTTTAGTGGTTTGACTTTTTATGAATCTTTAAGTTACAATCAGATGACCCAAGATTATGAAAACATGTTGAATTATTAGATTAATTATAGAAGTCATAATTAGAATAATTAGAATATATGATTATGCTGACCTATTTGGGGTAATTAAATTTTTTATTATTTAGTTATTCTAATTCTATATAAGATAATAATTCAAATTTTTAGTTATTATTATTATATTAATTAAATTCAATCTTTTTAAATAACATGACCTAAAGCTTTACGTAAATTTTATTTTTAACTATTGTCTTATTTTTATGGGTTTTATTTTAACTCCTAAACATCTATTAAATTAAATATGTGAAGATGAATACAAAAAAATATATTTTTAGACATATTATATTCTAAAATAGAATATGGCCCATAAATCGAGAAGCTCAAAAATAGAGCTAAAATCATAACTAGGTACCAAGTTAATAGATCCTAGTGGGTCGATTTATGTGTTTTGTTTTGTTTCATTGGTCATTTGTTGGTATGTTGTCAAGCTTGATTGTTTTGTAATCCTTTATCCTTCAGTTCTCTTCTACTCTAATCCTTATCCAACTGATGGTTAGGGTAGTTTATGGCCACTTATGGTTGGGCCCATTTGGACTAATAAGGTAGGATTAACATAATTGGATTACATGTAATGATTGGATTCATTTTTTCTTATTTTGAGTTATTTTAGTTGATTAAAAATGAATCAAAATTATTGAGTAATTCTTATACTTGAATTTTTTGTTATTTTCCATAATTGTATTTAATACAAAATGATGTAATATGACATGTATATTGATTATTAAAATGATTATAGTTGGTCATTGGATTATTTGAATAATATGGCATTACCAAATTGATATAAATTTCATATTTGATCATGATTACTTATTTGGAATAAATAGTTGAAATGTTGATTTGAATTTTTTAGAATTTTGAGTGGTGATTTGATCATGTCTTTGATTGTATTTGTAAAGCATTGGTATAGTGATTGAGAAAATAATTGGATTTTTTATTATAAAATTATTAGTGTCTAACTCAATAAACTAGTTATTACACAATCTAACTGAATATTCATTAGTAAAAAAGTATTACAATATCTTCTTAACATTAATCAATTATGTTCCATCAATAACTCTAATTAATTATCTTCTTAACATTAATAAAGGCCTCCTCTCCTCTCCTTCCCAACCATTGCTAAAGACACTTAGCGTTTTGAATTTCAATTTGAGTGGGAAAAATAGAACTCAAATATATACATGGTTCCCCTATGTCTAATGATTGTAGATAGAAGGTCATCACTGCATGGATTACCCTCACTAATTACTTTCATGTTCTAGGTAGAAGCCCTCCTATAGTTGGTGATTATAGATAAAAGACCATCATTGTGTGGAAGACCATCATTGTTTCTCCTCATGCTCATGGCTAAAGATCCACTATGTCTAGAAATGTTAGGTAGAAGGTCATCATTATGAAGAAGATCATCATTTCTTCCCCCCATGCTCATGGTTGAAGATCCATAATGTTTGGTAATTCTAGGTAGATGGATGTCATTGTGTAGAAGATCGATGTTGATTTCCTTCATGTTCATGGCGGAAGCCCTTCTATGTCTATATATTTTGGGCAAATGGTCATTGCTACATAGAATAACACCATTACTTCCCCTCATATTTAGGGTAAAAGTTTGTCTGGTGACTCTTATATGTAGATTCATGGATTACTAGCCAAAAATTCAAGAGTTGAATGCTTGTATCTTGAAGCATTGGTAACCCTTCCTATCAGGTACTCTTGATATTTAACATTATGCAAAAAGTTTCTTTATTATTACCTTATGTAATATTGAAGACAAGGTAGAGATTCAAAATAATTTATGAATTTTAAATCACCACCCCTTTGTCATCAAACCATGGTCCCCTACCTTTAAACCCCTTAGAGAGCCACTTAATGAAAAAACCCATTTGGGTTCATTTGCCCCATCTTCCTCTCTAATTTTGGACTGAATCTAGTCTAAAGGCTATTTAAAATTCACTAGGTGATTACCTGTAAATGCATCTTGATACTGATCATTTTCATCACACTACTTTTTCTATAATTTTAGTGAATATTGACACCTCCAAGAACTTTCCTAAAAATATCATTGTATAAGTTGGAGACCACTATTGGTCTTAACCCCTAGACTATGAAGGCCTATTATTTTATTATTGTAATTACTTTAATATAGACCATTTAACTAAAAACTACATTTCCCTCAAGAAAAAAAAGAAGGAATCTTCTTGGTGGAAAGATTGCAACAGTGACCTTCTACATGTGAATGTTGAAGAAGATCTAAATGGTTCTAATAATGAGTCACCTTTGGAATATCTTGAACCCTTTATTCCAAATGAGGACCTTAAAATTCCTCCTCAATCTAAAGATGTTTTGTTGAAAGATATAATCTGTCCAAGGAAAACCATGAACATGGTAGTCCCCTCCACACCAATCTCCTCCCTTGATAAATTCCCAAACTTGGAATTATCTAGGGTAGAAACTTTTGAGGACCTAGTAGTGGAAGATAAATCCCAAACTTGTATTGTTGTAGAAGTTAACAAAGGCTGGACAAAGGTGAATTTTTTAAAAAAAGTACTAGAGCAGTGTTATAGCCTTCCTATATGACCCTCTACTCATGGGGAATCTACGAAAAAATTAATGGCTCAAAGGGTCTCAGAATAGAGCCACAAAAGATAGTTTCTAAAAGAAGAAAGAAAGTGGAAGATCATTGTTAATTCATAAAAAGTGGTTGGGTATAACCATTATTTTTTTATCTTGTTTTTTTTTTGTTTTTGGCATGTTATTTTTGTGCATAAATGATACATCTTTCTCTCCTTTATTTTAAGTTTTAAGATCTTAAAAACCCATAATATTTACAATATCAAATAAAAATTAGTGTCTAACTTAGATATCAATTTTTTATTATTATGGTTTTATTCATTCTTTATTATAAGATAAGGAAATGAGACATAATAATAGATATGTTAAAGTTACTTATATGAGTCTATATAATCTCAAACTTATTTAAGCTAGGTAACAATATTCATTAGATATGTTTACTTTTGTTATTTGTTGTATTGGGTGAGGTTTAATTTTATATTTATATGAACTTTTCTAATCCATATAGGTTGTGAATCCTATCAATTACATAGATGCATGAATGAAAATATTGACACATAGTTAATGTATGGACTGTAACCTCACAATTTGTTAAATTAAATATTGATAACTAGATTGGTAAATTAATGTATTAGTTTTAGTTCAATATCTTGTGATAAGTTGTACGAACTTGATGATTTTTGGAATAAAGTTTATATATGAATAATTACCTAAGTAATTAATATGAACTTTTCTACTTAGAGATAATTCTTTCATGTCAATTAATAAGTACTTATATGTACCTAGGACTGTATGTATAGTTCCTAAATCAATTCACTATAATTGAATAGCATTAAGATTTAGTTAGTCTTCTATTATAATAAAGCTACATTGATAATATTTTAGTTCATTTGTGATTTCTTATAAACATGGCTATTCCTAGATAAGCATCTTGTGATTGAGGAAAAAGTGATATATGTTTGGAATAGATCATTAAATGTTTTATTAATGATTTATTATTCTTAATTGACAAGAGTAAGATTGTAAACTTATATTGTCATAATAAGAATTTATCTTGGAATTGAATCTTAAGCATATATAATCTTTAAGTAAGTAATATGAATACTTGAACTAAGACCATAAACTAAGTTAAAGGTAAGTAATAAATCTATCATAAGGCCTTCATTATCCTTAGGTAAGCTAGTCTTGAACTTGTACCCTACCTATAATTGGTAAGATGTTCCTAAGCAAAACTTAAGCATGGTCATTGAAACATCCCTCGAAGCTTGCTTACCTTCAATAGCTAATGTGTCAAACTTAATATGTTAGTTGATTATGTTTTGAAAAGGTGTTCAAATACTTTACACTACTTTTTTTAATAGTCATTTTCCCTTGATCTCTATCTGCAAGTTCTAATTTTGATGAATCATACTTAAGCAAGCTTAGTATGATGATTCTTATGTTGAATCTAATCTTACTCTACCTTTGTTTTTTGGACTGTATTGATACTACCCATGAGGTACTAGTTGTTTTATATCTTGTATAGGTACTTAAGTAAGGACATAAGTCAGTAATGACTCCATTAGGAAGGATGCGATAAAGTACATAGATAGAGGTGATTGGGTATGACCACACCAACCCACTTCTATCTGAATAATGAGAAGTTAAAAATTACTTCATAATTAAGTTGTTGATGGGTTATGCACTTAGACTAGTTCTTGTGTTGGTTGTAACATAGTTATGGATCTTGTTTCATGTTTTCATGCTAATCTCTGATTGGACTATTTCATTAATTTGTTTGATTATGTGTTTAGGAAAAAAAATGGTCATGAAAAAGAGATATAAAAATGAGGAATGGGAAGCAAAAAATGTCCATAACATAAGAATCATGTCTTGATAAGAGTCTAATAGGAATCAATAATATACAAACATATAAGTATCTTAGAATGATAAATTTTCACTACTAAAACTATCCCAAACCAAAATTAGTTGTATGCAATACCTCATACTACTAGAAAAATGTGCAATTACCATGTGGAGCTAAGTTCCTCCAAATTTGGATGAAGTCCTAAACAAAATCCATAATGCATTCTTTAGTAATATTTTTGATAAAATATAGATTAAATGTTTTAGTGCCACTCTAAATAAAATTTAATAAAACCATACATACAATTCTAAATAAATATGATGTAATATCAATTTTAATCATACTTAAAAAACCTTATCATATATGGGCATCCACGTGTGAATAAAATATGAATCACAGGAAATAAAATCCATCCCACTAAATATAGTAACAAATGTAACCCATTAAAATGTATTTAATCATGATGAGTAGGATATATTCTCCATTTTATATTGGGGATAAATATATGAAACTCATATCCCAAATGTAATGTATTAATCACACCATGTGTAAGATGGGTATGAAATCAATGGTACATATCATATAAAGATATAATCTTAAACATATGTATGTTATGATTAAGTTATTGCATATGAGCCTATAATATAAGAAATGTAATATCAATAATAGCATGTCCCATGATGGATTAATATATAATAATTGTAAAATAAATAATAATATGACATATGTCAGCTCAATATATAGGAAATTTAACATCATCATCATAAGATTTATCAATGTAAAGCATGAGGAAAATAATTTTATGCCAATATATGCATGATAGAAATAATTGAAACTTAGGAAAATAATGAAGAATCTTTCATGATATGGATCATATAAACATTAATCACACCAAATGTTTGAGTAATAAATTTATTATATATTATTTTCAAAAATTTACTCATAAAAGACAGATTCCTGGATGAACATATAGAAGATAGAGCATTGAGAAACTTCAATAAGGTCATTTTAGCCTCTAAAAATGCTACTTTAACCAAAATCCCAATAGTGGATGAGGTGAAAAATTCAAATTTTTTGATCGATGGATTTAAGGCTCTAAACTCTAATGGATTCCCCCCTTCTTCTTTGAAAGATTTTGGGATATTATCCATACCGAAGTTGAGTTAGTTGTGTGAGAGTTATTCCAATCTAGAACTATTTTTAGAGAAATGGAAAATACATTTTTGGTCCTTATTCCAAAAAATAGGGGCAAACAATCTATAGGATTTTTTCCCAATCAGCTTATGTAACATAATCCATAAGATTTGCTAAATCATCTTGGTTAAAATAATGCAGCATATGTTGGATAAGGTGATTGTGGAATAACATGGAGCTTTTTTTTCTAGGAGACAAATAACACATGGAATTATCATGGTACATGAAGCCATTCACTCTATTTTTAAATCCTTAAGACAAGGCATGTTCACTAAACTTGACATGAACAAATCATATGATCAATTTTCCTGGAGATTCTTAATGAAAATCCTCAAGAAATTAGGATTCAATCAAGATTTTAGGAAAATTATTTAGAACTACATCTCTACACCCAAATTTTCCATAATAATCAATAGAGTTCCTAAAGTCTACTTATCAAATTCTAGTGGTTTAATACAAGGGGACCCCCTTTCTACCTATCTCTTCATCTTAGTAGTGTAAACTCTAGGAAAAAACTTACTTAAGTCCAGGGAACAAGGATTTATTAAAGGCATTTCAATAATGCTTAACATCTAGTTGATCACCCATGAACAATTTTTTGATGATGATTATCGTAGGGGAAGCATCAGTGGAGGGAATCTAAACATATCAAGATCATCCTTAGGAACTATTAAATAGTTTCTAGCTAGTGCATAAACTTATGAAATAGTTCCCTTTTCTTCATCAATACACCTACATCTCTATAGAAAAATATTGTAAGAATTTTGGAATGTCAGGTGATTAATATGTTGGCAACCTACCTAGGCATCCCCCTTTTCAAAGGCAAAATGGATTTCAACCTCTATAGTCTACTCATTGATAGAATTAAGAGAAAACTTATAGGATGAAAAGGCCACCTTCTCACTCAACCAGGTAAATTTCAACTACTCAAGGCCTCAATACAGAGCATCCTTGTATACTTAATGTTAATATTATAGATACCTATCAAAGTGGTTGACAAGATAGATTAAATTCAATAAAATTTTTATAGAGGGGCACTGAGGATTAATTCCTATTTCATGTGGTCTCATGGGAAAATGCTTGCCTCCCTAAAGCAAATGGGGGATAGGGCTTAGAAGAATTAAAACTATGAATTAGGCCCTCATAGATAAAATGGGTTAGAATATTATGAAAGAAGATAGAGAATGGTCTATAACTATCAAATTCAAATATTTGGAAGGGACTAAAGAAGATTGCTTACTCTAGGAAGAAGGACTAGCTAATGGGTCCACCTTCTAGAAAGCTATCTACAGTTTCAAGGACCTCATAAAAAAGGAATTAAATGGAAAATCAAGAATGGGGAGAGAATTTATTTCTAGGAGGATGCCTGGATATCCACTCTCCCCCTCTCATCATAGTGTAATTGGGATAACCTTTATTTGGGTTTTAAGGAGAAATGGGGCACTAAGGTTAAAGACTATTGGGATGAGATTGATGGATTGAAATCTTGTAAATTCCTCTCCACAGATGCTAATAATGTTGAAGATTCGTAGGTGGTCTAGGATCTCAATTACTCCATTATTCAAATACACATTCCCATTTTTCTTGAGGAAGATCATCTCTTGTTGATAGCCAAAGGTAGTGGGCATTACTCAGTCTCATCTGGTTATACTATTGACTTGGAATTGGAAGATGAATGGGATTATTAGAAATACTTATGGATTAAACATCTCACTCCTAAGGTAATTTTTTTCTTTTGGTTGGTTGCTCAAGATAAGATTTTAACTATGGATAATTTGGAAAAAAGAGGTTTCATTTTACCTAATAGATGCCCCCTTTATAGGGAAACAAAAGATTTAGTCCACTATCTATACTTTTCCTACCATTTTAGTTCATGCATTATTGACTAGATTTTGAACAAAATCAACCTATCCTAGGTTAAATGGGACAACATAGTTGATCTCATTAGGCAATGGAATCCACCTTGGAACCTTCTATCCCTATCCTTACTTTGGTCTTTTTCCCTTCCACATTAGTTCTAGTATGTTTGGAAAGCCCAAAATGATGGTATATTTTCTAACAAAAGGAACCATACCAAAGTAGTATTTATTTATCTTTGTCAAGCCATAACTAAAAACTAGAGGCTTCACCACCCCCATGAACAAAACCCAAGATCTAATTTCAAATAGTTAATAGTTAGGGAATGGGAGATGGAACAGAAAATTAGGTCTCCCTCCAAAGAATTATTATGTAAACATGTCGGGTAAAATCCAACACCTAAGGATTAGGTTAAGCTTAATTTTTATGGGGATTCAAAAGGAAATCTTGGTCTTATAAGAGGAGGAGGATTCATTAGAAACTTGGTGGGGATGTTGATTGTTGTGTATGCTAGTCCTATGGTAATTCAAACCAACCATGTAGCTAAAGCCAAGGTGACACTTTAGGGCATTCAACTTGCTTCCAATCTCAAGTTGGGTAGAATAATCATCAAATGGGAATCCCTTAACATTCTTAATGATTTATATGGTAAAACCACTCCTCACACAATTAAAATTGTCATTGATGATGCCAAGTGGATTGTGAAGGAGATGGAAAATTCATCCATAATTCATACTTACCATGAAGAAAATAGGGTGGTATAATTATTTGTTAACATTAGAGTTAGACTTCCCCTTTTATATACCTAGCACATTGGTATCCACATCCTCGAACATGTCATAACAACAATCCAAAATGAAGCCATTATTCCATAAGATGTTGATTTACAAAACACATGTCTTTAACTTACATCTAAAGTAAAAGGCATTCAAAAATTATATTTTTCCATCATGTTACCATGTGGAGAGTTAATAACCCAAGGTGAGGGAAAACTTATACTTTAATTTATTTTGAAGCCTTTGGTTTTGAGTACTACCAGGGCATGAAAAATTCCAATCTCCTCTCAAAATTTTAGTCCACAGTCAAGAACAACATGGGGGTGATAGGGATAGACTAGAGTTGAAATCTTGTTTAGAGGTCTTGAGCATTAAAAAGGTATGGCAAAAAGTATGTAGAGGGGGTCTTATTAAATTCATGTAGAGGGTTAAATTTCATAGTGCGAACATCTCAAAGAAGTTCATGGTGACTTGGAATAAGAGAATAGTGGAAATAAGAGGGATAAAAGTATTTTTAACTAAGGAATTGATGGTGAAGTCTCTGATATGTCCTATGAAGTGGAAAAACTTTTCAAGGACTAGTCGAAGAAACTAGAACTCATGTAAAGGTTCTTTAGAACCAATGAGACCATAAAAATTGTTGAAAAGAGTTTCTCATGCATGGACCTTCCCTAATATTGGTAAGAGGTGTGTTTGAAAATTATGAAATATATTGCCCTGGAAGGTAAGTATACACTCATATTTTCACATCATTTTATTCTACTAAATCACTTTTAAGGTTTCAAGATTATATTTCCATAATTCTTGCTTAAATCCTTAGAGTATATAACACTCACCTTCTAGATAAAAAAATCAAACATTGTCATTCACTAAGGCCTCATTCTCTTGTTGGTGAAACATGGTAAGACCATTCATGGTAAGGATGTTTTGACAGGAGGGTCTTCCATGGAGAAGGAATCCCTCAAGGAAGACCCTACCTTAGATTCCCACTATGTGTTACCCACCCTCTCCCATGTAATCTCCATATCCAAGATCTATACCAAGGATATCCCCCTAAAACTCACTATTATCAAACCAAAACCCCTAGTGCTAGAGGAAGGGAACTCTCTAGAGGCAAAGGGTAAAGGTATGACCCCCTATTGGTGGTGATCAAAATTAACAAGAAACATATGGAAGGGTTCAATAATAAATTACATGAGGCATGTATGGACTTGGAAATATTGATTCAAGAGTGGAACTCCATTAATAAGGAAGCTTCCAAAATGATTTAATCTTTTTTATACTTAGTTGAGGCTGAAGGCACTCCCCAAAAATAGGTCATTAAAGAGGCAGAGATTCTTTTCCTAAATGCCCCCCTCAAATCACCCTTAAATAAGACACTAGAGAATGAAATTTTGTATAATAAACCCAAGATGGTAATGCCAAAGGAGGATGCTGAAGGTATAAGAAACAAAACCCTAGCCAAAATCACCAAGAACAAACTAATAGAGAAAGTGAAAGACACCGAGGCAGTTATGTCACTCACAGAGGGATCCTCCCTCTTGAAGTAATCTCTTTTTTACTTTATGTGTTTTTGTCTTTTACTATGATAATTAACTTACTATTTTAATACTCTCATTTTGTGTTTCTCATCCTATGGGGCTTGATTTATTTTTTCACACTTTTTCTTATACTTAGGTTTTAGGTCCTTGTAAAACATGTTCTTTTACCTAATCAAATAAAAAAATTCATTATATATATAATTAATTTATTAATCAAATATTTGGTGTGTTTTATGTTTATATGATCCATATCATGCAAAATTTCTTCATTATTTGCCAAAGATTAAATTATTTCTATCATGCATCCATTGGCATAAAAATATTTTCCTCATGCTTTACATTGATAGATCTTATGATGATGATGTTAAATTTACTATTTATTGAGACCACATATGCCATATTATTCTTAATTTTAAAATTATTATATATTAATCCCTCATGGGCCATGTTGTTATTTATATTATAGGCTCATATGCAGGAACTTAATCATAACATATACATTTGTGTGTGTGTGTGTGTGTGTGTGTGTGTGTGTGTGTGTGTGTTTTTGTGTGTGTGTGTGTGTGTGTGTGTGTGTGTGTGTGTGTGTGTGTGTGTGTGTGTGTGTGTGTGTGTGTGTGTGTGTGTGTGTGTCTGTGTCTGTGTGTGTGTGTGTGTGTGTGTGTGTGTGTGTGTGTGTGTGTGTGTGTGTGTGTGTGTGTGTGTGTGTGTGTGTGTGTGTGTGTGTGTGTGTGTGTGTGTGATAATTATTGGATACATATAGGAGCATATAAAGAAATTGAAATTATCTCAAATGCATAAAACATATTAGGTAGTTGAAGACACACTAGGCATAATAAAACACACCATACACATAAAAACACTCTAAGACTTTGAAAACACATCATGTAAATAAAGTGTATATGATAAATATTAGATACATAATTTTTTAATAAAATAAATTCATAGTATTATAAAATATTCAATGTAATAATAACATGAATTATAACAAGGAAATATCACATACTACCCCATAGTTTCCCTCAACTAAACATGGGATGTGCCCCTAGCCTAATTCGAAATCAATATCATGTAACATATTTAAAAATAAGACCTACAAATATCTTAAAAATTCCATCAATAACATATATGAAAATAATTAATCAATGTGTTTATTTATACACATTATATATGAACATGAAGTATATAACCTATCATAGTCACAATGTACCAATGTTTCAATGAAAGAAGAAGATAAGTAAACCAAACCAAAACTTGTTCATAACAAAACATATCATAGTGGGGAATAATTATGATTAAATATAATTATAAAATTGAACTTCCTGATGAGATTTGACTTCTCATTTCCCTTTGCCTATTCCCTCTCTTGCACACCATTGTTAAAAAAATTTGTCAATCCTCTTCTCAAATCTGGTCCCTTTCCAAGTGTTTTCATATATCTTGTTCTAATTTACTTCATTTTTATTCCTCACCTTGTTATTTCTTGAATATATCTAAATTTTTTGGTTGTGCATGGCCCTCTAAACTACCCCACTCTAGCCATGGGGTTTGTTCTACTTTTCCTAGTGCTTAGAATTTTCCCTTTCAAGACTCTCACAAAGGGAGACCCTTTATTATGTCCACCCTAGATTTATTTGTACCTATCCTTGCCATTTTATCAACTCTTCTATCCATTTTTTAATTGGATAAATACACCTTCTTCATACCCAATGGTATTTATTGTTGACTAAGAAAAGTCAAAAATAGAACCAAGACTTCTTCCTTATAATATGAAAATTCAAGGTCAATGGCCACACATTCCACTTGACTTTGTCTAAAGGATCTAAAGGAGGAATATTTCACCATTAGATTGAAAATTTTCATTAAAATGGCTCTCCATTTTGGTAATACATATTGCCACATGGGTAAAAGTGAGTTGTTTTTCTTTCTTCTTGTCAATTCCATGATAATTAAATTTAGTAATGCAACCATGCCTCTTAAGATTTTCCTTGATACTATATATTTTATTGTTAATAAAAAATTAGTATTGAGGTTATCTTTAGTTAAAAATAAGGATCAAAAAACCCCTTGGCTTAAATATTATAAGCCTAAAAAAATAGAGAACCAAGATGGGTCTAATAAGCATGAAATTTTTCATCTCAGGATCTAATGTTTCCTATGGAAATATGGAAAGATTAATGGGCTTGTTTCTTCAATGGTTCAAATAAGGGTGGTTCTAAAAAATATTTTATCCACAATGGTTTACAATCACATAAACCTAACTCTTACTATTAGCAGTGTGTTAAGGATAACAAGAAGTATATTGGGCTACACCAGAAGACTCTGGAGGACTTATGAGAAATGATGGGTTGTTACAAGGTTAGTCTATGTAAATGTGGATATGTATCAAAGTGTATTCCCCATGGTTTATAAAGGTGTAAAATTATAATTAATCATTAGCAATTTATTGAGTTGCCTCATTGGTTTCATGGAGTTAGATTGGTCTTCGAATTGGGGGACTTGGTTTAATTTTGGTAACCCATAGAGATTCTATGTGAGCTAGGGTGATGTTGTAAGTGGTGGTCCACATATGAGTGGAACAATCTCAAATTTATTTAAATTTTAATCTTTCAAGTATTATTTTTTTCTACCATTATTTCTTTTTTTCTAAGGATTTATTGATGCTTTGCTGAAGGGAACCTAAGGTAAGGTCTATTTTGGTTGGATTGTTATTGTTCTTTTATTACTTAACAACTACTGCACTTTTTTATTGTCCTCTTTATTTAGTGTGTTACGTTGGATGGGTAGCCTTTCCTAGTTCCATTTGAGTGAAATACATTGTTCTTATGTAGAAGTTATGGGATTTTCTCTTAAAACCCCCTATTTGTGTTGATGTAAAGGTTGTGGGACCTATTATCAAAACCCTCTTCTTGGTTGTGGGACCTATGAATAACCCTCATCTTTTACCCATATCTAATAAAAAAATATGAGTAAAGATAACTAATAATAGATTCAAAATGTCAATAAAGATCCAACCATCCCATATAATCAACCGAATCATAACTAATGCTAGATGTCTCCTTCACTCAATTGAGTGTAAAATCTCTCACATCTTGTGATAAGGCAACAAATGGCAGACACCCTAGTAAATTTGAACATTTTCAAATTAGACCTTTTCACATGGATCAAACCCCCCAATATTCCAACCCATATCCACTCTTTGATTGTTAATTATGTAAAACTCCAAGCTCTACAAGCTTATAGTAGGGACACACATGAGAGTATTAATCATGATTATGAAAAGGTTTAAAATCACTTTATGTCATAATAATGAGATAAATTTTAAACTCAATAGTGAAATATGTCACTTCAAAAAGTGTCACTCTAATGGAAATAGAATAAAATAAAATATTATAAAATTGAATTATTACTTGGCCCACTACAACCCTCAATATAGTTATAGAAATACAAACAACATCATGGGAGGAGACACTAACTACTACAAGCCATATTTTTCACTAAATTACAAACTAATTGTAAAGTTTGGAGGAAGTTATGGAAGGTAAGACTCATGGATTTCATGCTCCAGATTTAAGGGCATGATGATATTTTGGCCACTAATTTTTTAGTGGGCTAGAAACAATAGCATGTGACCTTCAGGGGTATTATTATGGAAGTCTCTAAGGAACTCATTGGGGATGTTACTAGTATGTCATACGAGGGAATAAATGCCTCAACATATAAATGGAATAAATAGGATCTCATGCATGCATTATTTGAGATAGACACTATCTACCATATTGACAATAAGGGATTCCCAAGGGCTGACCTTCTATGGAGATGTCCAAACATCTACTTACAAGTAATGCATTACTTAACTCTAGAAAGAAAATTCACTCATATTTTTTGCACTTCTTATTTTTGAAGCACTTTAAATGCCATAGGATTACTCTGCCATACTATTTCCTCATGTCTCTAGAATATAAAATAATTTCCTTCCAAAAAAACCCATGGTTGATATAATCCACCAAGGTTTAAATTTACTTCTCACTAAATGAGCAACCCCCATGAGAATCTAGGAAATCTATATGGTGGAAATCAATAGAGATAAAATATCTAATAAGGATATTATTATGGAGGAGAAAAAAAGTGTGGCCTCTCCTCCACTGACTAGACTCACCCATGAGATGGAGGGAAGAAGGAAAAATTAAAATCCCATGATCCTTCTCCCCCACAGAAGAGCTCTGAAATGAAAGTCAACAAAAGATTTTAGTCCCAATAGGGAATGTAAAACCCCAACTTTTAAATCCATGAGATAAAGGTAGTAGAGGTCTAGAGGAGGGATGAATATTTGACCCATATTTTAGAGAGCCATAAGTAGAAGCTAATGAAGATCCATGAAAATATGCAAAATTTGGGTAGGTAGCTAGTGTCATACATGGAACAATGGAATAATTTTAAATAAGAAATTGATGAACTAAGGAAAGGGTTAAGGGAACTAAAAATAGTAGAAGGTGGTATGCCAGAGGGAACCCAAAAATGTAAATAAATACTCACCATCACCCTAAGGATATGCAACATAAATAAAGGTAAGCCATCAGTGATGAAGGCTAGAGGCTTAGAAAAAAAAGGTAAAATGTGACAAAGGGATAGGGAATTAAAACTAGAGGGATGATGAGTAGAAGTGCAAATAGAGGACTAGAGGCATTAGGAAGGACAATCATTTTGAGTGAATTTAAAAAGTGGTTGTGTTTGTTTAGTTATGTCTAGGCCTTTTTTGTTGAAATTATGCTAACTTTTTAAGTTTGATAGGTCAGGTTGGCCTAGTTTCATTTTTTTTAGTTTATACTTTTATTGTTAAATGGTAGTTTTTAGGTCCTTGTAAAACCTAAGTTTAACCAAGCAAATAAAAAAAATTATCAAAAATTCAAAAATCATTGTTAGGATAATTATGAGACTAATTTATACTTATTGAATGTTGAGACACCCAATGATTATACCACAATAAATTATCCTTTCAATCAACATATTCACTATTTTTATTATTTATAGTTGTATCACTTTCATATCCCCTTAATTTGCTTATTATTGTAGGTTTTATCTTTGATATTATTTGTGTCCTCTAAGGGATAGACATATAAACCTAAAACTTATACCTTCCTTTTTGAAGTACCAATTATGGTTCCTTTAATGTTACAACTTATTTTTTTATCAATTTTATAAAATATTTATCATTAATTTTAATAAATTAACCCTCGTGTAGTAAAATATAAACATTGATGCATAGTAGAGTAGATTTTTTTGATTTATGTATCGAATGTCTACCATGTAACATAGTATAATATTTTTTATTTGTTACCACATAAAATGTGCTTTGAATTGTCTTTGGACTCACTCTAATAATCAACATAGCATAACCAAGATTCTATCTACCACTACCATCATATCCTACAATGACCATCAGAGAGTATGCTAAATTATTTATAATAATTCCATGATAATAGATAAATTTCTTAGTGCATATGTTAAATATTAATCCAGTATCAACCATTACACCATATTTTTCCTTATCATTTTAGAATTCCCTTATAAATATTAAAGGTTCATTGTATGAGCTATCACTTGAAATCTCACTATATTCAAACATAATTTGGGAAGAGACTTTATTTATCTTAATTGAATTAACTACACTAATAAAACCATCAAGTGGGTTTTTTTCATATTCCATTGACATATTTTATATACTTTAGTTTGTCTAGCATATGGGAATTTCCTTTATCATTTTATTAATGTGTTTTGATGAAGGTAATTATACATTTATGATATTTCCAGTTCCACCCAATTGAATTTGATTATTTTTTATAAGATCTTGTAACTAATGCTTCAAATCTATGTAAGAATTTATTGAATATCCTTGTAATGTCACAACTGATTTCTTATTGTTAATTAGAAGGATAACTATTTATTTAAATAACCCATTTTAAAATACATTTTAATTATTTTTTATTAATATTTTATATTAAATTTATGATGATATTATTATCTTAATTAAATGTATTTTCATTTATATTACATTTTTTTAATGTAACTTTTTATTATCATTAAATAATATGTGAGAATATTTTTTAACTATGTTGATGAACAACATTAACATGTCTTACTTTTTGAGATTAATGATCATGGTCAAATTTTTATTTAAGTATATCATGTTAATTTGGTCTAACTACTTTGTGTTTGTTAGAGGTGGATGTTGTATGCAAGGAATCCAAGGGGTTGTGTTAGTCACTTTTTAGTAGAATAAACATTAACAACAAGCATAAGACAAATAATTCCCAAGCCTAGATACTTCATGGAGCATAAATAACAAGAAAAAATAAAAATACAACTACAAAACAAAAGATAAATTCCATTTTGCCCTCATCGTAGCTCTAAATTCTCTTATTATGTAGTTGGCTTACTCGGATTGTGTGTGTAATGAAGTCTTTTGGTCAATGCATTTACTTTTTGGGCAGCACTTCTCCTTGTCCACATTTGGCTTGGCTTGTGAATCTATCTCTTAATAATTTAGCATTATAACTTTGGCTTGAGATCTTATTGAAAGGGAGTGAGGGATCTCTTATTTATAGGTTAGGAAAATCCATTATGGCCTTTAGATCAGAAATGAGATGTATGGTAGAGCTTGAGTCAAATATAACAGTAATATTCTTAAATTAATAAACATGACTCATAAATCCATATTTTTATTAGATATTTTGTGAGTGTTTGACAACTCACAAAAGTAATTATGGAGAGGGCCAATATCTTGCATTTTTGAATTTACAATTTTAGATATTCATTAATTGCACATGGATTATTTAACTAAGCACTTAATTGGGTTTAATCAATTAAGAAAATTTGTTTAGCCTTTTAACCTTTGCTAAAATTTGGTTAAGTACCCCATTCAATTGGTTGAAAACATCAATTCGTGTGGTTACAACGAGAGTGTGGATGAATCTATGGGAGGTTATCATTGCATACATATTAATACCCTAAATAAGGAAGCCTCAACATGATTCTAGGCATTTTCATTTGATGTGTAGATGAATTTAGGCATTTTGGTGATTTCTAGGCTTAATTTTCATAGTTGGGTAGAAATCAATTTGAATTATGGTTTAGACACAGATGTGATTGAAATGAGGTGCCTATATTTTCCCCCTATTTTAGAAGGTGTTTCAAGACATAGTCACCATAATGTATTTTCAAATAATGAAAAATTTATTAAAAATAAAATGAAAATAATTGAGGAATGATGCTCCAAACAAAGTTTGGGAAGCCTATGATGCCCCCTAGAGGGAGTGGCCAAAACATATGATTGATGGATTGTCCCTCAAAAAAATTAAGAAGAATAATTTAAATAACCCATGGATAAGATTAATCTAATTGCTTTAATTCTTGCACATTTTAATTAAAGTATTGATTTGCCTAAAGGTAGTTATAATTAGTGGCACAATGATGTGCACTAGCATGGCAGATGGGTTAAACTACTAATTTTCCCAAAAATAGTTATAATAAGTGGCATAATGATATACCCTATCAGGTTGGAGGGATTGAACTAATAATTTACCCAAAGGAAGTTATAATCAATGGCACAATGATGTGCCTTGTAAGGGTATATAGCTTGTGAAATAAAATCAATTTTCCCTAGTAGGGTGGATTAGAAAGCATAAATCAAGGATATAACATGTCACATAGTTTAAAGATGAGTGGGAAAAAATGTCATTTTGATGGTCTAATCACTTTATAAATAATTAAAAATCCAAAAGTAACCAATCACATGAGGATGCACAAAGTGATGAAAGAGATGATTAGATGACAATAATGGGGATGAAATAATAATGGTGGCCAAGATAACCTGAGATATATCATGTATCCAAGTGTTTCCTACATAGTTCAAATAGACCTTAGGCTAATGTAGTTCACATAGAAGAAGAATTAAATAGAATAATAATTATAATTGATCAATGTGGATGATTTGATTGTACCTATCAATGTAGAGATGTTCATCCTTATTAGCATTGATACAACTAGAATGGTTAATGAGTTGATTTGATCAATTAGGGGATAATATCTACCAATTTGACATAATGGGGTAAAGTTAACTCATGTAATGAACATATAATCATATATTGATGATGAACTGGTATAGAGGATAGGTATGAATTTGGGCTACCTGTTAGTATGGAGATGCACATATTAACTAGCAAGGATTACCATTTATTTGTGGTTTAATTACTCTGCATTTGGGTAATGTTTGGGATATGCCAATTTTGAATAAGGAGAATTAATAACCACTACATTTTTTGATATATCCATTGGCTTTATTTTTTATATAACATGTAATGGTATGCACCATGATGACTTGGCCATAATGTGCATAAATATTGACTCTCGATCTAAGAGACAATTGAAAACAACATGCTAATGATAAAAACCATGATAACAATGTTTACATATTAATATGGATAGAATCAAGAAAAATGTGTAAGGAATCACCCAATGAATGCATATACACTAAGTCAAGGCATAATAATGAAATCAAATAAACATGTAAACAAATAACTAAATAGATAAACACACATAAATCTTACAAATAAAAGAAACAGAAAGCATCATGTCATTAACCAAGTCAATGTCTACATGTGAAGGTTCAATGGAATATTAAACATATGGTGATCCCAATCAAGGATATATTAAGGGGACAACATGCAGGGATAAGATATCCCATTATAAGTTGCATTATTTGATTTTTCCTTAACAAGGGTGAACGCTATGAGCTTGGCCTAAGAGTGTGAATGGGAACCAACCATGAATTTTCCCTTGTAGAGTGGATTTGGGAAGGACACATCCCAATGAATTATAATATAATTGGATAAAGGAATAAGGTTCCCAAAATTGGGTAGATGGAGGATTGTTGACTAGGTTTGGGTTAAGAAAAATGTATTTGAATTTTGAGGCTTCATATCTTTCTAGGATATTACAATTCATTTTCAAATGTTTATGTTTTTGGAAATATTTTGAATGTTTTTGTAATATTTTGGGTATCTTAACTCATTATTTAGAGTGTGGGAAAAACTAAGGGTGAAATAATGCATCAATTTCAAAGGCATAATGCACACAAAATTGACTCACAAAATGATGAGAGTGTTGGCTTAGGTTGCTCACAAAATGGTGAAAGTATTGGAAAAGGGGTGGTAGACCTAACCTTAAAAAATATTGTGCACTACCTACATGGTCCAAATGGACCTAAATACACTTTAGTTCCCCCCAGAAATGGGATGAAATACTATAAAAATATGTAACATGCAAATGGAAATGATCATGGAAAAAAACATGAGAATTCTTAAATTATACCCACTAACTAGGAGTTACATGTCCTAAATGGAAAGGATAGAAATTTAATGTCCTAATGTTGAATGCAGAAATGTTTTTGGTTTTTTATAGGCATCTAAACTCAATGGATAATTATGAGACACAAAATGGGTTAACTTTCAAACCGAATAGAATGTGGTAAAATGAGTGATTGAGTTGATTATTGATGCCTGAATATGTATCATATGTGCTTAGAGTGTTCAAGAGCACTTCTCATTTTATAATTCTATGAATTTAGTGCATGAGTTATAGGTTTTGATAATCATATTATCTATTGATGAACTAGAGGTAAATCAAGTGGACTGTTTCATAATATTTATAGTATTTGGTGGTTGGGAGCCATCATGGCCAAATGTCAATCTATGAAAAATATAAAGTATGATATGCTAAAAATGGTTAATTATGAGAAAGAAATAGTTTAAAGACTAATCTAAAATGGGTATTTGTAATTAAATATAAACTAGAGTAATCTAGTTAAAAAAGAAGCAAAAGGAAAGGTAAGGCAGAGAAGAGATATTGTTGATATTCATTCCAAGTATCATGACAAATTTCAAATATCATCTAGGCATGCACTTAACCAATGTATGACATGAAATATCATAAGCTTAAATCCTATTAGACATCAGGAAAACATCTAAGGATGGTGTGAAATAATGCAAATAAGAGTCTAGTTCACTTTAAAGATTTACCCCTACAAGCAAATAGCATTAGCTCAAATGCAAGAAGAGTAATCAAATGAAATGAACCTAAAAATTTAAATTTGCCTAGCATTGGTAAAAGTTAACAGCTTTGTATTCAAATTTTACACATATGAAATTCATAAGAACTCATCAAATCTGGAAGTCAAGATAAACTAGTGAGAGAGAAGCTAGGATAACAAAAGACAAACAAATTTAGACAAACTTCATAGATTTCCTTGCTTATATTAGTTGCTCAAAAATTAAAATTAGATCTTGGATATAATAAATCCCACCCCATTTTACAAATGGTAATACTCCTTTTTATACAATGCTAAGGTAGTATATAGATTAGTCATATCCAATTACAATAGTGCAGTTGTCAAAGATAGATGTCCTTTTATAAAGTTCTAGAATACACTAGAATTTTCCTTATGGACTGACCTATAGGTGGTGTGATTTATAATTTGCACATACCTTTACCAAATAATATACTATTTTCAAATATTACAATTATTTTGTAGAACATAATATCTTGAGTCAACTTTATTGACTTTGGGGCCTTTGTGCTGATGAAGTCCTCTATTGCTATTGTAGTATCTTCATTGATCTTTGGTGGTGTTCATCAATCATCTTTAAATTAACAAGTTCCATGAAGAGTTCATCCTCCTGATCAGTCAAGTATCCAAGGTCCTTATCATTTAATCCCAAGTATTCTTTAATGCTCCTAGCTTTAGTAATATTTTCCTCTATTGTTAGGATCATATCCAAGATCTTGATATTATATGTTCTAGATTTGCCTTGGCTTTTTCTCCTCACTTATTTCATGACTAGGGTGGTTCTTTGCTTAAAGTCTTTTTCTGAGATGAGTCTTATGGAGCTATGTGTAGTTGATTTAAGGATCATGGTCCCAAAAAAATGTTCTAACCTATCTAGCATTTCCTTGTCATCCTTAAGGAGTCTTTCCAAAATTTTAGACCATGTGTTCAAGATCTTGATCTTATCCACAAGTAGTCCTATAACTATGTTCAAATGATTTAGGCTGATGATTTTAAAACTAGGGATTTGATCTTCCACCAATATCTTGATCAATTCATTCATTTTGTCCCTTGAATTCTGTCAATGCATGACTAAACCCTTAGTTTTTACATCTTGATAACCTAATACATTTTGTCTAGACCTTGTTAACTTTAAGGATTCAAACATATCATAAAAATATGCCTCAAACATCTTTATCATAGCATCCATAACTGATAATACAACTTGTCCTTCTAAATTTTCCTTTTTCCTCTATATATTCTCTCTTTATTGTTGCATGTCCTTGATGGCAACTTGTAATTATGTTGATTGAGCTCAGGAAAATTCAAGCACATTCTCCTATAATATGGGGGTTTCACCTAGATTTTGTCCTTCAATAGGATTTAGTCCAATTAATGGTTCCACTTTCTATAAAGTGAACTCTTCTCCACCTATCATGTGTTTTTTAGTAACTCTTTATAACCCAGCTACTATTGGGTCAAATTTGAAACCAACTAAAGATTTTATCACTTGAGGATAAGGGGTTCAATCTAAGTTTCACTCAATTATACTATAGTAACCATCATTTGTTCCTCTTCTTTTTAGAAAGCCATAATCCATGACTTGAGCTCATCATGTACATTTATGTTTATAGACAACCCAAGATTGTGTAGAGTTGGCATTTTCTATAACTTGACATTTATGAAGCATTTAGAAATAGTTGGGCCCTGGATTGGTTTAGCATCACTAAAAAGTTTGATCTCACTCAAAGGATGAGTGAAGTTTAACTTGGGTCTCTTCCCCATACCGGAACCAATACTAGCTCAACTTTTCTTTTTGGGGTAAGTGTGGTAATAGGGACTAATCCAATGTAACTTCCTTACACTTCTTTTCTTCTACTTCACCAATCTGAGTTTCCTTTATTTGGACTTATTCCTCATCTAAATGATAAGAACTAGATATCATTTGTAGTGCATCCTCAACCATTTTTTAATTCCAAGCCTATCACCTGAATCTCCTCAACTCATGACCTTGGTTTTTGTACTTGGGTGGAAAAAAAAGCAATTTCACTAGGTCTCCTTTCTTTTGGAATTGGTGCAACCACTACCTCTTACTTTTTTGGTTATGTTGGTGGAGATATAGATGATTCTCCACTAAGTAAATGGTATTATCTAGGTGCTAACCTCCACCTATCATCACTTCCCTTTTTCTCTCTAAGCATCTTGGCTTTCAGATTGATGTTATGTTTCTTTAATCTCCCCCAAGCCCTCATAAAATGAAGATGCCTTAGTGTATAAGGGGTCAAAAGGGCTAGGTTGGTGCTCATAAGTCATATTTATCCATTTGGCCTTTATATTCCCCTTGACCTTGTCTTAGGGGTTCAACTATCTCAATTTATCCAATTATAGATTGAAAGAGGTCTTGTGTCTAGATGTTACCTCTAAATTTTCCCATTGGTTGAATATGGTCCTTTCAATAGTAATTGGGAGGTTGTGGAGGAGTCCTTTCTTCTTGTTTCTACATAGACCATATATACCATGGAATAATTGGTATGTTACCTCCTTTTTTGTAAGATTATTTGGACGTGGATGGGTAGCCTAAGGGATTGGCCTTGGATTCTTTCAACTTTGATGATGGTGCAATCTAGATAGAACCATAAGTCACCAATAGATTTAATTGATTTCTTGACCAAAGGACTATATCTTGCCATTGGATTCCTAGTTATGGCCTTAGTTAAGGTTGGATAGACACAGTCATAGATGAAATGGATGTGTTCCCTATATTTGAATATATGTATTTTTAATTAATATTGGGATACCATCTTTTTCCCTTTAGGTGACCATTCTCTAAGGTTAGGGATCTTGGTGGTGGTGATCAAGGCATCTAGCAAGTATGACATCATGTAAAAATAGCCTAAAGTCCTTTTCTTGAAAGGAATATAAAGATATTAGAAACAATTCCTTTACACTAAACTTTGAGAGGATAATAACAAAATAATTTTAAATATTATAGAAATGATAATAAAAACACATAACCAAAAATACAACATACCATAACAAGTGATATACATGGGAAAAACCCTTTCTATAAAAATACCCCACACTCCAAAACATCTCAATGTATTATCCAATCACCAAGATTATAACACACTTGTAGAGCAAGCCTTCATAGGAGCACCACTAGTATATAATACATACAAGAAAAAATGGTCTAACAGAGCTTCAGTGCCTTTACACAACTCTCATGTGTACAAGCTTAAAAACAAGCTTAGCTTCCAATTTTTTTTAACTATAAAGGAGAGAAATTACATATATATAATATACAATGAGAAGGAGAGAAGAATGAAGATATAACTTCATGATCAAGACACAAACCTACCACCCTTAGTGGAGTGACTATTTGAGCATAGTGGTAATCTTTTTGTCTTTTACAAAGGTCAAAAATGGATCCTCCACCATCCATATGCATCCATGACTTGTCCTCCACACACATGCTTCCAAAACTAAGTGCTCCACTCACGTATGCATCCAAGACTTGGTGTTCCACTTTTACAAGCTTCTAAACCTTGTCCTCCACTCACACATTTGACTCCATAAGATTTTAAATGATTCTCTACTATCTTTTGACTTCTCATTCCACTCAAAATCATGAGGCCACTTAGAAATTTGACACATATCTCCTTTTAGTGATTTTCCACCAAGTGGAAAATCATGTGCATCACATGAGACAACAAACATGTCCCCTTAGTGGAGTGGTATGCTCCACTTCCACTCACATGAACTTACATCATGTAGATTCCTCCTTGGGCCATGCCAACTCATCACAATCCACATCACTACTCCATGTCCCCTAGGATCCACCACATGGGACCACCATGGGCCTACATCCTGGAACCCACTATGGGCCCCACTACTATATCACCATGAATAGTGACCCATGAATAGTACCTTGTGAATAGTATCCTAACTTGTGAAGGTTGAAACACCTTATTTCTTAGCATTCTCCCACTTTTCAAACACCTTATAAGACCTAGAGGAATAATACCAACATGAACTTAATAGCTAGGGGCTAAGAGGCCCACAGACTCTGAACACCATCTGAACTTATTTGTGCTCATGAGCTTAGTCAAAGAATCTATCAAATTCATCAAAGTCTCTACCTTGATTAACTTCACCTTGACATCCTCAACCATGTCTCTCATAAAATGATATTACACATCAATATTTTTGGTCTTGACATAAAAATTTAGGTTCTTTGCTAGGCAAATAACACTCTGACTATCATAATAAACTATCACTACACCCTATTTCAACCCAATATCTAGACACAATCTCTTAAGATAAATTGTTTCCTTACAATAATGAGTAGCTACCATATACTCTACCTCTATAGTAGACAAAATGACCATAGCCTATCACTTACTCATCCAAATTATTACACCACCAAACAAAGTGAACACATATGCACTGGTGGATCTTCTACTATCAACATCACCTACCCGATTTGAATCCACATAACCAAGAATGTCAAGATGACACCTATTTCCAATCATGTTACCATGATAAGATAAGGAATATTTTAAGGTACCCCAAAAATATCTAAAGACCCTTTTACCTATATCCTAATGAACTCTACTAGGATTAGACCTATAATAGGAAAGAACTCCCACTACTTGGGTAATGTCTGGTCTAGTACAGACCATAGCATACATCAAAAATTTTAATGCACTTTGGTAAGGTACTCTAATCATTCATGTCTTCCATCTTTGATGGGGATGTAGGACATTATGTTGTAGATAAATTCATTCTAACTAAAAAAGGAACACACAATAGTCTACAATCATGCATGATAAATCTATGTAGAATAAAATTCACATACTTACTCTAACAAAGCTATATCTTTCTATTCTATCTATTTCTCTTAATATCCATCCCAATAATGTGTCTCATAGCACCAAGATATTTCATCTCAAATTTTGTTGGGAATTAGTATTTAAGATCTGAAATCAAAACTTTTTCATTGCCAATAAATAGCATATCATCAACGTATAAGGTAATAACCAAAAAATGATTAACATTAGTTTTATAATAAAAACAATGATTATATTTAGACTACTCAAACCCCAAACTCAATACGTGTGTATCAAATTTCTGGTACAACATCCTAGGACTTTGCTTGAGACTATACAAGGATTTCTTCAACTTTCAAACCAAACTTATTTTACCTTTCACCACATAGTGCTTTGGTTGTGTCATATAAATATCCTCCTCCAAATCACCATGAAGGAAGGTAGTCTTCACATCCATCTTCTCAATCTCTAAATCATGAGTTAATATAATATAAATTAAGAATATAATGATGTCATTCTAGCAACAGGAGAAAAAATCTCACCATAGTCAACACCCTCAACCTGAGAGTATCCTTTTACAACCAACCAGGCTTTGTACTTCTCAACACTACCATTTAAATGAATCTTTTTCTTGAACACCCATTTACATCTAATGGGATTAGGTCCTTTAGGTAATGGTACAAGGTTCCATGTATAATTCTTCTTTAAAGCTACCATCGCTTCCTCCATAGCAACGTTTCAAGACTTTGCATCATTCATACCCAAAGCTTCCTTTGTAGATCTTGGTTCATCAATGTTAGTACTTAAAGTAAATATACATCTCCAATCATTATAAGAATACCTTTCTAGTGGTTGACTATGCCTTGTGGACCTTCGAATAAATTAAGGTGGAGGTTCTTATTTATTAAACTCCTCTTCCAAAGATTCAAAGATCGATGAGCTCTCCTCAACTTCTTTTCTCTCTTGTGGTCTCTACTCAAGTTTCTCAGGTGTAGGAGGAAGTTGAATTACATATCTATTTTCTATTTTCTTTCATTGTAGTGTAACAGAAGAAGGCTTAGTCTCAAAAAAAATAACTCTTCTATAATAGATTACATTCTATGCTACTGGATCCCAAAGCTTGTATCCTATTATACCATAGATATAACCAATGAAGATACATTTCACATCCTTGTTTTCCAACTTTGTTTGATTATCCTTTGGCACATGTGCATATGCCTCACAACTAAAAACTCTAAGATGTCTCAATGTATGATTTTAGCTAGACCATGCCTCCATAGGAATTTTATCAACAATCTTTGATGTAGGAGACCTATTGATCAGGTAGCAAGTAGTGTTTATAGATCAGCCCAAAAATTTTGTTCTAGTCTAACACCACTAAGCATACTCCTATCCTTTTCCATCAAAGTCCTATTCATTCTTTCTACAACTTCATCCTATTGAGTTAAATATGGAGTTATCTTTTGTATCTATATACCACAATCTTTATATAATTTATCAAAATCATTATAGAAAAACTAACCTCCATTGTCAATTCTTAAACACTTAATTTTCTTTCTAGACTGCAAGTCAACCATTGCTCTAAATTATCTAAATCAATTGAAAACTTTAGATATACTCTTTAAAAAATAAGCCCATATCCTTCTACTATAATCATCAATAAATGATACATAATACATAGATTTTGAAATCAAAGGAACATTAATAGGACCAAATACATCAAAATGAATAAGATCCAAAACACCATTGGATTTATGAGAACTAGAGTAAAATTTAATGTGGTTATGTTTACCATAAACACAATGCTCACAAAAATCAAATTCAAGATTGCAGTCAATTAAATTTTTAACAAGGTTTTTATTCTTTAAGGCCCTAAGACCTTTTTCACCAATGTGGCCAAGTCTTTGGTGCCATAACATAGTCTTCTCTATAGGCAATTTTAACTCCATAAAATGAGCACCCTTAGGTACCTAGAAACCATGACCATCCTTTGACATATAAATATTTTTATCCATAAAAAATGGCCTTAGATGTAGTCTTCACACAAGTACTATTACACTCAATTGTTCATTCATTAATTTTGTACAAAGTGCCAATCCTAACACCTTTAGTTATCACCATACCACATCTAACCATCTTTAAAATTTCCTCTAAAAATGAAACCTACACACCTATATCAATTAGTTTGCTCACAGATAATAAATTATGAGCTAGCCCTGGGATATGCAATACACCATCAAACCATTTAATTTCTCCTTCTAGAAATCTAATTTTGATTCTACCATGGCCAATAATGGAAAGGGAAGAATCATCACCCAAGTACACCTTACCTCCATCAAACTCTTCATACATATAAAACCAATTTATATTAGAATTCATATGAAAAGATGCACCTGAATCAATTAACCATGCATCATTACCTGCATGGGTTTCCAAGGCTGCAATGAAACCTTAACCACCTTCCCTCTCAAATTCTGAATCATAATCATATTTATTTTATTTCTTATTTTCTTTACATTTTGATCAGTAGTGACCACACTTCCCATAGTTCCAGCATCTCACCTTGGACTTAGATCTAGACTTTTCTTGCTTCTTGTTCCTCTTACCTCTTTATTTAGATCTTCCATGAACATTTAAGGCCTCTTTGGCACTGATAGAAACTTCCCTTATCATTTATTTATAAATCAAGGAGCCTATAACATCCTCAACTTTCAAAGTTATAGAAGTGCTTCCTATAGCCATCACAAGAGAATCCCATGAATTAGGCAAAAAACAAAGTAAAATTTAACATATCTCTTCCTCATCCATTTTAACACCAACTGATACTAATTGAGCCACCAACATATTAAATTCTTATAATAGGTCTAAAATTTTTCCACCATCATCAATTTTTAAATAATATTATTTATTTTTTAAGAAAATCTTATTTACAAGAGACTTAACTTGGTAGATCTCACCTAGTTTCTTCCACAACTTATTTTGTAGTCTCCTCATGGACATTAATTAGTATTTAATCTATTAGGTAGAATCTTATGAGACCTTTGGCTTTCTGATCCATCACATCATACTTATATGCTTCAACTGGATCTATAGGTCTCTAGACATTCTCATCAATTACATCCCATAGATCATGGTTAATCAATAGATCTTCAATCTTGAGCTTCCACATCTCAAAATTACTACCTAAAACTGTATCAACCTCCATTCTCCATGATGTTCTTTCCATCTTAAAATTATTTCAATAAATAACTCCAAATATCTCTTACACAAGCTCCCACTCAAACTAGATTAGTTCAAAAAATCCAACAAACTGACAATGAGGACCAAAACTAGCCAGGCTTTGATACCACTTAAAAGGAATATAAAGATAGTATAAATAATTACTTTAAACTAAACCTTAAGAGGAGAATAGCAAAACAATTTTAAATATTATATAAATGATAAGAAAAACACAACAAAAAATATAGCATACCATAACAAGTGATATACATGGGGAAAACCCTTTCAGGAAAAAAAACCCACACTCCAAAGTAGCTCAATGTATTATCCAATCACCAAGATTATAACACACTTGTAGATCAAACCTTCATAGGATCACCACCATTATATAATACACATTAGAAAAATGGTCTAATACAACTTCAGTGTCTTAGCTTACAATTTTCTTTTTAACTAAAAAGGAGAGATTTCATATATACAGAATATACAATGAGAATTAGAGAAGAATAAAGAGGTAACTTCATGAGAAAGACACAAACTTTCCAGCCTTAGTGGAGTGACTATTTGAGCATAGTGGCAATCTTGTTGTCTTTTACAAAGGTCAAGAAATGGATCCTCCACTTTTCATATGCATCCATGACTTGTCCTCCACTCACACATTCTTCCAAAACTAAGTGTTCCACTCACATATGCATCCAATACTTACTGATCCACTTTCACAATCTTCTAAAACTTATCCTCCACTCACACATGTGACTCCATAAGGTTTCAAAATATTCTCCACTATATTTTGACTTTTCCTTCCACTCAAAATCATGAGGCCACTTAGAAATTTGACCCATATCTCCTTTTAGTCATTTTTCACCAAGTAGAAAATCATGTTCATCACATGAGACAACAAACATGTCCCCTTAGTGGAGTGGTATGCCCCACTTCCACTCACATGCACTTACATCATGTAGTATCCTCATTAGGCCATACCAACTCCTCATAAGCCACATCACTACTCCACATCACCTGAGATCCACCATATGGTACCCACCATGGGCCCACATCCTAGGACCCATCATGGGCCCCACTACCATGTCACCATAAATAGTTACCCATGAATAGTGCTCATGAATAGTACCTTGTGAATAGTGACTTGACTTGTATAGGTTGAGACACCTTATTTTCTAACATTTATTGACTATGGAAATTTGTCTACACAAATAGGTGCTAATAACTTCACCAAGGATAGGGGTGAGCTCCCTTTCAACCATTAAATAGACCAAGTGCACCCAAATTTTATACACATAAGTGGTGATCAGATTCCCACATAGCCTATTCATCAAGTTCATAATCATCTTGATCCTAGGTCTAAATTAACTAATTGGGATGTTGCCATTAAAGTCTAAGAATACTTGATTCCTATAATACAACCATAAGGTAAGGATGGTATTTAGGTCACTTTACTTAGCCTAATTATTTATGGTGGTCATGTCTATTCGGGGCTTATGTAGCTTATAATAATTCTCAAAAGTTATGGCCGAGACATAAGCTATACTTTTATGAGCATGTTTATTGACTAACATGCCTTTATCAATTTTAGAGCATAATAAGAGGGGACCCTATGAATAATAAAAGTTCAGATCATAAATTTTTTACCTAAGGTTTCATTGTATAAATAAATATGATGAAACTTTAGGGTAAGGCCTTAGGCTAAGTTAGAACATATTAAAAGGGACCACACATTCATAGGATATAAAGGGACCAAGCATAATGTTTTTAAACTAAGGTTTGGTTGTGATGAAAAATATGAATTAACCCATAAAGTAAGGATTAGGATAAATCTATGGTAGTTATAATTGTTCCCATGCAAATTTGAATTTAATTAAAAGGGACCTAGGTCAAAACATTATACTAAGGTTTTGATTTGACAATTTTAGGAATATTGGTGTATTATACCTAATTTAGTTAAAGGGTCTGAGTAGTAAAATTAGTCAATAATTATGCCATGATTAACTTACTAATTTTTTAATTTTTATTGTTGTTTAGACTTTCTAAAAATAATAAGTGAATAGATAAAAATATAACTTAGCTTAGAATTGTGTTGATCCAATTGAGACAGAGGTTGATATTGACTGTGTGGGATTGGGACACTATCAAAAATTGTGATCTAGACTTCATTTTTTGATTGCATAGGAGTTCCAAAATTAGAAATGAGTGGCACTAGTGTTGTATTCCACCTCTACCATTTTTGTCTTTAGGATCTAATATTTTTGGGTTTTGTTCGGTAGGTCTGTGTGACCCTGTCTATGAAGTTTTTGTAGTTGGAAGTCTATAAAGATCCCTTTAAAGTAGATTATGTCTTCACACCCTATGTGTGATCATGATGCCTACATACCAATACTCTGAAGAGGGATCAATCCATATGTAGTTCTCCCACTTTATATGCTTTATTAAATTGAGTATATGAAGATGCAGAATGCTAGATTGGATGTACTTGAGATGGTTAGGGATCGGTGTAGGAATTTGAATAAGATTGGAAATGTGTTAGTTGGTTATATGTAGAGAATAGATAAGATTGATTGAGTGGTATTTCTTGTATTTTTGCTTACTTATTGATATTTTTCAACCCTTTCCAAATGATCTTTGAATGGGATTTTATAGGGATCTATTGGTCATGGATTAAATTTACTCATGTTAGGCCAATAAGGATAAGGATGGGAAACTAGAAGGAATTGATCATTAGGGATAAAAATGGACTTGGAAAATAGCACAAAAAGTGGACAAGAGTGGCATTAGTCTTATAGTCCTAATGTGGCATTATTGTCTTGAGCAAATAGGACTTGAGGAGATGGATTAGTCATAGAAAGAAGAGACTAGCTTAGCTAGGATTGAGTCTAAAAGACTAAGGATGATTGGGAATCATTGAAAATAAGACTATGAGGGTTATGAGAGAAATCAAGATGGACATATGGGTTAGGTGTCATTAGTTATGCTCAATTTAATATTTTTTGCGTTTTATATGACTACATTTTCCCCCCTTTATTCTAGTGATGTAGCAAAGTGAAATAGTAGGATAAAGGAAAAATAGAAAGTGTACCTAAACTTACCTACAAGGGTAAATCCCATGAACCTTGTCTTATTTTGGGTGTGCATAGAGATAGCATGATGTGAATTATAAATCTATTTTTTTACTAAGTGATGTTGGATTATGCTGAGTGATGCTAAAAAGTGTTGTACCAAGAGTAATATCATGAACAGAACTGAGTGCTCAATTCCTCAGAAGTGGATCAAGAATGTAAAGGCTAGTCCTTTAGATCCATCATCATCCACTAAGTGAATCTATATTATCTTGCATGTGTTGATCAATGTTTAGACTATGTGTCCAATCCCTTTGAATAGGTGGCTCAAGAATACAAAGGCTAGCTATTCCTTTGGCTCCATCATTTCCACATGAAATGAAGCTATCAATTGATACCATTATGGAATGTGTGCTATATGAGATGTCTCCTAAAGCCCATGAATATACTATGATCTTTAAATGTTGGCATGGATAGCCAAATGTATGTTGGAAACTAGGCTACTCTTGGCCACTCTGAAAGATGGAGATTAGGCTTGTATGAAAGCCACTCCAAAACTGGTGCACTAGGATTATATGAAAGCCACTCAAAAACTCTAGAAATCAAGAACTTGGGAGGTTAGTATTGTATGAAATCCATTCCAAAATGATGTCAACCACTTAAAAATAGAGTAAGGCATGCAACTACTAAAATGCTTGGGTAATACTAAACTTAAAAAGAAAGAAAACAAATGTGTCATGTACATTATCCCCAATCACTAGTGTCTGAACATGGATTTTGATCTAGAATTTATACCAACTACCCTATATAAAACTATAAGTGAGAGACATCATGTCATACATGATACCCCTATCTCTATATTCTCTAAGAAAAACTATACTAAAACTATTGAATTTAGTCTAAACTGTAGCTGACAAAACTGTAACTGAACTTACCTTTTTGTCTATTTCTAGAAAATCTAGTTTTTCTATTATTTATATAGGAGCACCAAAAGTGGACACTAGTGGCACTTATTCTATTTTCCAAGTTGGTCATTATTGTTTTACACCAAATATGGTAACTATTCTAGATTCTTGACTATTTTCTTGATTTGTTTTGACTGGTTTGATGTTTGGTTATTTTTCTAGGTGTTCTGAATACTACTTTTTTTACCATTATGAGATTTGATCTCTATGAGGAAACCCCTTTTAGTTACCCCCTCTTCTGAGGGTAGGAATGAAGACCCTATAATGACTACCCTCAAAATAAATAGCCTTTCAAGTGTGTTATGCTACAAAGATACAATAATATACTAATGATAATTGATAAGATATCTCGATATATAACATGGTTTGTAATGAGATATTGTTAGATCAATAGGGGTATGTCTAGATAGATATAATAATATAAAAACATGTGTAATGTACTGAATTAGAAACGAAAGTCTAGTTAGTTTTTAGTTAGAAGGATAGAGTATGATGTCCATCATGGCATCCAAGAAAGCAAGATAAATGCATGATATAGATCATGGAATTGCAAACAATGAGAATCAAATAAGCGACAATCACATAAGGCAAGAAGCAAGAATCATATAAGGGTGGCCAAGGGACCACACAAATAAGGGACATGGTTATATTTCACTCAAACAAGAAATCAAGCATACAAGGCATGTTTAAATGCCACATACACATACAATTAAAACAAGAAAAATTGGTGTGGAAGCCATAATCACATAGATGAGTACAGGCAAAGGACATTGGCAAATTTCCTAAGGCACACACATTAATAGAAGCAAAGGACATTGGCAAATATCCTAAGGAACTTATAGGCAATAAATAGAAATTGAGAAATGCAAACAATCTAGCTATGTAAAGCAAGAAAGGTAAGCATGTAATAACTAAAAATACAACCACGTCTAACTAATCAAAGAAAGAAGTAAATGTATTCAAGACATGTTATTACAAGACTAGGTGTATGTTAAGAAATACATAATTTTTATATACTAGGGAGTGTCAATAGAGTAATCTATGTAAGCTAGTAAATAATGTACATCAACATGATAATTAGAGTGTGTGGTGTAGGAATGACATAACCTAGATGGTGTAGTCATTTAGAAGATTCCCCCAGTGGGTATGTATATCGATGTGTGTCTTGAATGTAGAAGTAGTATACCCCCTCAATGTGTAGAATGAATCAATCAAGGAGATAGACGTCACTGTACACACTCAAAAAAGATCAAGTGAAGCATGGTGATGTAGATAAATCAATAAACAAAAAGCATAAAATATAAGTCTAGCATAGTAGTAGAAATGTAAAGCATAGATGATGCATATAATCGAAATGTTTTTATTATTTTTGACATATTTGAATGTTTTTGGTATTTTTGATATATTTGAGCTATGTACAATCAAACATAATAAATTATGTACAAGTAAATCATAATGAGATTATATACAAGCATATGAACAAAAGGCCAAGTTGGAGGGGGTAAAGGGTCCAAGGATAGAGCTTATTAGTGAGGTAAATGGAGGAAAGGATCAAAACCATCATTAAATGCCTCTAGATCATCATCATAAGTATCATCATATGGTGAAGATGTCATGTACATGATGTCATCCTACTGAAGGCAAACTAAAAGTTGCTCTAGTGAAAGTGAAGAAGCTGGTGTTGGTGGGTTGGGCCTAGGATGGGAAGGAATGGGAGGGTTTTGGGGCTCCTAATTGGGTAAAGGAGGCATGGTATCCTATCGAGTAACAACTCTAACTATATTATCTACTATCTATGTATGACTAGTAGTAGTTATGGGAGGAGAGCAGTGATAATCAATAGGTCAAGGTAGTGGAGGTATGAAGGGTGTCAACTAGGCTCTCTGGTGATGGGTAGTGACCTGGGGAAGATCAAAATGGACCAATCAATATGACTCAATAGAAGATAGAGGCTCCAAGGGAGGTGATGAAAAAGATATCTTAGCATGTTTAATAATAACTTTCTTGACATCATCCCATATTATGAAAATTAAGCATGAAATGCAAAGAATAAAGCTTTGTACTAACATATGATAAACTTCATCATTCATGTGCATGATAGGACCAATGATGGTCTCTTTATTTTCTATAAAAAAATTAAATAAGTGAGATCCATTTTGTGCAATCTGATTATAGATGTAAGGTAACATCTCACAAGCAATAGGACCTAGTGTATGCAACTAGGGTTCAAAAGATGATTTTTTTGGAAAATACTATGTAATTTTGAAATTTAAAGTGAATTTCTGAGTGAAATATGTAACTAAAATTTTAAAAAATATTAGAAAAAACTTGATTGAATAGGACCTAGTATGTGCAACTAGGGTTTTGAGAAAAAAAATTGAAAATTACTATTGAATTTTGAAATTTGATTATATTTTCTAATTTAAATATGCTAGTTAAAATTCAAAAAATGATTGGAAAATTACTATAAAAATAATGGGACCTAGTATGGGTAATTAGGGTTTGAAAGAAAATTATTTTAAAATTACCATGAAATTTTAAAATTTACTACTAATTTTTTATTTTATTAAGCAAGTAAAAAAATAGAAAAATATAGGAAAAATTAGTAGGAAATTTACCCTAGGGTTTCTAGGGTTTTTATGCACAAATAAATTTAGTTTCACCAAATGATTTAACAATTTTGGGAATATTGGTGTATTATTACTAATTTAGTTAAAGGGTCTGAGTTGTAAAACTAGTTAATAATTATGTCATAATTAACTTACTAATTTGTTAATTTTGATTGTTGTTTAGACTTTCTAAAAATAGCAAGTGAATAGATAAAAATATAACTTAGTTTAGAACTGTGCTGATCATATTAAGACAAAGGATGATATTGACTGTGTGGGACTAGGACACTATCACAAACTACGATCTAGACTTCATTTTTTAATTAGACATGAGCATCAGAACTAGATAAGAGTGGCACTAGTGATATAGTCCACCTTTATCAATTTTTTCTTGAGGATTTGAGATTTTTGGTTTTGTTTGGCAGGTCTATGTGACCCTATTTATGAGGTTTTTGTAGTTATAAGTCTATAGAGATACTTGTAGAGTAGATTATTTATTTAAATGCTATCTATTATTTTGCTTTGACTAATTTTGAGCAAGAGGGTGGTTTAGTGTGTGTACGATGTACTAGATGTGCTTCACACCCTGTGTGTGGGCACACTACCTACATACAATACTCCAAAGAGAGATCAAGCCATATGTAGTTCTCCCACTTGATGTGTTTTGTGCAATTGAGTATATGAAGATGCAGAATGCTAGACTAGATGTACTTGAGATGGATAGGGACCAGTGTAGGAATTTGAATAAGCTTTTAAGTGTGTTGGTTGGTTTTATTCATAGAATAGGGAAGATTTCTTGAGCGGTCTTACTTTTATTCTTGCTTACATACTAATATTTTCCAACCCTTTCCAAATTATATTTGAATGGGATTTTATAGGCATCTATTGGTCATGGATTGAATTTGCTCACATTAGGATTATAAGGAAAAAGATGGGAAACTAGAAGGAATTGACCATTGGGGCTATAAACATACTTGGACAATAATGCCAAAAGTAGATAGGAGTGGCATTGGTGTTATAGTCCTAGTGTGGTGTTATTGTCCTGAGTAGATGGGACCTAGAGGGATGGATTAGTCATGGAAAGAAGATTCTAACTTAGTTGGGATTAAGTCTGGGAGGCTATAGACGACTAAGAATCAATGAAAATAATCCTATGAGGGTCATTAGAGTAAGCAAGAGGGATCTATGGGTTGGGTGTCATACCCATGCTCAAGTCACTAATATTTGCATTTTATATGACTACAACTTTTAATCATGGTTTAAAATAGATCCAATTAATTTAGACCAAAGGCTAATAAAAGTTCCATTTTAACATTTGAAGTAACAAAACCTAAGCATATTCATTCTTAAATGAGATTCCATTGATCCTACAATACAAGCAACTAGTTTTAGCAACATTAGAAGGGGTAAAACCATTATCATCTAAAAATATGTCCATTAAATAAGTGAGATTGGTCCTTAAAAACAATACACAATGTTGAAGTTAGGGATCAAGGAACATGTAAAGCTTAATTCAAAGTCTTAGATTAAAGTTTCCATGTAAATAAAGCCTTTTAATCAAAAGTCTTGAGCTGGGTTTAAAACATATTAAAGTTACCTCATGAATAATAAGATACATGGCATAAAGTTTAAGCCTAGGTCTATGTTTCAATAAAAGGGACCATTAGATCCTACTTGAACAAACACACTCTGTTAGATCATGATCTATGGGGTTGAATGAGATTGGCTCCTATCTACATTAAGCCTTGAGGTCATGCCACTTGGTAATCCTATGGGCTTTAAGAATTATGGATTATCAATCTATGTCAAGATAGCATACTTCCACCATGTAATTACACCTTATTTGGTCTGAGTTCCTTTTGAAAATTCAATGTCCCTCTTTCACCATTGCATTTACTTTATCTAGATGAATGTGTATCATCAAATATTGATCTAGGGGTGGGATGCCATTGGCTACTCACTATTTTTTCTAACATAGTTATGACATGTGTCATCACCATGTTTGCTTTAGGCTTTGTTGAAACCTTGACTCGACACATACCATTCGATGCATCTCGCCTGAGCAAATGTAGGTCATTGATCTTGTGGATGAGCATAATGTTTAATATAGTCTCAAGGATATATAAAACTTAGACTAAGGTTTTGGACTGATATTTTATTTGTATTAATAAATACAAATTAAGCTAATTTTGATCATAATAAAATGACCCCACAAATAATAAAGCTAGACAAGGCTAATATAAAAGGGAACAAAGGGAGCTCAAGATGTGAAAGGACCCAACATAGAATTTTTAGACTAAGGCTTTGTTGTGTTGAAAAACACAACTAATCCTCAGGATAAAAATTAAATTAGATCCATATCATAATTAATTGTTCTCACATAAAATGTTCCTACTAAATTCAAATTTAAAAGTAACCTAGGTTAAAATCTTAGACTAGGTTTTATCAATTAAAATATGAATTCCTTTAACTAATTATAGACCAAAGGCTAGGAAAACATTTAAACATAAAACCCTGAGTATTACCCATTTTTAATGAACTCTATTGAACCTATAACCTGAAACACAGAGATCTAATATTAGAAATAAGATCAAAACATAGCCATGAATAAATAAGCCAATTGGACTAGGTGTGGATGGTCTTCAAATATAAAAATATGCTAATGATTTCCTGGATCAAATGAAAATTTCAATTTGGGGTATAAATTTACACAATTTGACATAAGGGTCCCCATTTTTTAGATATGGGGGTATGTTGACTTCAGCCAATGGTAACTTTCAGGGGAAACATAGCAATATGTTAGAATCTAGAGACTCTAGTTTAGGCTAATGACTAGTTTATTCATTCTATTTGATTAAGTGCCATTATTGAGATCAATTCATGGTTAAAAAAATTATTTCACATGTAGTATTAGGATCAAACATCAATATATATCCATGTTGTGTGTGTGTGCTTTGATTCTACGTACTAATTACCACAAGATTTGGAGAACAACTTCTAGGTTCATGACTTTAATCATTAAAACTAACTTTCAACACGTTTGGATATTCATTAAGAACCATGATTTAGCTCAAGAAAGGCTTGGGTATTACTATGATACCAACCAAGTGAACATATCCTAGATAAATATACCTTCAACTCTACTTAAGGCCTTGCTCTATTACTATCTAGGCTTCCAAAGCCCTGGTGGAGATTACCATTATCACCTTTGCTCAAAAATTTCTTGAATTCTGCAATAAGGTTCTTATTTTTTTGTATTTTTCAAGTCATTTTGACTTTCTAACAAAGTTTGGGAACCAATTTATCCAATTTTAGGGATTTTTTCAAGTGTTTGATCTTCAAACAATCACCTATGGTTGCAACATTTGTCCCAGGTAAGGATATTTGTTAAGTTCAAACATGACTCTATCTTAATAACTAAATATTTCACTCTACATGTGAAATCCTTCTTAAGACCAAGATTATATTATAAAAAAGTTCAAAATCTCCAAAGAACACTTATCCTAACCATTAGTCTTTACTAGTTTCTCCAAACTATAACATTAAGCTCATATTTCAATAATCCATGATCAACCAATGTTGAGAGACCATACCCACATTCCTAAACTATGAGGTTTCTTTGAGTAATTATATGGATCTTGAGATGAGGGCTTGTCCAAAAGGACTTAATGGAAGTAAGGAATAAAGTATAGAAATCAAACACACCAAACAAAAAGTAGAAAAATAGAAAGCAAGGAAACAAACAAACAAATATATATAAACATATGCACAAACAAGGGACAGGAAGGAAAAAACATATAAAAAATAACCTGGCATACCTACACTAACTTTAACTAATGTTATAGTCATTTTATGAATACCCCAAGTGGGACAGTAGAGAAGTAGTGCTTGAGGTATTGCTTATTGGTGGGTAGGGTGAACTTTGCTCCCTATAAGTCTTTCATCTTGAAGGTGTTATCTCCAATCATCTCAACTATCTAGTAGGGACCTATCCATAAAGGTGTGAACTTACCATGTTTATCTTTAGGCTCAAATGCCTTTACTTAAAGAATAACTAAGTCTCCTTGCCTGAACACCTTTATTTTTGATAATTTATCAAACCACCTCTTGATTGTGGTTTAGTGTCTGCTATAATTGCCAAAAGCCTCTTCTCTAGCATCTTCCAACTGAATAATGTCTATTAGCCTTGAATTTGCAAATTCTTAATCCTCATCTATGTACTGTTGCATGAATCTATACATTGGTAGCTTGAGGGTGATGGGAAAGATGGGTTCTTAGCCATATACCAGTAATAAGGGTGATGCTTTGAGATCCTGCTTGACTCTTATTTTATCTTCCCATAGGGCATACTTGAGTAGCTTATGCCATGTTCTAGGATTTTCAGCTACATAATTTTTTATATCCTTCATCAATTTATTATTTTTTTATTCAAAAACTCCATTACCTTGAGGATAATGGTTTGTTGAGAACTTGAGGATGATGTTGTTATCATATGCCCATTCTATCATAACTATGGATATAAAAGTAGATCCATTATCACAAACCAGAGACATAGGTGTCCCAAACCTAGTGCATATGTTTTCTTCTAAAAAATTTATCACCTCTTTGGTTCTACACTATTTAGTTACCACAACTTCGATCCATCTCATGCAATAGTCAGTAGTAGTCAAAATTTACTTATGACCATTAGAGGAATTGGGGCTAATGACCCCCATAAAATCCAACCCCCATGGGGCAAATGGTTTATCAACCATTATTGGTCTTAGTGGCATGGCTTCCTTAGGTTATTTGGTGTTGAATACTTGTCATGAGTGGCACTCCTTCACATGTTTGTGAGTATCCTTGAATATTGTAGGCTAATAGTAACTAGCTCTCAATATTTTGTGTGTTGTATTCCTTCCAGATGGATATCCACTTCCCATTTTTTCATGGAAGGTGCTCATGATCTTAGCTTCTTCATTTTTGGAGACATCAAATAAATGCCTTCAAATTTATTCCTATACAACACTCCATACTTGATCAAAAAGTGAGTTGCCTTGAGCCTTAAAGATATCTTTTGTTCTTTACTCAACCATGTAGGACAATAACCATTGATTAGTAAGTGGATAATGGGATCATACCAATCATTAGTTCTAAAAATTTTTTGCTCTACCTACATGACACTTAGCTTGGGGTTAGTAATGGAAATCAATTAAATTAAACCTTGGCACCTTACCAATTTGGCAGTCTTGATCTCAATGTCATATTCTTGGAGCACAAACATCCACTTACCTCTCCTTTCTCATAGTTCACTTTGACTTTGCATGAGATTGGTAGTAGGGTCTGGTAAAATAGCATGCACCTTATTCCTAAGGATATAATGCCTAAAAAATTTTACTTTCTTGACTAAAGCACATGCTTGCTTATTAATTAAAGAGTAGTTTAACTTAGCTTTTTTAAGGATAGTGCTCATAAAATCTATTGGATTGTCACATCCATCCATTTTCTAAGTTAAAACTATAACTATTGTATGATTTGAAGTAAAATAGTAAAGATATAAGTCTTTGGTAAAGTCTAGACTTATTATTACAGGGGTTTGTCCAATTGCCTCCTTGATGTCTTTGAAATCCTTCTTTGTCTCTTCATTCCAAGTGATCATAACCTCTTTCTTCAACATTTCATTCAAAGTTTTCACTATTTAACTATAAGACCTTGAAAATCATGATCCATAGCCCTTTGAAAAGTGGCTCCTACATTTATCAATCCAAAAGGCATTCTTTTGTAGGCAAACATGCCCCACTTGGTAGTAAAAGTAGTCTTCATCCTATCTTCCTAATTTACCAATACTTGGTTATACCCTAAAAATCCATCAAGAAAGGACATCATGGTAAAACTAGAAACAATTTGTATTACTCAGTCAAGGGAAGGTAAGGGTAATTGTCTTTCTCAGTTTCTCTATTCAAATTTCTAAAATCAATTCATAGTCTAATTTCACTATTTTTATTCCTTAATGGAACTAAATTATCAACCCAAGTGGTTTGCCTAATGGAAAACACAATCTTTGCATCTAAGAGCTTCTTGACCTCTTTATATATTAGTGGTTCTAAGACTAGGTTGATAGGCCTTTGCTTTTATCTGAAAGGTTTGCAATTTTATTTTAAAGGTATGGTGTGAGTTATGACCTTTGAATCAAAGATATTTAGGTAATCATAGGACCATGATATGATATATTTATATTTGGTTAGAATTTCTTTGGCTCTTTTGGACTTGATGTTTGTACAAGCTATATTAATATTAACCAACTAAGGTTGACCTAGAAATCTAAGGTTAATTGTGTTATAATCCTTCCCACTTAATTTGGTAATCTTGGTAGTGTTAGCTAGTCTATCAAAATCAAAGAGTCTTTATAAGGCTATCATTCTTTTTGGGATTTTATTTCCATTCAACTGAATGACCTTGTCTTCAAGTTTGCTTTCAATGTACTCACCATTAAAAAAACTAGCTTTATCAATAATGTGACCTTCAAACATTTTTGAACTAGTCATGAAGTTTATGATCTGTTGATCATCACTGAATACTTGTAAGTGGTTGACATTATCCAATACTGAGGAACATGGGATTAATTCAATTGTAAGTTTTTGTAACTTATAACTTTGATTGGACATAAGGTTGGCTACAGCTAAAGCAAGTACATTAGTAGCCTTGTTTTCTTCCCTAGGGATTGACACAATGTTGAGATCATCAAAACATTCAATTAATTGCCACACTCTAAATTTATACTTCTTGAGATAGGATAACTTGCATTTATATTTACTCTTGACCTGATTGACCACTAGTTCAAAATCACCAAAAACTAATAGTTCATTATCCTCATGCTTGATTACAAATTATAATCCAAAAATAAGTACTTCATACTCAACCAAATTATTGGTGCATGAAAACTAAAGTTTGTAGGAGGAATTTATTCTTTCCCAATGGGATTAATTAACACCACTCCTATTTTAGAACCTGATTTACATCTGGCACCATCAAAATAAAGTTTCCACAATCTAGGAAAATCATGAGAAGTTTTAGAGTTAGATACCTTTATGGTGTCAAGAGTGTAAACACCAAGATCTAAGTTAACTATGTTGACCCTCTAATTTATTACATTATACTCAGTGATCATATGTTTCATTTTAGGCTCCCTTTCTATCTTGATTTGGTTGGGAACTCCCTTCCAAGGAAACCACATATGTGAACAATCAATTGACATATGACCATTCAAGCTCCTAGTCTAGTCTGTGCTCAATAGCATGCCACAAGAATCAAGGATGTCTACCACTTGGATATCAATGAAATGTTGGATCCTTGGTTCCAAGGCAATCTACATGTGAACATTCAATAATTTACCAACCACTTTGACTCTTGATTTATCTAATTGTGTTACCACTCTATTAGATTTAATGAGAGATAAACCTAATTATTCAAAAATACCTTTAGGCATAATATTTGCAGATGCACCAGAATCTAATAGTCAATTATGCAAATTCTTACCAAACATCCTAATTATAAGTAGGAAAGGAGGAACATCTACCTTACTTTTGAGTATTTTAACATTATCATGTGTAGACTTTTGAGACTTATCAGGATTTTTAAACAAATTCCAACAACATATCCCTCTATTTAGTAATCTATGTCAACTCATGGAAGGTATTATTAGCCTTGATATTTTTCATGTACTCCAATATGTTATACCCAGTCATATTAGAAGAATTATATGTATCAACATTGGGTTTAGAAGTGCTTCCCTTAGGTGGATAAATATTGTTGTCTAAGGTAGTATAAAGAAGAGTTTTAAAATTGTTTGGAGGAGTTGAAGTGGTCAATGGTTTCTTCTTCTCCCAATTTATCAAAGGGTAATTATTCTTCATAAATTTTTTAAAAGCATGAATCTCTTCAAGAATGTCATCAACCTCATTGTCCTCTTAGAAAGGGAACTCAAATGTCTCCACCATGAGAGTTGAATTAGAAGATCTAGATGACCTTGAGGAACTTGATGTGCCTATATCATAATCCTTATTAGGGACAACCTCAAAATTATCTAATTATTTTTATAAGGATTCAAAATCATTACAAAATTCAACACAGTCTATTTACCCATGTTTAGAATTGCAATGAATTCTATAATAGTCAGGTAAAGCAACATCAGTAAGATTTATATCAGGCACATTCTTACTAGTATATGGCTCATTTTTCTTTATTTTGCGGTAACTATCATTCTAAAATCTATTAATGGGCCTATTAAACTTTTGAAAGGATAAATTCCTACTAGATCTCTCTCTAGTATTACTTGCTTGCTTTTACAACTGAAGGAAGCTAGTGTTAAGCTTTTGGACCATCTTGATGATAAAGTCACTCTCATTCTTTAGGGCCTCAAAATTATGAATTTAAGTATTAGAATTATCTATAGGCATTAATGATTTCTGATCCTATGGATGAGATCCATTGGCAGTATTGTTTAAGAATCCCAATTTTTGAGTAGGAAGAGCATATCTCATAGGTATTTGGTTCAAGACAGGAAGTTGATTTAGGGTAGGCACATTTTGGTTGGCATTGGGAATAATATTTAGAATAGGTAAATGTGGATATGCATTATGAATGGAGTATGCCAATTATCCTTGGGGTAGTATCTAGTCATTAATGATCATAGCCTCAATATAATCAAAATCTAATGTGTTCATGGGCCCGACAACTCTCTTTAAAAACACAAAAGTCATAGGATCCAAGGCATATTTATATATTTCCAAGTATAAAGCCTTATCGGGTTTGTATGGAGCTATGGTCCTACTAAACATTTTTTGGAACCTATAATTTAAGGCTCTAATGGGCTCATTCGCATCCCTTTTCACTATGGTGAATTTCTAGTATAGGACATAAGGACTAATGATTTTACCATACTAGTCAATGAAAACATTGTTAAAATCAACCCAAATAGTAATATATTTTTTAGGAAGGTTTAGAAACCATTCATATGCAGTGTATTTCAAAATGAAAGGAAACAGTCTATAGCTACATCATCATGAGTCACATTCAATAATCTTAATGCAAATTTGAAACTCTTAATGTGTTCCTCAGCATTTATAATGCCACTAAGACTAAATGTTGGCAAATACTTTTTAGGATTATGAGGAAGGTCATGTACCACACCTGACACATTGATCGAAGAAACACCTCGCTAGGCTATACCTTGATAGGGATCAAACACCAGAGCACTCTAAATTGGTGAAGACAACAAAGACTTTGAGAGTTTATTCTTACCTTTGTCTCACCTAGTTCTCCTATGAACTTCTAATGAAATTTGAGGTTCTTTAGCTTCTAAACATGACCTTATCCTAATTCTTGGTAATTCTAGCTTGTGGGATTTGAATCCTATTTTAAATGCGATGTGTTAGTCTTATCTTTGTAGGGGGAAATGATCATACTTGCACATTAAGCAAATTTTACAAAGATTTATATAAATGATGACAAAGGATAGCAATCTTTAACTAATTTAGCTCAAATATGTCTCCAAATACGTAAGTATGATTGATCTTTACATGCTCAAACTCAAATAAACTCAAATTAGTAAAGGATCTAACAATATTTGATCAAAATAGCTATTACTAAGTCAAAACTATTGAATTGAAAAAGCTTAATCCATCTTTACCATGATTAAGCATATACTTCTAAAGAACATCAATCTATGTCTAAAGGAAGCACAAATATGGGTCAAAGACCATAAAGATCAAGGATATTTACATAATTGATCAAATATTGACACAATAGTGAAAAGTTTACACCAATCTTTGAACATAATTGACAAAAATGAGTAAAGATACTTAAAATCGACAAAGATCTAACAATCCTCCTTCTAGCACTAGAGAAGCTCCTCCTTTTTCCCAGAGTGTTCAAGAATGCTTCTCATTTTATAATTTTCAAAATTTAGTGCATGAGTTATAGGTTGTGATAATCTTGTTATCTATTGATGAAATAGAGGCAAAGCAAGTAGACTATTTCACAATATTTATAATATTTGGTGGTTGGCAGCCACCTTGGCCAAATATCACTCTATGCAAAATATAAATTATGTTATACTAATAATGGTGAATTATGATCAAGAATTAGTTTAAATACTAATCTAAAATGGGTATTTATAATTAAATTTAAGTTAGAGTGGTTTGGTTAAAAAGGGATCAAAAGGAAAGGTAAGGCAGAGAAGAGATGTTTGTCTTCATTCCAAGTATCATGAGAAAGTTCAAATATCATCTAGGCATGCACTTAACTAATGTATGACATGAAGTAGAATAAGCTCAAATCCTATCAGACATTAGGTAAACATCTAAGGATGGTGTGAAATAATGCAAATAAGAGTCTAGTTCACTTTAAATATTTACCCCTACAACCAAACAACATTAGCCCAAATACAAGAAAAGTAAGCAAACAAACTGAACCTAAAAAATTAAATTAACCTAGCATTGGCACAAGCTAATAATTCTACATTAAAAATATACACATCATACATTCATAAGAACTCATCAAATTTGTAATTCTGGACAAATTAGTGAGAGAGAATCTAGGATAAGAATAGACATAAGCAAACTTGGACAAACTTCACATAATTCCTTACTTATATTAGTTGCTCAAAAATTACAATTAGCTCTTAGATATAATAACTCCCCCCCACCCCCCATTTTATAAATGGTAATACTCATTTTATATAATTCCAAGGTAGTATACCTTGTTAGTCATATCCAATTAAAAAATTATAGGTGTCAAGGATAGTTGTCCTTTTACAAAGTTCTAGAATACACTAGACTTTTCCCTATGGACTGACCTATATTCAATGTTCTTTATAAATTGCACATGCCTTTAAAAAATAATATTCTATTTTCTAATATTACAATGCTTTTGTAGAATAGAATGTCTTAAGTCAACTTGATTGACTCTAGGTTCTTTGTGTTGACGAAGTTTCCTATTGCTATTGTAGTATCTTCATTGTTCTCTGGTGTTATAAATCAATCAACTTCAAAATAACAATAGTTTTTACGAAGAGCTCATCCTCCTAATTAGTCAGGTCTCCAATGTCACTATCATTTTTTCCCAAGGATTTTTTAATGCTCCTAGCTTCAACAATCTTTTCCTCTACTGTTATGATCATATCCATGATCCTATTGTTGTCTATTCCATATTTGCCTTGGATTTCTCTCCTCAATTCCTGCATGACTAGGGTGGTTTTGTGCTTGAAATCTTTGTCTGAGATGAGTCCTATGGAGCTGAGTGTAGTTGGTTTGAGTATCATGGTCCCAAGGAAATGTTCCATCCTATCTTACAGCTCCTTGTCATCCTTAAGGAGTCTTTACAAATTTTTAAATATTGTGTTCAAGCTCTTGATCTTGTCCACAAGTAGTCCTATGAATGTGTTCAAATTATTTAGGCTAATGGTTTTGAAATTGGGGATTTTATCTTCCACAAATATGTTGATCAATTCCTTCATTTTATCCCTTAAATTTTGCCAATGGGTGACTAAGCCCTTAACTATTGCATTATGTTGACCTAATACATTTTTTCTAGACCTTGTTGACTTTAAGGAGTCAAACATATAATAGAAATATGCCTAAAACATCTTGATCATAGTATCCAAAACTGATAATACAACTTGTCCTTCTAAATTTTCCTTTTGCCTCTATAGATTCTCTCTTTGTTGTTGCATGCCCTTGATGGTAGTTTGTAATTGTGTTGATTGATCTTGGGCCAATTAAGCACATTCTCTTCAAATATGGGGTTTTCACCTAGCCTTTCTCCTTCAATAAGATTTAGTCTAATGAATGGTTCGAATTTATAGAAAGTGAACTCTTCTCCACCTATCACGACATTCTTTTCAGTAAGTCTCTGTAACCCAACTATTTTTGGGTCAAACTTGACACTAACTAAAGATAGTGTCACTTGCAGAGTAGGGGTTTCAATCTAAGTTCCACTTGATTCTCCTATAATAGACATCCTTTTCTCCTTTTCATTTTACAAAAATATAATCCATGGCTTGAGCTCATCATGCATAGTTATGTTTACATACTTGGTTATTGCCCAAGGATGGTGTAGAGTTGGTATTTTTTGTAACTTTCCATATATGAACCATTAAATAATGGTTGGGGTCTAGATTGGGTTCTCATCACTAAAAAGGTTAACCTCACTCAAAGGATGAGTGAAGGTTAGCTTGGGTCTCTTCCCCCTACTAGAACCAATGCTAGATCATCTTTTTTCTTTGGGGTAGTTGTGGTAATAGGGACTAAATATAATGCAACTTCCTTCCCCTTCTTTTCTTTTGCTTCCCTAGTCTGAGTTTCCTCTATTTGTACTTCTTCATCTTTTAACTAATAAGCAATAGATGAAATTTATAGTTCATCCTCAACCATTTCACCTAGATCCAAGGTTATCACCTGAGTCTCCTCAACTGGTGACCTTAGTTCTTATGTTTAGGCTAAAAAATAATTAAGTTCACTAGGTCTCCTTTCTTTTATCCTTGGTGCAACTAGTGCCTCCTACTTTTTTGGTTGTGTTGGTGGAGGTCTAGATGATTTTTCACCAAGAAAATGGTATTGTCTAGGTCCTAATTACCACTTGTCATCATTTCCCTTTTGCTCTCTAAGCATCTTGGCTTCTAGCTTGATGTTATGTTGCTTCAATCTCTCCAAGACCTTAGAAAATGAATATGCCTTAGTGTATAATGGGTTATAAGGGCTAGGTTGGTTTTCAAAAGTCATATTTATCCCTTTAGCCTTTATATTCCCCTTGACCTTATCCTAGGGGTCATGCTATCTCAGTTCATCCACTTATAGATTGAAAGAGGTCATGTATCTAGATGTTGCCTCTACATTTTTTCATTGCTTGAATATGGTCCTTCCAATAGTAATTGAGAGGTTATGGAGGACTCTTTCTTCTTGGTTATACACATACCATATATATCATGGAATAATTGGTAAGTTACCTCTTATTTTGTAAGCTTGTGGAGGATGTGGATGGGTAGCCTCAGGGGTTGGCCCTAGATTCCTTCAACTTTGATGATGGTGTAATATAGATAGAACCATATGTCACTAATGGATTCAATTGATTTATTGACCAAAGGATTAACTCTTGTCATTGGATTCCCATTTATGACCTTAGTTAAGGTTGGATAAACACAATCATAGATGAAATGGATGTGGTCCATGTATTTGAATATGTATAGTTTTGAATAATATTGGGAGACTATTTATGTCCCTTTAAGTGACCATTCTCTAAGGTTTGGGATCTTGTTGGTGGTGAGTAAGGAATCTATTAAGGATGACATCATGTAAAATTGGACCCTAGTCCTTTTCTTGACTATGGAAATTTGTTTACACAAACAAGTGTTAATAACTTCACCAAGGGGAGGGGTGAGCTCTCTTTCAACCATAAAATACACCAAGGGAACCTAGATTTTATCCACATAGGTATTATTCAGATTCCCACATAGCCTATTCATCAAGGTCATAATCATCATGATCTTAGGTCTAAATTAGCTAATTGGGATGTTGGCATTGAAGTTTGAGAATATGTGATTCCTAGAATACAACCATAGGGTAAAGATGTTATTTAGGTCATTTTTCTTACCATTATTGTTTATGGTGGTCATGTCTATTTAGGGCTTAGGTAGTTTATAATAATTCTTAAAAGCTATGGCTAAGACATAATCTATACTTTTGTGATCATGATTATTGATTAAAATTCCTTTATAAATTTTGCAATCTTTAAAAATAGGAGAGAGAATGTCAATACAATGCAGTACCTCAAGCTTGGTCATTATAAATTGTAGAGTTGTCATCTGAATAGTCACTATGTCATAATATCTCCTTCTCACAAATAGGTTATTCTCTTGAGATGGTTGGTTGCTCCTCAACAGTCTATAATAGCTTGGACTAGTTGTTGTCTCCCATGTTTAGTGTAGTGGCATAAAATTTAGTATCTTTGAAGACTTTCCCCTTGGCATATGAAGTTAGATATAACTCCACATCTTCCCTAGAAGTGCCTTTTTGAGCCACCACGGTCTGAATTAGGTCAAATTTCTCATTAGTGGACACTCTTTGATTCTAGATTAAATTACTTTAGCTTATATGATAATTCACTCTTTTGGATTTGATTGTAGTCAATATAGGGTTGAATTAGGGCTTTTACATGAGCTAAGTCTTCATAAAGCTTTAATGATGGAAGTTTTTTTGAACTTAAATGAGTTTGTGCTTTAGATTTGATTTGGATCCTTACATTTATACCTTTGCCTTTCTAAACTCACAAGATAGATTTTTAAGTTTATTCTTATGTGGCACCACTGTGGCATCTTCATGGCACTTTCATGGTACTTTGATTATTAATTTTCCAAAAAAATTATTGTTGTCTTTTGAAAATATTACTTTAAACTGACATCATTTTATTATTTTTCATGGACCAACATGGTTCATTGATATCAATCTCAAGAGATGAACATGATTGGATTCCCTTTGTACATGGCCTCAAGGTTGTGCCACCCGGTAGTCTCATAGGCCTTCTATACTATGCACTCTACCAATTAATGTACTCTCACCATGTGGTAGTCCCACATTTTCTTAGAGCTCCATTGAAAAGTCTACCCTCATCTCACACTATCTAATCATCATCATCATCTGATTGAACGTATGACATTCAATCATGATCCATGGGATGGATCACCATTGGTTATTTGTTTTTCTTTGGATACAACCATGATACTTGTCACCTTCTCATCATCTCAGGGGCTTTATTGAAATTTTAAATTTCTACTCTCTGTCAAATCAATCTTGCTCAAGCAAATGCATATCCTTGATCCTATGAAGGTGCAAACTATTTAAGTCAAACTTGAGAAAATGCATAGGTCTTTAGATAAAATATTAAGACTAAGGTCTTTTATTTATGTTAATAAAAATAAACATGAGACTTAGGATCAATATTTTATGCTAAGTTTAGATCATAATAAGATGGTACCCTACAAATAATAAAAGGTCCTAGCATAAGGTTTTAACCTAAGGATTCATTGTATAAATAAATATGATGAAACTTTAGGGCAAGGCCTTAGGCTAAGTTATAACATAGTAAAAGGGACCACACATTCATGGGATATAAAGAGACCAAGCATAAGATTTTTAGACTAAGGTTTGGTCATGTTGAAAAACATGACTTAAGCCATAAGGTAAGGATTAGGCTAAGTCTATGGCACTTATAATTGTTCTCACACAAATTTAAATTTAATTAGAAGGGACCTGGGTTAAAACATTATATTAGGGTTTTAATCATGTTTTCAAATAGATCTAATTAATTTCATATCAAAGGCTAATAAAAGGTCTATTTTAATATTTAAAGTACCAAACCCTAATCATGTTCATTCCTAAATGAGATTCCACTGATCCTACAACACAAGCAACTAGTTTTAGCAACATTGGAAGGGGTAAAACCATGATCATCTAAAAAATATGTCCATTAATCCAAGTGAGATTGGTCCTTACAAATAATAATAAATATTTAAGTTAGGGCTCGAAGAACATGTAATGCTTAAGTCAAAGTCTTAGATTAAAGTTTCCATGAAAATAAAGCCTTTTAATCTAAAGTCTTGAGCTAGGTTTAAAACATATTAAAATAACCTCATGAATAATAAGAGACATGGCATAAAGTTTAAGCCTAGGTCTATGTTTCAATAAAAGGGACCATGTGCTTAGTTTCCTAGATTGATCTCATGTTGTTAGATCCTTATTAAAAAAACATGCTCCATTAAATCATGATCTATGGGGTTGAATGAGATTGGATCATATATACATTAAGCCCTAAGGTCATGCCACTTAGAAATCCTAAAGGATTTATGTACTTTACATTATCAATCTCTATTGGGCTAGCATACTTATACCATAAAGCAACAACTTATTTGGTTTGAGTTCCTTTTGAAAAGTCAATATCCATCTCACACCATTGGATTTACTTTATTCATATGAATTTGTATCATTAGATCTTGATTTGAGGGGTGGGTTACCATTGGCTACTCATTATTATGTTTAACATGGTTATGATGCATGTCATCACTACATTTACTTTGGGATCCATTAAAACCTTAACTCAATATGTACCATTCAATCCATCTCACCTAGGAACATATGGTTGTTGATCATGTGGATGAACACAATGTTTAAGTTAGGCTCAAGGACATATAGAACTTAGACCAAGGTTTTATTCATATTAATAAATATGAATTAAAGATTTAGGCCAATGTCTTGAGATAAGTTTATTTATAATCAAACGAACCTACAAATAATAAATTTAGACCAGGCTAAGATAAAAAGGAACAAAGGGAGCTCAGGATGTGAAGGGAGACAACATAGAATTTTTAGACTAAGGCTTTGTTGTGTTCAAAAAAAAATGACTAAGCCTCAGGATAAACATTAAATTAGGTCCATAGCATAATTAATTATTCCCACGTAAAATGTTCTTGTCAAATTAGAATTTAAAAGGAACCTATTTTAAAATATTAGAGTGGGGTTTTATCAATTCAAATATGAATTCCCTTAACCAATTATAAACCAAAGGCTAGTAAAACATTTAAACATAAAACCCTACATATTTCCCATTTCAAATGAAATCCATTGAACCTACAACCTAAAACATAGAGATCTAATATTATAAATAAGATCAAACCATAGCCATCAATAAATAAACCAACCAGACTAGGTGTGGATGATCTTCAAAAAAAATGTATAAACATATTAATGATGCCCTTGATCAAATGAAAATTTCAATTTGGGGTACAAATTTGCATAATATGACACAAAGGTCCCTATTTTTCATAAATGGGGGTATGTTGACTTCAACACTAACCTCAATGTAAATTGAGCACTTCTTACATAGTCCTGAAGGACCCAAATTCAATGTAGTTCCACCCTTACAACGGAAAATCCAACTAGGTAACAAGAAGTTCATGAATAGGAAAATGGGCAAAGGTATGAAACAATGATAAGGTAAGGTAAATGGATAGGCAAGGCAAATGGAAAGGAAAGGTAAATGATAAGGTAAGGTAAATGATAATGCAAGGTGAATGGCAAGGCAAGGTAAATAGCTAAGCAAGGTAAATGGCAAGGTAATGAAAAAGGAAAGGAAAATGGTAAGGTAAGGTAAATGGCAAGTTATGATTCTATTGTTCCTACTTATGTAGAAATTTACATCCTGACCAACATATGATACAACTAGAATAGTCAATTATTTAAATTTCTAGACCATACCTATTTTGAATATCTACTCTATCAAGACCCTACTACTAATTTGGAATCCAATATCACTATTGTGATCTTTGTTTGTCATTTATTTTATTTCCTCCAAACTTTGAGATAAAATGTCTTCATAGCCTCTATAAAGGAAAGTGTGGCCAGGGATGGTAAATAAGCATTGGATAAAAGGTCTAATTTGGAAATGTAATATAGGTTTAGAACAGAGAAATAAAGCATAATGAAATGTATTGTGGTTGGGCAATAAATTAATATTAGGCTTTTTAGACACACATAATGTTATTGATTTTAAATTTGACATGATTTTTGTTATGGCAAGGCCAAAGACTTTTAAATATGCTTTCAATAGGACCACCATATTTTTTTGTTGTTTGAGCCTAAGAGATGCTACCATATGATTATGTTATAGATTATAAGTTATACTGATGTTATCTTTAATAATGTCTTCATAAATAAATGAATAACTATTGTGCTCAGTTATTAGCACCTCGAAGAGGTTTTCACCAATAAAGTTATCTTGATTGTTTTATAGTCATTCCAAGAAGGTTTCACTAAGGAATGTTAAGTTTTGAATTCAATTACATATTGGATTGTCAAAGTGAGGCTCCTCAAAGATAGGTAAATGGTAAAAGGGTGACTCAACACATTTTAACTCATCACAAAGAGGTGTTTCAATAAAAACATCAAGGATTGGTTGGTTGTCTTGGCCTTTACTTAGACTGGTTTGTAAAATATCAGATTTAGACACATTATTCTTTTGAATAGATAACAGCTCTTAGGGAGGTAATGATTGGCTGTATTATGGATTTATCACATTTAGATTAAATTTTAAAAAGTGTGGAATGTTTGGTAATGTATGATTAATGAACTATAATTTGATAATGGGATCTTTGTAAATAGGCTCATATAATATGGGCTCAACAAAGACTAGATGTAGATCTAGGATGGTAACCATAATATGCCCAGTTGTGATTACATAACCTTATTGAGATAATGTGTAACTGAATTAGAATAAAATGGTGGAGGGCCTAGAATGGTAATCCTTGGTTCTATGGAGCTTGGTTACTAATGTAGTCCAAAGGATGAGGGATTGGAATGGTAATCCTTGGGCATTGTGGAGCTTGGTTTATAATACAAGCTAAAGGAAGATGACCTAGAATGGTAATCCTTGAGCACTATAGAGCTTGGTTTATAATGCATGCCAAAGGAGGAGGGATTGAAATGGTAATCCTTGGGTGTTATGAATCTTGGTTTCTAATGTAAGATAAATGAGGAGGGCCTAGAATGGTAATCCTTGGGCACTGTAAAGCTTGGTTGATAATGCATGCCAAAGGAGGAGGGCTTAGAATGGTAATATTTGGGTGCTATGAAGCTTGGTTTATAATATAGACCAAAGGAGGAGGTTCTAAAATAGTAATCCTTAGGCACTATGGAGCTTGGTTGCTAATTCAAGACAAAGGAGGAGGGCCTAGAATAGTAATCTTTTGATGTAAGAGCATCAACTAAGTTTCACATATTTGTTATAAGAAGTCCAATTAGTCCTTTTATAAATAATAAGGAGCCATTTCAAGATCCATTTTATATTGAAATGGACATAGTTAGATGAGAGAAGTCCATTTTAAAGTATGACATTTATTTGTGTCTTCTATATTCTCATATTTTGGTTTCCTACCAAAATAAGAGATTTGAATTCTCAAACTAGGTATGAAGTTTTTATAGGACCTAAGACTCATGGGAAAATATTCCTAATGCCTATTTACATAATTTAAATGTCCTTTGACTATTAGACAATGTAAAACCTATTTTAAGGGGTATTTGCTATGTTGAGAAAGAGGCTAAACTAAGCCTAAGAAGAGATAAGTCAAATAAATCAAGAGAGACTAAATTTAGTCTTATGGTTGAAAAAGATAGGATTCAAATCATAGGAGGATAAATTAAGTTATGAGACAACAATAAAATCAAGTTGTACATTGTTGATTGTAGACTTGTATGCATGTATAGAAGAGGTAGATAGGAGTTTAGAAAAAGAGAAGGCCATGTGGCCTGTATTATATAATGTAAAAATATTGTGGTTTTGAGATTAATGAAGGAAGAAAATTGAGGTAATCAATGAGCTATATGTAAGATTTTGTGAAATTTGAGTTCTACATTCAAGTGAAATTGGATGATTCTTAGTATGGTGATGAAATTGATTGGATAAGGTATGTCAGATTTCATAAATATAGACAAGTCTATATTTTGAAAAATTCTATCCATCACAATTATTATAATGGTCAAACACACATTAGATTTGTGTTGATAAAATATGATATTACAATTTAAAGTTGATATATACATGTAAATTCAAATTCTGAACACTACAAATATTAGTGAATAATATTAATGAATGGATACTTCTAATATTATGGATAGTTGTGCATTGAATAATATGTCTACTAGGTTTTTAATGGATTTGTCTACAGTGGTGGTGCTTTGAGCTAATCAGAATCTCATTGTGCAGACAAAAACTATGTAAGTGTATTTTAAGTCTGTATTTTGAGGAATTTTAAGTGTAGTTTTAGATGAACAGGATCCCAATAGTCATGGATATATTTTGTATGAAGGTTTTGGCTAGTTCATTTTTGGGTTTAATTTTGATAATCGGTATTTTAAACACCAAGTTGGTATGGTGAATAACAAAGAATTTTATTTTGTGTATATATGACTATATGAGTTCAAGATTGAGATTTTAAAAATAAAATATTATTGTTAAAATCATTATGGAGGTATTAGTTCATTAGAAAGATCGATATACTCCATTGACAATCCTTAAAGAGATCTTGGCCTCTGTATGGAATTATCTTAATCATCAAGACTATTCCAAAATACATAGACCTCTCTATATATTTGTCACATGGTGAAGTTTGGATGAATCCAATGTTTATTTTAGTGGCTTTTAGTAGAACATAGTTTTCACAAGTCTTGTATAAAACAATATCACCTAGAATAGATCTTGGTAGAACTTAGAGCCTTTTTGAAACAACTAGTGGGGAGTTCAACCATGTATGCATGATGAGCCCCTTTACATGGAGTTTTATATAAATGCATCGATGTTCAAATTCAATGGATGGCCATTCCAGATTCCAAATCTTTCATTTTTTTTTTGCGCAAACCAAAACGATTACTTGGTAAATATTGTTGAGTTTTGGCTTTATACCTTCCACTTCCACCTGCTTAGAAGCCTCTAAGGCCATTTCAACAAATATGATTTGTGCATGTCCTATTTATATTGCATTATATCTAAAATATTTATGATTATTAACAAGGTCATTGAGCTTAGATTTATGCCTGTTGATTGCATTTTCTTTGAAAGATTCCATAGTTTCAGTTTGAATAAAGTATATAAAATATTCATTCTCTATCAAAAGAAAGACCACCAAGTTTACAAAGGGGATAATGATCTATTTTATTTTTCAATAGTAAATAACCAAGATATCATAAATATTAAGAAGATTCAATCATGAAATATTTAGATTATAAGACAAAGTATAAATGGAATAAGGTAAGATCTTGAGATGATCATGTTTTCATTAGTCTTAAAATAGACCAATATATTACAAAGACATTTATGTGATCAAACCTATTATAGGGAGAGTGGACAAACTTAATTGAGAGTTTAAGTTGTATATACTTATAGATTAGAAATAATATAAGTAGACTTAGAAATAAAAAATTAAATATTGAATGATTGAAGATAATATAAATCTAAGATAGGTTTAATCAATGAATAAACTTAAATGGATTGAATCTAAGCTAGTGATGATAGTAAAATTTGTGAGATTGCCATCATCCTTGGGTTTTTTGGATCTTGGTTGCTAATGTATACCAAAGGAGGAATGCCTAAAATGGTAATCTTTGGGTGATGTGGAGCATGGTTGCTAATACAAGCCAAAGGAGGAGGGCCTAAAAAGGTAATCCTTGGGCACTGTGGATCTTGTTTGCTAACATAATCTAAAGGAGGATTACAAACATAATTAAGGTATCAAGTACCATTATCAATTAAATTATCCTTGAAAGGATTAGCTTGGTACTTTAATTATCCTAAATAAGGGTGGTCTTGGCATATGATAATTGGCATAGTGTCACTTAAGAATAAAAAATTATCCCAAAGAGGGTGATCTTGATCCTTGATCATTAGCATGACCCTAAAGAAGGTGAAATTGATATTATCAATTGGCATGGGTTTGATTTTCATGGTATAAGTCTAGGTAATTAAATATATTTGATTGGCATGATCCAAGTGTGATAAAAAAAACAATTTTGATTGGATTAGAATGTGGGTTCAAAAATAAACCCTGATTCGGCATGACTATTTAAGTTGGTTAAATTACTTAATGTTTTGAAAAGTTCTAGCTTTAAATGTGGTCAATTTTTACATAGAAACAAACTTCATCTAAGCATATGAAAACAAAATTCATCTAAGTAAAGTGAAATAGGTCTTGGCACATAAGTTAAGCTAAGCATACGAATTTTAAAAAAAAGTCTAAAAATCTTGATTTGAAACAAATGGCACACTTAGTCTAAAATAAAAATTTGCAATTAAGTCAATCCATGGTAAAATGAAACTTTTGTCTCTAGGCAAAGGCCTTTAAACAATCAAATTAAAAATCAATCCAATTTGTACAATCTAAAGATAGAAAGGTGAACCACTCAAGCCCAAGTTGTAAACAAAACTCAAGTGTAAACCAATTTTATTTTAGATCTAAACTTTGAAAGATAGATTTTGAATTAAATTTTGAAAGACTTGGATTTTTAAATGAATAATGGCCTAGATTCAAATGGGCAGCATAATGACACTTTTAGAAAAAGGCACACAAATGGTTTTTAGGATCGGTTTTACACAAAGATAAATGTCTTTGAATAAATTGGGAAGCATGACAATGCCTTTTCAAAAAAGAGAATAAAAGGTGGTTTTGAAATTTTCCAAATCAAATGTTTGGAATGATTTTGATAATGTAACACTTCTTTACTTAAAGTGGTAGTAGTAACGTGTGTTTTATCTAGAAGTACTTGACTTATTTTGGATGTAGTTTTGACATAAAAAGAGACCCTAAAACAAATGCAAGTAAAAAGAATAATAAAATCACCTAAGTCTATGCCCTACCCTAAAAACTGATAAGGTTGCATAGTCTTAGCCAAATTTTCAATTGATATACCAATGCTCAAAAGGAAGTAATTGTTAATCTAAAAACTTAAAAGTGCATGTAGTTAGAATTTTTAATCCCCATATCTCTCAAGTATTTTGTACGTGGCATGAACTTAGAGTGTTGAAACAACTCAACATTTGGCTAGATTTTCCATGGAAAGTGGGGTTGGTCTAAATTTTAAAAAAATAAAGTGTTTAGATGTTTTACACGTGTTGCTAACATGAGGGATTAACACATCAATTAGATGGTTATCACCTAGCTTATTATGAAATGGTCTATTCTTTTGTATAAGAAATTCTTCCATGTACTTCTTAGTGAATTATGGTTTCTAGTATATGCAAGATCTGAGTACCTATTAGACTGGTCATGATAACTACTCACTCCTATCCCATCCAATAGTTTTCTCAATTTTATGTCCATAATAGAATGGGCTTAGAATAGTACCAATAGATGAAACCTTGGGTCAAACTCCTCATAGAGAAGTCACAAGGAGGATATTAAATCCCACTCACAAGACAATATTGAAAAATAAATAAATGAAAATGGAAGAAATTGATGGTCATTTATGAGTCACCCAAGTCACTAGGAGGTTTGGGAGAGCATATGCAACTTTTCTTCACTTCTAAAAATCAACTAAATAATAAAAAATGATGCACTTTTTATCACCCAAGTTCCCTAAAGGGGATAGGAGAGAGCATAGACGTGAATTTTTCATAAAAATAAACTAATCTCATAAAATAAACTAAGTACTTTTTCAAAAAAATTAAAAATTAAAATATCTTAGGAGAATTAATCTAATGTTTATGTTCTTTTTATAACACTAAATGAAATGTGAAGTGACGTTTGGCCCTTTTGAGTTTGCACTTGTAACTTTGAAAATCAGAAAGGAAAGTTGTTAAGTGAAATTTAAGCACCTAAAGGACAAGTTTGAATGAATTTTTAAAGTGTCTAAAATTTCTCCCTTTGACTTAGTTTCTTATAAGAAATGTTAGGGGACTCACTTGTGTTTGTGAAAAATATTATTCAAAAAACAACTTTCACTTTTGAATCTATCAATTTTTTAACACAGGGATGACCAATAAAACTCTAATTATAGAGTGATAGAAAAGGTGTTAGGTGAAAATAGAAGGTGTCAAGCAATGGTAAAGGTTTTAAGTGATGATAAAAGGTGTCGAGTGATAGAATAAGTTGTTTGGAAAAAAAAGGTGTTGGGTGATGGTAGAGGTGTTGAGATATGGTGACTATGGCAAGGGATGGTAAAGCTATCAGGAGACAACAAAAGGTGTTAAGAGATAACATAAGGTGTTGGGACATGGTAGAAGGTGTTGGATGATGGTGATGGTGATAGTGATGGGTGATGGTAGAAGGTTTGGGAGATGGAAAATTTTGTCAAGTGATGACAAAAGCTATTAGGTGAGGGTAATGGTGGGACAAGTGATGGTGATAGTGTCTGGTAATGGTAGAAGGTGTCAAATGATGGTGATGGTCAAATAGGTGATGGTGAAATATGTCATGTAATGATACAATCTATCAATTAGTGGTGATATTATCACTCAATAGTGACAATATTGATAGATGGTAAGATTTTTAAGGCAATGGTAGGAGCTATTGATCAATGGCAAGATATATTAGGTGATGGTAGGATTTGTTATATGATGAAATAATATATCATGAAACATTGATGTTGTCAATAAATGGTGATGTTTTACAATGATGAAAGAAGCTATTTTGTGATAGTGATGATATCGGTCAATGGTAATGTTATTGGTCGATAGTGATGTTGTCGATCAATGGCGATGTTGTTAATCAATGTGGAAACTGCCAGGTGTTAGTAACGCTATAAGTCAATGATGACACTATTAAGAAATAGTGATGTGTTTGGTTTATGTAAAAGCTATATTTTGATGGTGATAATGTTGGGTGATAGAAAAGTTATCAACTGATGGTGATATTTTTGGGAGATGGAAAATTTTTTGGGTGAAAATCATCCAATCATAAGAGGGGTTTTATGTAAATATAATAACATTCAAGTGATAGATTCAAGTAATTAAATGGTAGAGTCAAATAGTCGAGCAGTGCAGTTGAGCAATCAAGTGGCACAGTCAAGCGGTAGAGTCAAGAAGTTGAGCGATGTAATAATCATTACCTAAAGAACAAAGTTGACAACTAGAAATAATAAAATTAGTGAATTCATTGAAACACATGAAAAAAACTTAGATAAAAAATATAAAAACAAGGTCATGAGTGAGCTTTTCTTAGATTTTCAGAGTCCAATTTCACTCTCTTAGTGGTTTTGGGGTGCATCATCCCACCAGGCATGTCATTATGTATGCAAGGGATTAAAAATATTAAATTAGTCACTTATCATTAGAATAAAAATTAATAACAAGCATAATCCAAATAAATCCCAAGCCTAGATACTTGAGGGAGCATAAATAATAAAAACAAATCAAAACACAAATAGAAAATAAAAGAGAATTGCCCTTTTACCCTCCTTGTAACTCCAAATTTACTTATTGGGTAGTTGGCTTGCTTGACTTATGTGTGCAATGGAGTATTTTGGTCAATGAATTTTCCTTGTCCACCTTTGGCTTGGCTTGGCTTATCTTATGAAGTTATCTATTAACAATTTATCATTATAACATTGGCTTGAGAGCTTGTTAAAACAGAGTGAAGGCTCTTTTATTTATAGGTTAGGTAAATCCATTATGGAATTTATATAAAAAATGAGATGTGTGGTGGAGATTTATTAAAAAATGTAATTAATATTCTTCAATTAATAAACATGAAACTTAAATCTAGATATTTGTTAGATATTTTATGAGTGCTTGACAACTCACAAAAGTAATGATAGAGAAAGTTGATATTTTGATATTTTGAATTTCTAATTTTATGTATTCATTAATTTCACATGGAATATTTAACTAATAACTTAATTGGGTTTAATCAATTAAGTAAACTTGATTAGTCTTTTAACCTTTTCTAAAATTTGGTTAAGTGCCCCACTCAATTGGTCAAAAACATCAATGTGCTTGGTCACAACCTGATTGGGGATGAATCTATGGGAGGTTATCATTGAATATAGGGTAATAATTCAAATAATGAAGCCTCAACATGATTTTGGGCATTTTTTTCTTATGTCTAGATAAATTTGAGCATTCTCAATATTGATGACCTGTTAAATCCCTTAGATGAAATAGCCGCCTGGTGTAATACCATGCGAGTCCTCACAATACAGGCCCATCTTGACCATGTAGGTAGCACTTGCTTTGCAGTAAAATTTTTCTGGGGAATCACTAGTCTTTGGTGGGATGCTATCCCAGAAGCTGAGCAATATGCTCGTGTACATAATCAGACAGATTCTTTGAATGCTTTGTTTAGATTATTAATTGATGAGTTTGCTCCGCCTGTCGGCAATCGCCAGTTAGAATCCAAGAAATGGTTGATAAAAATGGAACTTTGTGATCTCAAGCAATTTGAGGCTTTTGCTAAAAAATTTAGAAAGCTTGCATATGAAAGTCATTGTTCTACTTCCACAGAATTAAAGCTGAAATTCCTGCATGCTATGCCTTATAACCTGATTGACAGAGTTCTTTCTTATATAGATCTAAAAGGTCTTACGATTGAAGAACTTGCTCTCTCAGATGTTATTGATTTTACACAGCAAAATATTATGATTCTAGCTTTGAAACTAAGTCCATGCAGAAGCTAAGCAAGCACCAAGCCGCTCAAATCGCTCCAGTATTTCCAAAAATAGCCCCATTTGGCTGTCGCCCTTATGTGCAACCACGCCGACACCAGAAGCAGCACCGCCGACATCTTTCCTATAAGCGTCGCTCCTTCCCTAAGAAGCATTCCTATAACCTTTTCCTTGATGTGAGGCTGGATTTGCAGTTTAGAGTCTCGGATCACCATTCTGAGGAAGTTGCATTCAGTTGTACACAACTGAATCTTTGTCTCTGATAGCACTATTCCTGCGTCTGAAGCCAGCTGAAAGAATGTGGAGAGATGAGTAGCATGTTCTTCTAAAGAATTACTAAATATAAGAATATCATCTATATATACACACAAAAATTGAGAAGTGCCTTCAAATATTTTATCCATATGCGCCTGATAATATGCTGGCGCATTCATTAAGCTGAAAGGCATGACAGTCCATTGAAAGTGGCCAAAAGGGCAACTGAAAGCTGTCTTGGCTCTATCTTCTTCTTTGACTCTTATTTGATAAAAGCCAGATTTGTAGTCAAACTGTGAGAAATATTTGCAGGCTGCAACCTTTTCTAGCAAATAGCTTTTATCAGGAATGGGATATGGATATGGTTCAGTGATTGCATTTAATGGTCGATAATTGATGACCATCCTTTTCTTCCCTCTTTTCTGTTCTGAGTGCTTGTTCACCATGAAGGCATAACAGCAAAAAGGGGATGTAGATTATTCTATGAAACCATTAGCTTCCAGATCTTTGATCTGTGCTTCCATATCATTGTAATCCATTACTGGAATGGGAATCCATTTCCCAATTTTCATGTGCTTGCCTTTTATAATTTTTATTTCCATCTCAGGCATAGCTTTGGACCAAAACTATTGGGGATTCTCCGAACAGATAGAGGACTTGATCCTTTCACCTATTTCTAAAATCTCAGCAGGGATTATCTCAGGGCTTTGAGTCATAGCACTTGGAAACTGTTCTATGGCATAGATAAGCTTGGGTATTCTTAGCCTTTCATTCTCTATGGTGAACATTATACTTTTTGCAGTGGCACCATAGGGAGTATATCTGTCTATGAAAGATCTTCCTAAAAGGATGTCTATAGGCATCTTCTCTAAAGCAAAGAAATCACAATGGAAGATTTTATTTTGGATACGCAGGGGCTGCTGGTGTTTATACTTATTGCAAGTAAAACTGTTCCCCTGTATATCTATGCTCTTGTAAGCAAGGTTCTCATCTAGTGTCTTCCAATCACTAATGAGTTGTGGTTTAGCAAAGGATAAAGAAGCGCCTATGTCTACTTGTGCATCAACTAGTCTGCCATTTATTTCTAAAGTGAAAAACTGAGCAAATCTACCATTGATTAAATGGTTAAGGTAGGCAGGCTGTGGCAATTCCAGAGAAGGGATGCTGGTACATACCAACTTTTGTCTTCCTGGATCTTGTACAATGATAGGCTCTGTGTAGACATCTTCTTCAGGTTCTGGTTCTGCTTCTTCTTCTTCTTGTTGATTACTGCATTCACCTAGACAGTAATCTTGGTCAGAGTAAAAGATACTGCCGACTTCATCCTCTTCATAGCCATCGTCCCATCGAGGGTCTGCTGCTAAAACAGGTTCTTCTGCAAGCATAATTTGTTCCCAAATGGGCTCTCTGATTTCTTTCAGTGGCTCTCTACTGGTGAACTTATTCTTTAGCCAGGAGTCGCTAGGCTTCAATTGACTTGGATAATGCACAGGAGGATGCTGAGGTCTGTGCATCATTGGCGGTTGTCTCGGCTGTGAGGGCTGTCTCCCTCTGGATGATTCTCCTCATGAAAATCCTCTTCCTCTAGGCTTCTCTGGTCATTCAGGAACTTCATGGTGATTTCTTGACCAGGGTCCATATGCTTCATAAGATGGATTGTGTTTGCTTGGTCTGTATGGACGTGATCCTCGCTGCATGTTTGTCATTGGCTACTCAAGGTCATCAGCAAGTGATTCTAGCTCTGTTGTGTCTTCATCGTCAGATACTTCATCTGGAAGATCTTTAAGAGTTGGCTCATAGATATCTTCTTGGAGATAAAGATCTTCATCTGTATCAACTATATCCCACCACGCTACTGCGTTAGAAGAAAAAATAGCTTTAACTGCAGGATTTTTGCAAGAGCAGTTAGGAGCAATATGACCAGGCTTGTGGCATATATATCAAATGGGTTTATTGGATGGAGGACGAGCGGTATGACGTTTCTTGATGAAACGATGAGGAGGAGCATAGGAATGCTTCTTAGGGAAGGAGCGACGCTTATAGGAAAGATGCCGGCGGCGCTGCTTCTGGTGTCGGCGTGGTTGCACATAAGGGTGACAGCCAAATGGGGCTATTTCTGGAAATACTGGAGCGATTTGAGTGGCTTAGTGCTTGCTTAGCTTCTGCATGGACATAGTTTCAGAGCTAGAATCATAATATTTTGCTGTGTAAAATCAATAACATCTGAGATAGCAAGTTCTTCAATCGTAAGACCTTTTAGATCTATATAAGAAAGAACTCCGTCAATCAGGTTATAAGGCATAGCATGCAGGAATTTCAGCTTTACTTCTATGGAAGTAGAACAGCGACTTTCATATGCAAGCTTTCTAAATTGTTTAGCAAAAGCCTCAAATTGCTTGAGATCACAAAGTTCCTTTTTTAGCAACCATTTCTTGGATTCTAACTGGTGATTGCCGACAGGTGGAGCAAACTCATCAATTAATAATCTAAACAAAGCATTCAAAGAATCTGTTTGATTATGTACACGAGCATATTGCTTAGCTTCTGGGATAGCATCCCACCAAAGACTAGTGATTCCCCAGAAAAATTTTACTACAAAGCAAGTGCTGCCTACATGATCAAGATGGGCCTGTATTGTGAGGACTCGCATGGTATTACACCAGGCGGCTATTTCATCTAAGGGATTTAACAGGTCATCAATATTGAGATACCACGGCTGCAAATGGACATGAGTGTGTTGCATAAGGGAATGACTAGGTGACTTTTTAATTGTTTTGAAAGAAGGGCCAAAAGATACTAAACAAAGAGGTTTGGATGAAGATTCGGCCTTTTGGTCTTCTTTGGATAGCCAACTAAGACTATCATCTAGGCTATCAAGCTTTTAATCTATGGAATCTATTTTCTTCTGGATATTATTTACAGTATCCTTAATGGCTTCAATATCAAGACATTCTGACATTTGATCTGGGACAAAAGGAGGTAACTCATACATACCTTCAAATTCAGACTCATTAACAAGTTCTACGGTAGATGTGGATGGTGCTTTTCCGAATTCCATTGTGGGGAGATTTGGGTTCTGGAGTGCGAGAAATTTCTGGTCAGGGAAAAGGATATGCAGAGATAAAAGCGGCCTATGACAATATGGGTAAACGGCCTGTGACTCAATGCAATGACTTCCCAAAGAAATTTATAGAGCAGAGAACTCAAAAGATCTGATCCACGGAATAGGAAAATAAATCACAACTTATAGTATATACTGGAAACTGATTCTAGATCTGAATTGGCTCTGATACCAATCTTTTTATCGCGTCAGTAGACGGATCCTTGTCCAAAAATCTTCACAAATATTTAAGAGAAACCTGTGACAGGAGGCAGGGGCCGAATGGCTACGGCTTCACTATTTCACTCAAAAATAAATCCTTACAAACTTATTACAATATCCTTGTTTCAATTTCTGATTCACAGGATCCTTCGAAAAGGGCAAGTGAAGAGCATACTCTTTTACAAGGCTACTAGATTTTCACAATGAAAATTTATCGATGCTAATACTAAGGCGGAGAGGCTTATTTATAGCAATAGAGAGATTTTGATGATTTTTAGGCTTAATTTGCATAGTTTGATAGAAATCAATCTGAAGTCCAGTCTAGACATAGATGCAGCCAAAATGGGGTGTCTAAAGATGCAACACTACCCCATCACAATGATGAGTTTTTTAATTTAATATAATTTAGACAAACACTTGTTTAATATTTTCTCATTATGATTGGTTATCACATGGCTTTAATTTTCTTTTTCTTTTTTTGGTGGGGGGTTATATTTAATATTTATATGTAATATCATCACTTTTAATTATCATAACTAGTAAGTTGTTTTTTAATTCAAATAATTATGATGGATCTTCAACTTATCCTACTTAGTGGATTCCAAGCTTGAAAAATGTATTCTTACCAAAACAATTCATTATATAGCTATTTATATCGGGACATGACCAATTAAGATACTAAATCTAACTAAGGGATCTCTTACCATAAAATACCAAAGGAGAGAGTTATAGATCCTCCAGGTAAATGATATTATACAATAACCCTAGCTAGGACTACAATACATAAAAGAGATCTATTCTTGTGCTCACTAAAGCTTGTGGCACAAAGAGGGATAATTTAAATAAATAAAATAAAACATGCAAAGAGAACTCTACTCAATTCAATGTAGAGGTAAACTAATCAAGGAGTAAAACATTCATCCTACTAATTTATGCAATAATTATCTACTAAATGAAAGAGTAAAACTTAGGAATAATTACCTTGAATTGAACCAATCATGCCTCAATCTCTCCCTTGGCTAATGGTGCTTTCCAAGAAGTTGTTGTTGTTGTTTAAAGATCACACTATAGAAATTATCTCTAGGTTAAAATACTCCTACTTTGCATCCAAGACTTTACCACAAGATAAAATTCTTTCCCTCCAAGGCAAAACCCTAAGAAATGACTCCTCAAATGTAAAAATAGTAGAATTTTAAGCTGTAGCAATGATAAAATGAATGTTCTTCTATTTAGAAATGAATTTAACGGGGTATTTATAGCCAAGGATTGACCCTAAACTCTCTTGGGAATTTTAATGACAAGGTTCAATAGGTCAATCTTATTTGGTGGGAAATAATTTCTTTAAGCCTTGAACTAGGTTATTTTGGTTGAAAAAGTTACATAATATGCATTGAATTCCCAACAAGATCAATCAGGCTAACATAGTCAAAAAATGAAAAAAAAAAAAAAGGTGTATGTTTAGTTAGGGTCTATTTTGGAAGGTGAATTTCTTAGAGGAGTGTACAATTGGATTTTAATTGTATAGTTAATTGCATAATATTAGCTTTTAGTGGTTTTAGGTAATGGTATAGGGACCCATAATCTTTAGAAGTACCAAAGTTCTACCCACCCCTTTCCTAGTGCACCCTTTATGGTATGTGCTCAAAGATATTGAAACTTGATAGGTTCTTGCAAGAGAGAAAGCATTAGTAAATGATAAAGTTTGAAAATATTATGTGAATACAAATGCCCCACTTGAAGCTCATCACGTGTCATGTAGTTTTAACATGGGATGGTGATTTGAAAAAGAATATAATAATGCAAAATGGTGAATTAATAAATTATAATAAAAATTGGAAACATAAATGAAGGTAAATAATTGAAAAATACCTACCTTCACTTACCTTGTTGTTATCAAATAGAAGTTCCAGTGAAGTAGATGGAATAAGCATCTAATATATGGGACATTAAGTGAACTTGAAAAGTAAGTTAAAAATTGAAATGTTTGTAAAAATATGGGTTAAGTATAGAAAAATTATCTACATTATTAGGATTCCATAACCTTTTTTAGTTTGGAAAAATATCTTGTAGAAACATAGTTATGAGCAAAGCATGATTTTTTTTGGTAGATAATTGGTAGCTAATGAATTTGTAAATTTTAAATATAAATAGGATTTTTACTATTTATTTTCAATTTTACTATTTTGAGAAACTATAGTTATATGTAACCTAGATAAGTGATGATATAGATCATGGAATGTGAGGAGCATGAGGAGGAGGATGCATAGTGGCTATTACTAGCATGATCCAGGTATAGAATGTACTTAAATTTTATTTTTTATTGATTTTATTTGAAAAATGAGGTAGATTTGAAAGAGTAGGTACTAGGGCAAATTTGTGTAGTAGAATTTACCCCAAAATATTTTAGGGTAAAGTAGTAATTAATATATAAAATGGGTAGGGGTTAAAGACAATCATTAATGAATAAATAATTAATAATAAACATGTGAAAAATCACCATAATAAATGACTAGGATCAACCTAGACAACATAGTTGTAAATTAGTAGGTTAGTAATAATGGTTAATTACATAGTATTAGATTAATCTAGTTAGTCATTAGTTGTTTGATTGCATGTATATAGGTTAATCTAGTCTTATAGTGTCTAGGTGGTCGATCACATACATCCTAGATAATTCAATAATGTATTTAGGTGGTTGATGTAATTTTAATAAATGTCTCACTTAATATGGAGTTGTTGATGTAGTAGGGTTTCTTGGATGACTATGTAGAAAGTGGCCAATGCAGTTACATTAGGTGGTTGACTTCATATATAGTGGTTGATTCAATTTAATTTTAATAGTGGCCAATGTAGTTAGATATATGACTGGCTTAGTATAAAAGTTACTCCTAATTGACATAGTTATTTATATGGTTGATGTAGTATATAATGTTGAGAAAATGAAAAAATCAGTTAATGAATTAGTTGATTTTTATGTAAATGATTGTATTATTAATTTTTGTAATGTGAATTGGTTATTATTTGATATTGAAGGCTAATACATGAATTTTTTTTGATATTTTACAGAGACAAAAAAAACTAGCAACTGGTAGATACAATTTGGTTACTAAATTTGTTGGACAGATTGATAGTTGACGATCATGAATAATTAATGACATTGGACTTTAGAGGTATTATGGAGATGCATTATATTCCCTTGAGTTTTGACTTAGTCTTCATGTTCTTAGGGTAATGGGAGTGGATAACCAACACTTTTAGGTGGGTGGTGGATGGGGATACCATTGAGGTGGGTATCACCCTAAATGATGTTCATGCAATTTTAGGACCACCTATTTTAGGTACTCCTATTATTTGTGATACCTTTGATATGGATCCTAAGATATGAGCCTTAGCATTATGGGAAACTAGCTCATATATATATTTTCATGGGTTGTAAGTACATTTTTTTATGTTTATGTTTCAGTGATTCTAGATATCTAAAAGGCTAGATTGGCCTTGTGATAGCTCATGTGATCTATCATAAGTTAAATGGGAAGGTGAAAATATATGTGTTCATCTTGTGTCATTAGAGATTAGAGCAAGATATGATGTATTAATTAGGTTAATTGATCCAGATGTAGTTGGTATATGACATGTATAACATTATTTTATGAGGGCAGATGACCATGGACCTCGTTATTTTATTGAGTAGCTAGATTTATGGGAGATTTATTATGTATTAGCCTATGGGGTTTCCCCACATAATAGATGATATTTTACCTCATATTTTGAGATGGAGACATGACCATATGCTAAGGGGTGTACCTCATTCCCTAGCATTAAAGGCTATCACCTAAGGAGATATTATGTGGCAATTATACATAGGTATTATAGATAGTTGGCCTTCTTAGACAAATGGTTTTTAGGGATTGGGTCATGTTCATATCATTGGTGATTATACATGGTGGGTAGAGCCACATATTGTTTCTCACATACCTAGTTAGTTGGAATTTCCACCTATAATATAACCTATAGTAGTGCTTAGATATTAGGCATGACATGCTAGGGAACATAGGGGTAGTAGAGGTGTAGGAGTGCTTACAGTTGAGCTTATCATTTGTCCATGTTGATCGAGACCTTGGGTGAGTGATAATGGAAAAATTAGAGAGAGTTGATAGTGATGGTGGAGGTAGAGATGGCAATGGAGGAGGAGGTGGAGGTGGTGATTTTTTCACCATAATAGGCTTTGTAATTACCACCATGGGCATCATGATGACATAAAAATAGGTAGGTATAGAAGCAAATAGTGGTGCAAGAGAACTAGGAGCCATAAGTAGAGGCAGTTGAGTATGGACATCTTATGGCACAACCTATAGATAATTGATCCATAGAGAGACATATTTGTAATAGACCATGGCATGTTTGTGTTATCCCACCTAGTTTTGAATCACCCTAGATACATGCCCCATTATATGTACTCAACAAGAAAATAGATGGAGAGATAATTATTAGTGAGTGATTTTTATTTCAATATGTATTTGATATTTATTTTATTTTGGATAACTAGATATATATTTGTTTAGGTGGATGATTTTTGGATATGTGTGTGTGTGTGTGATCTAATGTACATATATTTTTATTTTATAGATACTTCTTAGGAGTTTAGATAGTCTATAGTAGTCTAGGAAATGCATCATGATATTTTAGATGATGTGTTATTCTATCATGATATAATTGATATGATTGATCCTATTATATTGTATACCCGAGCTTATGTTATTTAGATTTGATTGGTCAGTGAGGCAATGCAAGAACTATAGATACAAGGAGATAGAACATAGGTAAAGTTTCTACTGAGAGTGGGAGATGGAGAGATTTGAGCATGACATACACTATCTTAAGAGTGGGCTGATCACTTGGATACATCTAGATATTTGGCAAATGTATAGGACTAGATTAAGGGGATTCATAAATTGACATAGCCACTGCAGTGCACCATTCAAAGTTGGTAGTCTCAAGGTTTGATGGGTAGTATAACCCATCCTCCAAAAAGGTAGGGAGGACCACAGTTATAGAGTTGTTATTATATTATGCTTATAGCATGTTTTTGTGTTGTATCAAATATTAGATCCATTGGTGTGTGTGTGTGTGTGTGTGTGTGTGTGTGTGTGTGTGTGTGTGTGTGTGTGTGTGTGTGTGTGTGTGTGTGTGTGTGTGTGTGTGTGTGTGTGTGTGTGTGTGTGTGTGTGTGTGTGTTGTTTGTGTGTCTATGTAATTATTGATATGACTCTTGTATGTTATGGATGTATGTATTTTTTTAGAACATGTGTTTAATTTTTGATATATGTTATGAGAAAATGTATGATGTATTTTTTATTCTTTTCTAGCAATTGTGAACAAATGCGAGGTTAAAAAGAATGATATAAAAATGTAAAATATATTAGATCTCATGGAAAAATATAATGTAAAACTCACTAAATCATGTTGAGAAGAGTGTAAAATGTAAATAAAGAAAATTTTAAAACATACTAAATAAAGTTGAAAAGCATGTAAAACATAAATAAATGATAAAATGAAATGAAATAAAATGAAATGAAAAATACACTAAATCAAGTTAAAAAGCATGTAAAACATAAAATAATCAAATTGTAATAATGAAAAATGTAAAACACATTAAATTAAGTTGGGAAGTGTGTAAAACATAAATAAAGGAAAATAATGGAATAAAATGTAAAACACACTAAATCATGTTTGGAAGCATGTAAAACATAGATGAATGGATCATAATAATGAAAATATAAGACACGTTAAATCAAGTTGAGAAACATGTAAGACATAAAAGAAGTGACAACAAAATAGCAAGTATAATGACATGTAGATTTGTGTGAATCACTTATTTAGAATAAGTATAGTCATTTTGTGATTTAATCATTGTATGGAGCTTGAGGATATTTTTTGAGGAAATACTGGTGTTATCCAAGGTCTTACACTATAATTCACAAAGGTTGAGCTAATGAGGTAAATAATAATAATGGGAAATATTAATGGATGGTAATGAAATGTTTGTGAGGGAAGCTTGGTCTTATATAAGGTCTTATATTTGAACTCACAAAAGAAAAATAAAATGGGCATGATCAGTTAAAAAATAATATTCATCAAGGAGGAATATTGAGAATGTTGTAATGAAAGAGGGAAAATCATGACATATGCATTCTGTAATAAACCTTAGTAGGCATGAGACATACTAAGTAAATAGGTAGGTGTTAAGAATTTATTGGATTCCAAATTTAAAAGATATATATTCGTAATAAACATAAAAATTTATGAGATATTAAATTTAGTACTAATATAATCTCATGAATGTTATAAATACAAGAAAAGTAAAATGGACCTACCTTCTCATAACATGTTCTCCATTCCTCAAAACCCCTTATTGAGTTGTCAATCTACTATGAATATTGGGTAATTATGTGAAAAAGTAGGTAGCATGACAGATAAGTTTGAGACATCCTATCATAGTATACTAGCCTATCACACCCCAAAGGACCTTGACTCTATCATGACACCAATTGTGAAGTTTAATCTTTAACTAAAAATAGGAGATGTGTTAAGATATTAATCATGTCTTTTAGTGTGATTTTGCATTTTGAGTGTTTATTTATGCCTTTTTATCATTTCCTTTCGTTTAAATGATTTGTATTTTAAATTTTATGCATTTTTTCATTCCTCCTCTATATGGATTAAGAATAACCAAACATGAGTGATAAAAGTGATAAACACAGATAAGTTTTAGGCTTTAGTTATAGGATAAAAAATACCTAAAGATTTTTTCATGTTGCTAAATAATTAATCTTGCCCATAAATAAGTATGTGATCTCAATATTAACCATATGTGTGCTTAGTATGAATTAAAACAATGGGAGAGTGGAGATCGAATAGATCTATATATTTAGTGATACAATGAGAATTATGCTTGCTAACTGATAATATGGTAAAAATAGGATATTAAAAGGGTGGGGATTTAGAACTATGTCACAATAATAATTATCTTATTAAAATAAATAACATAACAAGCATTAAACTAAATCATCCTAAATAAAAATAGAAGAAGAAAAAATGAAAATGAAATTAATCTGTGAAACATGTCCAAGTGATAAGTAAAACAAAAGATCAATATGTGCTCATAAATCAAATCCAAATCATATGAAATTGTAATAAGTAATGTGATGAAACACCATGACGTGTTCAAAAGTATTGATAAATTTTGTGACAAACATCATCCATAAAATCTAATACATCCTTGTGTAAATTTGCTCTAACTTTGATCAAAGTCTCATTAATGTTTGTAAAAAGTCATGAAAAGACAACCTGATGCAATATCTCTATTAAAAAAGTGGATATGCTAGAAGAAGAATGATGCTCATGGTGTAGTTACTATGAGAGATAATCAATGCAAAGAACTGATATCAAACTATGATGAACATCCTAATATCTATGAATACGTGTGGGATGCAAATAAGGCTAAACCTTTATCTGTGAATGCCTTGGAGTACAAAATTGAGCCAATAAAGGCATAGGCTATAGAAAATCAAGAAAAATATTTTGTAGTACTTGACATCTATCTATATGATGTGTAGTACACCAATGCCAAAGATAATAAACTTGCCCGTATTTAATTATATATTCTAAAAGTATCTTAGGTGGAGGTAGGCTCTTGTCTATAGATTGTGCCTTATCTAGATAAAGTGTGTCAATGTATTGTCAAAGCTATCAACAATGACTAAAAGAATGATTAGGTGTTCCATGAAAGCAACAAGTATGTCTAGGATTAGTATACTATGAAGGTCAGCTATCTATAGTAGAAGTTGTGCTTCATGCTTGATGTCACTGATTTGCATGATAATCCTTAGGCTAATGACTATAAAATCTATGGATGTCATAATATGGTTCATCTACCATCATGTTAGTAGAGGGTAAAGCTTAGGCAAAGTTATTATGCCATTAACAATAGGAGAAATCAAAATCGGATCAGGACAAGGTTGGGATGCTTCAAGATATGAGCTCAAAGTGGGTTACTTTAGTGTATTTGACATCTCTAGAGGGATTAAGAAGCAAGGATTTGAGTATCTAGTGAAATGGTAAGGTATTATCATAGCATGATCTAAAATCATACTCTGAAGAGGATCAGTAGTGATTGGATGGGTAGTAGTGTGTATGTGATCCATCTTAGACCTATGAATGTCAAAATAAGAAGAATTAATATTAGTTACTATAGAAGGAGAAGGAACTGAATGCATAGAACTAAAATAATGTTGTAAATAAGAATGATATTTAAGCATCTTTAGATTTTTAGCTTGAGCAAATCCAATTAAAAAAGGATCATCTAAAGAGTATCCATCACCATAATCAGGAGTGTGAAGGTCAATAGCACATGTGTTGATGATTTTATCAGTTGAAGAGGCATGATGAATGGAGTGTTTAGTTTTTATTAGAGTGACCAGAATTTCATTTGATGGTCTTTAACAAGACCAAGGATTTAGAGAATGAGGTAATTAAGAAATTATGTGAGGAGAGAGATCAAAAGTTTTAATTTTCAAACTAATCTTATCTGATTCATCATGGTCTAAATCTAAGATATTAGGTAGCATGTTTCTTATTAATTGAAGGTGACCATTATAACCTCTAGTAGAGCTTACATGATAATTAAATCACTATGATTCATGAAATGGTATGCTAGGTAAAGGTTTGAGGATAGTACTTTAAAAACACCTCATTCTTTGAATTGTTTAAAATTTCAAATATTGGTATCTCCTTAAATATATATATATATATATATATATATATATATATATATATATCAATTTAACACATTGGCATGCTCACGAGGCTATTAATCTCATGCAGTGTGTCCCAGGTCAATTGAGTAAAATGTTATAATAAAGTGAGAAGTTAAATATCATGAATTTGACATGCACCATGATAGGGGGAAATATGATAGGAATCCAAACACACCCTAAGGTAGGAATTTTTATTCTATCGTATCCTTGACATGTATTATGAGTATATTTTAGATTACATTCAAAATATCCAAGTGTTTTAATGAAATCAAGGGAATCCACACAAGTGCCTAAACCTTCATCAATAAATACATGTTTAACTTGGATATATCATATTTGAATACTAATGAATAATGGAGGATCATCCACACAAAGAAAAATCTCATTAGGAGTCATTAACAAGATAGGTAATTTGAGTGAAATAGAATTATCTATAATTTCATCAATATGGACAGACATTTATTCACACTACTAAAGGATGTTATCTTCAAACCCTGATAAAGTAGCTTTTTACCCCACATGTAGGGGGTAAGGGATAATCATTTTTAATAAAAGTTGCATTAGATGATTATGATGAGAAGGACAAGTTATCATGAGTTATAAGAAAGGGATTTCATATGGGATATGTGAAATTTTGGCTATAATATCCCACTCATCATATCTAATTAAATTTTATCAGATAAAGGTGCATAGTGTTGAATTAAATCCTTTGAAGGTGTAGCGAAAGTGCATTGAGTTTATGTTGGTAAGATGTATTTCATTGATTTTTATTTAATATGGATTGACTGATTATATCTGATTGTGTTATGTTAGATGACATGGTCGAATCATTAGTTACTTCTTGTGCTTGAGAGGAAGAAAAAACCAATGATAGAATATTTTGGGGTTTCCAAGTGAGGTGTCTTAGTTAAAGGAGTAAAATTTATATCAATATTATGTGATTTATTTTCTAACTATAACATTGGATTTTATGCTTGTGAGTTTGTTGAATTTATTGGAATTGGTTCTAATTACCCTAATTCCATGAGATGGGATGTATAAGAATCTTGAACAATATATAATTTTTGGAAATTATTGTAGTTGAAATTTGGATAATTATTGATATAGGAAACTACTATCCTCATATTATTCATATTAACAACATTCTCATCATGCATGTTAGGATCCACAGAACTTTCAACATTATTAATAGTGGGAGATTGGTTATAATTAGATTGATGATTAGGAAGGAATCCTTGTAAATATGTAAATGAGTATTTGTTTGGTTAAGGGATTCATGTTTAGTTTTAGTTTCATGAGCCTTATTTATTAATTCATAAGATTTTTGATGTGTACGTATGAGTAATTCATGATCAAAATTAAGTCCAAGAAGATAGTCCATATAAAATTTTCTTAATTGGCAACAAGTTTCATGAGAGTGGTCCCAACTTGCATGATACCAATAGAAATTGTGTATCATACCAGCATTTGGTAGGGTGATTAGAATCATATTCTCACGGTGAAGTTTGAGGAAGACATTTTTTAATCTTTACTAATGAAAGTGGTGAAAAATGTAGAATTAGGATGAGAATAATTGGAAGTTGGTGATGAAATATAGACTCTATGGGATTACTTAGAGTAATGGCTAAAATGATGTGTATATAATCATAGGTATTTGTAACATCATCATTTATTGCATGTATATTTTTTGCTTTCATGAGAATTCATGTCCTTATTGGAGGGTTTGAATCTCAAACTGTTATATAAGGAAATCTTGATGTTTAACTAGGTCAAGGTCTTCTTATACATATTTTGGAGAAAGAGTACTCACATGATACTTTCATTTAGAGTGAAGAGAATTAGTGAATAAATGAAATATATTATCATCAAACATGTTGTTCTCAACTTTGTTAGACAAGTATTTCCATTATTTGATGAATACTTGTGCTATTTTAAATTCTAATTATTTATAATTAATGAAATGAGCTATGTTGTTTTCATTAAATCATTAGTTTGGAATTCTTAAACCAATGCATTATCTAAGTCCTTTAAGCTAGTGATAGAATGAGTTTTAAGTTGATTATACCAATCTAGAGTGTCACCTAAAAAGGTTTTAGCTGATAACTTGGTGGTGGTAAAGTTTTTAAGTTTAACCTAACATTTGTATAGGTTTCCAAAAGTCTTCAAATACAAGGATGGATCTGTGGATCCATTATAAGTGATATTGGGAACTATACCACCTATCTTAATGTTTGATATTTTAGGAACTAGAAGTTTATTTTTTAAGTGTTTGATAGCCTTGTTATTAAGTGGAGGTTGTAGTATAAGGTTACCATGTTCATATATATTAGGGGTATTATGATTTTGAACCCCCCATTGAGTAATTTGAGGATGAGTTTGGAAATGCATTAGCTGATTTTACAATTGCATCATTTGATTGTCATTATTAGCTTGAAAAGTAGCCATTTGTTTTAAAGTTCTAAATAATAATTGATTGGTGTTAATGGTATTTTGACTATTGGAATCAACATGGGATGAATTAGTGTTATGTGAGGAATTAAGAGTTTGAAATGCACTAGTATATTTATATGCACTATTAGTTGTATGGATTTGAGTATTAGTGTGGGTGTTTTGAGTAGACCCACTAAAGGTCATGCCTACCATGTTTATAATTATGGTTTTCATGGAGAATGAAGAAGGAATGGAAGATGATGTCATGCTAGTATAATAAGGTATGAGAGAGGATAAAGATGTGATAAAATTCATAAAATGACTTGCCCTAAATCCTATAGCAAATCTAGGTGAAGGTGAATGGGGTTATTGAATGTGAGGTCCCATCATAAGGTTATAAATGATCATGGGATCTTTAACCTGATTTTGAGGGTTTTAATTGATGAAGAGGATAATTTCATACATATATTCAAGATCATTTTCATCCTCTACTATTTATAGGAATAAATGATTAAGATAAGTAGAATAGGGAAGAGTCCCATAATTAGTTAGTCTAGTAGTAACGTGGATATTGCTAAGGTCGGGATTATTTATCACATGATATGGGAGATGCATATTAGATGATTTATGGGGATTAGTAAGACTCAGCATGTTATTTTGATTTTGTTGTGCAGTTTCATCAAATAAATGTTTCATGATGAAAAGCTTATCTAGACACTTACTAGGGAAATAAAATTATAGAAGCTGAAAATGAATGAGATCAGAGTAATACGATGATAGAAAAATATGTAAATAGACTAGATTGAGATGGGCAATTTATCTAGAAAAGTAGGAAAATAGAATAGTCAGTAAATTGACAAGGTTGAGTTAGTCAATCTAGTTGTAAAAATAGTAAAATAAAATAATCTATGAATTGACTTGGTCAAGTTGGTTGATCCAGTTAGAAAAGTAGGAAATCTAGGTTGAGTTAGTCAATCTAGTTGGAGTAGGAAAATAAGAATAAATTTAAAACACATAGCAAAAAACTTGTATCAATACTGGATAATACAGTCTATAATACAACATAGAATGGAAAATAACAAACAGAATGAATGTAATTTAGATGCTAACTAATTATCTAAAAATAAGTTTAAGAATTTACAATAAAGGTTGTGATTGATAATATAGGCTTCCAAAGATATTGTCTTATTTTTTGGATAATGTTGGCCCAATGTTTTAGAGTGTTAACTATGGAGAAAGTGTCATTTCCATATCCTAGTAAACTTAGTTTCAAGGGTAAGCTAGAAGTAACTTCTCAATGATAACCACTAATCGATGTACCACATAATTAAACCAATAGCTAGATTTATAAGGTCAAATAAAAAAATCTTAGGAAATTTTGAAATACCATGAGGTACGTGGAGACTAAAGACCGTGTTTAGCTCTATATTATGGCTATGAGTATTGAAGAAAGACCTTTATGCCATGATATCTGTAAATAATAGATAAGGACCATAAAAATATTATCTAGCCCTTCATGCTAGTAAATAGGTAGTTTTAAAATTATCGGTACATAGTTTCTAGGGAAAGCCAAGAAATATGAAAATAAAGGTGAAAATTAATTTTGTTGAAAACTAAGTTGCAATTTTTTTAAAATCAAATAAATAAGTAGCCAACTAGAGATTTAATTGATTGTAATTACTATGAAAATTGAAGTGAAATTCCTTTGTTTATGCTATAAAATTGAAATATATAAAATAAGATCAAGTAGATTGATCTAGTTGGGCAAACAATGTAGAACATAATCAAGTTGATCAACTCAATTTATTGTAAAATAGGCTAAAACATACAAAATTTACCTGGTCAACTTAGTTTGATGGTAGAAAATAGGAAGAAAACTAAATCGAGCCTATCAATCTAGTTGATTGAATGGGTATAGTTTTACAAAACTAAAACAATGAGAAAAATAATACTTAATTTAAATTTTAATAGAAAGGCAAAAAATGAAATTTGATAAATATTGATAAAATAAAAATACTGAGTTTTTTAGAATGAACTTAGAGAATATAACAATATCAAATGGGTCAAATTAGTATTTTTTCTTGAGAATGTTGAATTGTTGTTTGATTAGGTCAGCCAAGTGAGTTTTTGATCTTGTAAAGGTAGAAAATAGAGTTATTGAATAGAATTGAGTCAGTCAATCTAGTTTAAATAAGATTGATAAAAATAGGAAAATGAAACTAGATCAACCATATCAATTTAGTTAGCTGAAATTGAAATACAAAAAATAATGAAATCAAATAGGTCAATTTAGTTAGATGCAAAAGGTAGAATAAATGACTAGATCAATTATTTTGACCCAGTTGGATAAAACTAGAAACCCTATACATAGAGAAAATAAATGGATTGAGAGTATCTATGAAGTTTTAAAACTACACAAAAAATATAGAAGTGGATCAATAGGGTCGACCTAATTAAAAACCTATACATAGAATACATAAATAGGTTGACAGGCTTGACCTGGTTAAAAACCTATGCATTGAATATAAAACTAGATCAAAAAGATCAATCTAATTGATTATAAATGATAATTAAAAATTAAAATAGTTAGATTCACATTAGGTTCACCAGAATGTATGCAATGAATTAGGATGCATCTGTAACTTACTAATTAGTGGATTCTAAACTCAAAGAGGTTATTATTACCAAAATAATTCATTGTATAGCTATTTATATGAGGACATGACCAATTTGGGTACATTAAATCTAATGGATATCTTACCACACACTGCCAAAGTAGAGGGCTCTAAATCCACTAGGCAAATGACATTATGAAATAACCATAGCTAGGCCTACAACACATAAAATAGATCTAATCTAGTACTCGTTAAAGCTTGTGGCATAAAGAGGGATAGTCTCAACAAATAAAATAAAACATGAAAAGATAACTATGCTCAAGTCAATGTAGAGTTAAACTAAGGAGTACAACATTCATCCTACTACTTTATGTAATAGTTATCTACTAAATGAAAGAGTAAAAGTTAGGAATATTTACGTTGAATTGAACCTGTCATGCCTCAATCTCTCCTTGGCCAATCGTTCTTTCCAAGAGGTTGGTGTTTCTTTGTAAGGATCACACTATATAAATCATATCTAAGTTAAAATACCCCTACTTTGCATCCAAGACTTTCCCAAAAAACAAGATGCTTTCCCTCCAGGGTAAAACCCTAATCAATGACTCCTCAAATGTAGAAATAACATAATTATGAGATGTAACAATGCAAAAATGAATGTTTGTCTCTTTAGAAATGAATTGAATGGGGTATTTATATCCAATAATTGATCATAAACCCTCCCTATAATTTCACTGAAAAGGTCATCTAGGGCAAACTTGTTTGGTAGGAAATATAGTTTTTAGGCCTTGAACTAGGTCGATTGGGCCAATAGCGTTTTGTAACATTTGTTAAATTCCCAATAAGATCTATCAGGCTAAAATATTTGTAAAATTAATAAAAAGGGGTGTATATTTATTTAGGGATTATTTTGGAAGGTGAATTTCTTAGATGAGTATATAACTAGGTTTTATTTGCTTAGGGAGTTGGATAAAAGTAACTTGTAGTGGTTTTAGGTAATGGTATAGGGACCAGAAATCTTGAAAAGCACCAAATGTTTTCCCACCCTTTTCCTGATAAACCTTTTAAGACATACACTTAGAGAGATTGAAAAATGATAGGTTCTTACAAGAAAGAAAGCACCAACAAATGATACAGATTAAAATTATTGCGTGTATACAATTTCCTCATGTTGATGTTTCTAGGAACCATGAGAAGTCACTTAGTTTTCGAATGTTTTGTAAAATCCTATTTGATGAAGTGCATATCATTATGATATTTATTAAGTAAAATATAAAAATACTCAATACCTTTTATTTTGGTCACATATATTTTATTATTAGTAGTTTTGGGTATAATATATTTCGTTTTGATCACCAGTTAGCATAACCTACTTAGGGGAAATGGCCATCATAACACTTTTTTTTTAAAAATATGAGAATGAATAGTATTTTTTACTATGTGAAAGATTTTTGTAAAAAATACATGAAAAATGACATTTTGGATAATGTTCAAACCATGTTTGTGTTCATGGAGAGGGTTTTCTATTAAGAAACTTATTTTATTTACATCATAGAATTTTTGGCATCTTTCCCTCAGATTTGAAATAGTATTAGGGGTTTGGATAGTCATGGTAATCATAGTTATATTTATTTGTATGGATGGGGGAGTTTGGATATATTTATGGTTATTTATATTATTGGTATTAATTTGAAAGGGAACTCAATTGTGAAATACATTATTTTATTTTATTTTTTAATCCTTTTACTGGCCTTTGATTTTAGGATCTAGTTAGTTTAATTGAAAGATATATGTTAAGTTGAAGAGGGAATAAAATATCGAGATCTTGGTTGAATATGTGTTTGGTATGTTTATTTTAATTTTGAAATACTATACTAGAATGAATATTAAATCTATAAACCTTACCTTACCTAGATTGTGAAAGATATGTTTGAATTTATTTGTAATATCTATGATTTATGAAACCCTAGTTTGGATATTGGAGATTACAATGAATATTATTTTCTTCTATTCTATGTTAAAAAAATGTTAGATGTCATATTATAGTTATGTGAGTTATATGTATAACCTTTCAGAATGATTATGTAAACTATTTGAATATTTATTAAATGTTTGATTGTATAATTTCTTCAATAATAAATATACATGCCTATGAAAACTAGCTTGATAGATAGTCTAACAACATTTATATATTAATGATATCTATTTGTGTTGATTGTGTAAGCTATTCTGAGTAAACTTTAAATTATACAATGCATGTCATTTTTATAATCATTTTTTTTCTATTGTGTGTGGCTATAATTAATTTTATAGATGAATGTTTTGTTAAAATATTTGAAATTCCTAATAGTTGGCAATATGTATATATATTTGAGAACAAAGGTTGATGGCTAAAGAGACTAGTTTGAATAGATTATAGGTGGATATTTGGATCAACTTGTTAACCATATTGTGTTAATAAAACTATCTTGATTTAATTTGCATCATGTAGAATGAAATTACTTTAATTAGGACTACAGTTTTTGATCAAATCTTATAGTTGATGGAATACTTGATGTCCAATTTATTCATTAAAAACTTTGAGAATGGAATAAAAATGAACCATACCAAGGTTCTTAGATTCCACCTTGATGTGTTTTAATCTAATATGAAGTGATTGGTTATGACGTGGTCAGAATAAAAGATTCATTTACAAATTTTTCAAATCATAAATTCACCCTTTAAAATAAATGCTTTTTGGTTATGTTTATGATTTTTTTAATATTTTGAATCCTAACATCCTTCACTACTTTACATGTATATCATGTTGTGGTTTAAAATACTTAGAAATTATAGAGTTATTTTTTTTAATGATGTTTAATAATATTTGAATTTGTTATGTCACATCTTAGTCTAGTAAATTATTGTGGTTGTCGCAATACATTTAGTGGGAGAAGTCTCTTACCAACCATATTACCACACCCTAAACAAACCTTATCTATTTTAATGCATTTGAAAACCTTGATTAATAATATATTGGAAGTGTGTTTTGGACATGATAAGTTTTTAGTTTACATTTGATATATATTTTTTCCTCATGTCTTGAAGAGGTACCCCTAGGTATTATAGTGGTTTTATTATATGATATCTTGAGCTAAGTATTATGATGCTTATAAGGTAAGATATTTAGAAAACTTCATGACTTAAACATGTTAATTTAAGAGCAATGGGCTTATTTATTCTTGTGATATAAAGTGAGATATTTCTCCCCCTCCATTCCCTAACACCTTAAGCCTCTAGTTTTTTTAAAGTTTAAAATATTAATATTGATGAATGTCATTCTAATTCATGATTTTACTCTGTAAGTATAAAGGACTAAGTGAATTCTTATGTGTTAGGTGATAATATTTATTTAGTTATGAATTTTTTATTACAGACACATTTTACATGAATAAATGAGGTTCCATAACTTTGGTTGATGGTATTTTAATGTTTTTTTTCCTAAGACTCAAATGGGGTTATGAAGTTGTTAGTGGAGGAAAATTGGATAATTTCTCCCATTGACTCATCCAACACATTATATTTCCCAATAAACCCTAACTTATTTGTATAAATGGAGACTTCCATTTAGAAAAATTAAATTACATTTATTTTTAAAACGTTCCTTTATTTAAATTTTTGAATCAAGTCAATTTCATTTTCACAACGCATTCACATGCTCAATTTATATGGTGACCTTTAAAAAGTTTCATTTAATTTTAGAATGGAACACATAAAAAAATATTTGTGAAACCTTAATTATATTTATGGACACTTTATACTATAATAATTTGGGACCAAATGTTCACTTCATATTTATGAAATATTTAAAATATTCTTTTAAGTATAAAAGGGTCACATTCATTTTATCCACCTAAGACTTTTGTATTTAGACAAACCTGACCAAAATTAAAAGTTAGATTGTATAATCTAAAAAATCACCTTAAACATATGGTATTATTATTCAACTGATGATGATCACCTCTATCTATACTCTTCACCTCCAATCTCTCTCAATTTGCCTCTAGGGCTAACTTGCTCAAATTACCTCTTTTAGGCTCATTAGATCTAATGACATGTGTGTTCTCTTGCATCAACTTAAATAGACAAGAATGAATGATCCTATTCACTCTATGTTTGTCTTCAATGACCTTTACCTTCTCTTTCAAAGTTTCTCTCCTTTTATTGAATCCTTTCTCGCACAACTACTCAACTCTTCTAGCTCAAGTCTATCCAACAAGATTAGAAACCATCACATTTGGTTTCACCTTTTATAAAGTATTCATGATTATTATGATCACAACATTAATTTTTAGCCACAGCATATTACTTCACCCTTAAGTAATATAACATGGGTTACTTTTAAGCACAACCCTCTTTCAAATAGGCCTAAGTCACCTTTTAGGTCCTATGAAGACCCATCACCTCTTTGACACTTCTCCTAGCAAACTAAGAACACAATGACACTTTAAAATACATGTAACCATGCCACACAAGATATAGGTCTTATTTAAGTGATAAAAACCATCACATTACCCTTCTTCTAAAGCTCAATTTTCTCAAACAACATTCTATGCACACAACCACCATGAACAAGCACACAATCACCTTCTAAGCCTTTGACCATATTGAATATAATTGATCAAACCTTTTATAATCCATAAATATGGTCCTCATGTATTTTAAAACAATATATAATAGTTATATCATCTTAAAACATCAAAATGCTATTAATAACAACTCAATTACCTATCTAAGGTTACTTGCAGAGCATGAATGAGCATATAATCAACTTTGGAGCTCAATAAATTTGACTATACAAACATTTAGACCTTAAAATGAATATTTTAAGCTGAGCCTTGAAGTCTTATATAAATTTGATTTTTAATGAAACATAAAATTCTATATAGATCAAAATTTATGGCTCAAAAACCAAACAATGGTCTTTCCTTCATTAAATTCAAATATTTAAATCCAAACAATCACAGTTTAACCTTTGTCACTAAGAACACATCTTGTTATCTTTTCTCAACTCGAAATGTCAATATTATTCTAAATAATCTCAAAATTTAACTTGTAGTGATCTACTATATAAATATTAAACCTTGAACATGTTGACCTCATCTCATGTACCCTGACAGATTTGACTAAATATGCACTGTCAATCTCTGTGGATTAACCAGGTCTTTATCTTGCAGTGCTCACCATTGATCTAAGCTCAAAAATCTAAAAATTACGACACTTAGAATATTTTTATGTCTTTTTTACATTTAAATATTTTACTTTTACTTGCACCATCAATCTTCTAATATTACAAATTCTTGCAAACTGTTGATCTTATGTCCAAGCTCCATAAATGTGACACATGTCACTAGCACATTCATTCTTTTACATATTAAATTTTACATGCACCATTGGATAAATATATATGATTTAATTTAAAATATTATATCTAATAACTATATGACCTTAGACTTCAATGTATTTTATATTTATAGTCTTTGGCCCAACACAGTCTGCAAGTGCAACTTTGAAGATTTATATCTTGAGCTATAAATCACTTCAAGAATCAAAAATTTTAGGTTAGCTCATTTGCATTATAGACAAAATATCCATCTAAAATTTTGAAAATTGTTTAATTTATAATTACCTAAAATAAATTCATATACTTTTTGGATCATACATGTATGTATGACATGGATTGATGGTCTAGCTAAGTATAGAAACTTAGTGAACTTATGTCTGAGAGGCCAACTTTACACCCACATATATTTAGCTACACTCAACATCATGACCTAAAATTTAAAAAATAGTAACTTGGGAATAATTTAATCACACCCATATAACCAACTCCCATTTACTCATTCATACATGGAAATGGTGACATCATCAAACTACCTACTCAGATTTTTCTACCATTAGACCCAAAATGTCTAGATGAAAACTATGAACAATCAGATGAAATACACTCATGCACACAAGAATTAAAAGAATATAATACCTATTATGAGACCTATTTCATATCCTAAAACCACCATACTCATCCCTAAACATACCTAACCATGAAAAAATTAAAGATCAACCAAGCTTACTTCAAGCATACTAGAACAAGCACACTGCACACTTTGTCATTGACACTTAGATTATCACGACACTTCATCCACTCACTTGGACACCTCCATGACATCACTAAAAACTATCCAATGAAATTAATATTAGGTACTATAAAAACAGAAGTAACTATATAAATATAACTAAAATAATGTTGTAAAGAAGAATGATATCAAAGTATCTTTACATTTTTAGCTTGATCAAAACTAGTTAAAAAAGATCATCTAAAGAATATCCATAATCATAATAAGGAGTGTGAAGGTCAATAGTACATGCATTGATGATTTTATTGGTTGAAGATGCATGATGAATATAGTGTTTATTTTTTGTTTGAGTGACTAGAATTTCATCTAATGGTCTTTGACAAGACCAAGGACTTTGAGAAGGAGGTAATTGAGCAAGTATGTAAGGAGAGAGATTGGAAGTTTTGATTTTAAAACTAATCTCATTTGATTCATCATGATCTGAATATAAGAGATTAGGTTGTATGTTTTTTATTAATTTAGGGTGAACATTTTGATCTCTAGTATATTTGATAGGATAATTAAATCACTATGAGTCATGAAATGGTATGCTAGGTAAAAGTTAAAGGGATAATACTTTTAAAACATCTCATTATTGGAATTATTATAAATTCCAAGGATTGGTATCTCCTTGAATCTTGTATATATATATATATATATATATATATATATATATATATATATATATATATGGATAAATTCAACACATTGGCATGCTCATAAGGTTATTACTCTCATGCGATGTGTCCAAGGTCAGCCATGTAAAATGTTATAAGAAAGTGAGAAGTTAAATATCATGATATTGACACACACCATGATAGGGGGAACTGCGATAGGAATCCAAACACACCCTAAAGGAGGCATTTTTATTCTATCATATCCTTGACTTGTACTTTGATTATATTTTAGATTACATTCACAATATCCAAGTGTGTTAATGAAGTCAAGGGAAGCCATACAATTTATTGAACCTTCATCAATTAATGCATGTTTAACTTGGATTTTTCCTATTTGGATGCTAATGAATAATGGAGGATCATCCACACAAAGCAATATCTCATTCGAAATCATTGAAGAGATAGGTAATTTTAGTGAAATAGAAGTATCTACCATTTCATAAAAATGGATAGACATTTCTTCACACTATTGAAGGATGTTATCTTCAAAAATTGATAAAGTAACTTCTTACCCCACATGTGTGGATGAGGGATGTTCATTTATAATAGAAGTTGTATTAGATGATTATGATGACAAGGAGAAGTTCTCATGAGTTTTAAGAAAGGGATTCGAGATGGGAGATGTGAAATTTTGGATATAAGATCCCATTCATCATATCTCATTAAAATTTTATTGGATAAAGGTGCATAGTGTTGAAGTAAATCATTTGAGGGTGTAGTGGAAGTGTATTGAAATTGATATTGGTAAGATGTATTTCATTGATTTTTAGTTAATTTGGGTTGAATGATTATATTTGATTGTGTTGTCTTAGATGATGTGGTTGAAGCATTAGTTTTTTCTTGTGCTTGAGAGGAATAAGTACCAATGATAGAAGATTTTGGGGTTTCCAAGTGAGGTGTCTTGGTTAAAGGAGTAGAATTTATATCGATATTATGTGATTTATTGTCTAACTATATCATTGAATTTGACACTTTTGAGTTTGTTGAATTTATTAGAATTGGTTCCAATTTCCCTAGTTACATGAGATGGGATGGATAAAAATATTAAATAATATATAATTTTTGGAAATTATTGTAATTAGAAGTTGGATAATTATCGATATAGAAACTATTCTCCTCACATTATTTGTATTAACAACATTATCATCATGCATGTTAGGATCCATAGAAATTTACACATTATTAATAGTGTGAGGTTGGTTATAATTACCTTGATTATTAGGATGAAACCCTTCTAAATAGCTAAATGAGTGTTTGTTTAGTTAAGGGATTCATGTTTAGTTTTAGTTTCATGAGCCTTATTTAGTACTTCATAATCTTGTTGATGTGTATGTATGAATAATTCATGATCAAAATTAGGTCTAATAAGATAGTCCTAGAAAATTTTCTTAATTGATGATAAGTTTAATGAGAGTGGTCCCAACTTGCATGATACCAATAAAAATTTTGTGTATCATACCAGTGTTTGGTAGGCTGATTATAATCAAAGTCTCGTGGTGAATGTTGAGGAAGACATTTTTTAATCTCTGATAATGAAAGTGGTTTTTGGATATCTACATTATTTACCTAAAAAATGTAAAACTAGGATGAGAATCATTAGAAGTTGGTGGTGAAATAATAGTCTTTTTGGGATTACTTGGAGTAATGGATTCAATGATGTGTATGGAATCATAGGTATTTGTAACACCATCATTGATTGCATGTCTATTTTTGGATTTCATAAGCATTCATATCGTTATTGGAGGGGGTGAAGGCTCAAATTGTCATACAAGGAAATCTTGATGTTTAATTGGGTTAAGGGATTCTTCTAAAGATTTTGGAGAAAGATTCCTCACACGGTACTATAATTTAGAGTGAAGAGAATTAGTGAAAAAATGAAATATATTATCATTAGACATGTTATGCTCAAATTTTTTAGATAAGTATTTCTATTATTTGATGAATACTTGTGTTATTTCAAATTCTAATTGTTTGAAATTGTTAAAATGAGCTATGTTGTTTTTAGGAAAATCATTAGTTTAGAATTATTGAAACAATGCATTGACTAAGTCCTTCAAGCTAGAGATAGAATGAGTTTTAAGTTGATAGTTTGGTGGTGGAAAAGGTGTTAATTTTAACCCAATATTTGTATAGGTTTCTAAAAGTGTTAAAATGCAAGGCTAGATCATTGGATCCATTATAAGTGATATTAGAAACTATGCCATGTATGTCAATGTTTGATACTTTAAGAACTAGAAGTTCATTTTTTAAATGTTTAATAGCCTTGTTATTAAGTGGAGGTTGTGGTATAAGGTTACCATGTTCATCTATAGGGGATGCATTAGGATTTTTCACCCCCCATTGAGTATGTTGAGGATGATTTTGAAAATGTATTATCTGATTTCACATTTGCATCATTTGGTTGACACTATTAGTTTAAAAAGTAGCCATTTTATTTAAAGTTTTCAATAATAATTGATTAATATTAATGATATTTTGACTATTGGAAGCTTGGGATGAACTAGTGTTATGTGAGGAATTGAGAGTTTGAAATTCACTAGTATCTTGAGATGCATTAGTAGTTGTATGTGTTAACCATTTTGGTCCTACAAGCCAAAAATTGGTCTCCTTCTTTCCCTGCTATCCTAAGCTATTAGTTTCAGTGTATCCACCTTAATACAAATGTTTCTTTTTCCTTTGAAATAGCCATGTCCTTATGAAAAATTAAAATATCTAAAGACCTGTAGGTTCTTGGCTTGATATGGGGCTTATTTCATTGGGCAATTTACTTGGACAAACCTTTTAGGAAAAGGATGGGCTAGTTCAAAGAAATGCAAGTCCTTTTACAAAGACTCTGCAGGTCAAGTACCCTTGCGGAGGGTAGGTGGGTGACCAATCAAACCTTGCAGCAGGCTCTGAAGGGCAACTTTGAGGCCCAAAGTGCCCTTGCAAAGGGATTAAAGAGGAGGCCAAAAGGAAAGTTTTCTTTTGGGAAAGTGAGCAAGGCAAAGGATTCCTTTAAAAAAAAATTGAAGGAAATCCATGGCAAAAGACAAAGGTCCTCCGGACATTTTATCTAAGGGAAAACACAAGGAAGGAACAAAGGTAAGTTCCTTCGGACAAAAAATCTGAAGGAATTCCTTCGGACTTTTGTCTGAAGGAATTTGTTAATAGAAAGGACCAAAACTTGAAGGCACATTTCCTTTGGGGAAAAAGCCTGAAGGAATTCCTTTGAACATTTTGTCTGAAGGAATTTGAAGGATTGGGAACCTAAAGAAAGGCCAAGACGGGGGAAAAGATTTCCTTCGAGCAAAATGTCTGAAGGAATTCCTTCAAACATTTTGTTTGAAGGAATGGAGAAGACAAGTGATCCCGAAGGATCCCAATGGGCAGGTACACTTGTGGGGGACTCCCAGTGACCCAAAAGAGGACCTTTTCCAAGATCTGAAGGGACACCTTCCCTCTGGAAAAGTTTAATTACAAAAGGCTAAAGGAATTACACAAGGTTGAAGGTTTAATTATAGAAAGCTGAAGGAATAACCGAAAGGATGACAGGTCCAAGAACGTCAAGTTTAACATAATGAACTACCAGTTGGAGTTCAAAAATCTAGTGACAAGCATGTGAACATCAAATTCAAGGTAGAAAAATAGTTGTTGAGTTTCAAATGCTTAGGGACAGGCCCGTGCATGGCAAAAAAAGGCCACTAAGAAAGAAGCCCAAGAGAGCTCAAATTTCTAGAAAGTAACAAAATAGCAAGGAAAAGGGGAACAAAATAGAGAATCCAGATTACGGCTATGCACACATATGATAACATTTGGAATGTTCTAAAAGATGCACCCAACCAAGCACAGACATGAATTAAGTAGTCTAGGTGGCAGAAGAAGGTATCAGCAGGAGAAGTTATTATTGTAGGTAAAATAGTCTCCACTAAGTGGTTATCAAAGAGCACAAGCATTAAATGGTGTGGCTTGTTTTTCTTCATTTGAGCATGGATGAGTGGACAGTCATGTAAGTTTCATAAAGAGGAGTGGCCTTGCCATTTTAAAGGATCAAGAAACCCATGCTTTTGAAGAGACATTTAATATGATTTAAATGCCAAAGTCAAGGCTTGTGACTGCCCCAGCATGGTTCCTTCATCAGACTTCCTCTTTCCAATATATTCAACATAACATGGGCCACTTATTGAAAGAGGCATTATAGTCTTCTTTTTCATTTTATATATTATAACCTCTCAAGTTGAGAAGGATATCTCTCATTTTATAAGGTGAAGCCCTGCCAAATTTCACCTTTGATCAATAAGAATGTTTTTTACCTATATCTAATTGGCTATGCTTTTGAGCGTGTCTGTATATCAATTTTGTGTTCAGTCATTTTAACTTGATGCTTCCACAAATTGACACCAACATACCTAGTGTAGCCAAAGCCATTTTTGGAGGTTAACTAGAAGTGCTTCACTTGGAGCACAGAGATAGAAGAGTAGCTATCAGATAGTGTGTTTTCTACAATGCATGTGGTAAGTTCTTTTTCCTGTGTGCCTTCATTAAGCCTCCCTTTTAAAGCTCCCTATAGTTTGGTCTTTTTCTAGATAAAGTGTATGTTCACCCCCTTTCTGGTTCAAAGTGTGAATAACTGAGTAGATCAACATCATTTGGTGTATCACCACTTAGAATAGTTTTCTATTATGGTTATTCCTTCTCCCTTCCCCCTAGTATTAGTAGTAGTATCAAAAGGCAACAAAGATGCATCAAAGGGAGCTAGCCCTTATCTAGAGATTCTCCCCTTAATTTTTCTAGACCCATAGCAAGAGGGGAGTCTCCATTATGCTAATGGAAGAGAGAAGCCCAGCCTTCTTTCAAGGGTGCAATCCATAGCATCAATAGTTTTTGGCATGCTCGATGGGACAAAATTTTAATGCTCAAAAAAGTTCCAAGATTGATGTTCGTCCTGTTACAACAAGAATGAACCACTAATTTAGCATCTGGTGACTCCATTTTGAAGAACATCAGTCTTTATTTAGAGATCAACCTGACATCCTATGCCTAAGGTCACCACATGATCTGCTACTAAGGGTGTCCCTATTGAATTCATTGAAATACTATTGAACTCAGCAAGGTAACTAATATTTACAAGGACCCAACCTTATACAGCAAGTCATTTTCCTAGACCTGCTATAAAATATACTTACGTAAGAAGATCCCAATAGAACTTGATTGTCACCATGGTTTTACCTTTCATAGCTTTTCATGGTCAAAGCCCATTAAATCTTCTGCATTATGACCCAATCCCAGGGACAGCTCTTAAGAGTGTTCCTCCTTTTAATGGGGAGGGGCCTATTACTACCATTGAACACATCAAAAATATTTCCAACCTCTATAATATTCATAATGTTACTAAGGAGAATATTGCTATCAGGTTGCTGGCATTGTCTTTTAAGGGCAAGGTTCTAGACTAGTATGGGACATTGTCTATAAATTTAGTCAGCACATGGAATGAATTAGGCACTCTCTTAATAAACAAATTTGGGGAGAAGAGTGATCACCTCTCTCTTGCTGAATAACTAACCACCATGAAGAGAGCTCCACATGAATTCATGTAGGATTTCAATACCTAATTTCAAAAGACATGGAATAGAATCCCCATTTTGGTAAGGCCAACCCCAAGCTATGCCTTCCTTTATTATTTAAAATCCATGAATAGTGACATTGTTTTCATGATATAGTCCATGGGAGGAAAAGTGCTGCCAACTACCTATGAAATAGCCATAGCAGCTAAAAAATTGCCTAGTGCAAGTGGGAAAGATAGCCCCTAGACCTCATATGCCACTCTTCCCTGAATTGCCACCTCCAGCCTAGACTACTGCACCCACCTTAACTCTTCTTCTTGGCATAGAAAATCTAACTGCTACTTCACCTAATGACCTTCATGAAGTTATGGCTCTCAAAAGGAAACAAGCTCAACACTATCAGCCAAATCATGGATATCATCAGTTCATATAAGCAAATAGACCCCCTTTTTAGAATTATAATCAAAGATAGGGTTAGTTTACACCAGCCAGACCATATCAAGGGTATAATCTAGGCACTCTTTCATCATCAAAGGCTCTTGTGCCCACTCAAAATAATCTGGTATAGGAACAACCAAATTGCTCACCCCTGGGATATGGTCAAGATCGTGCTACTTATACAAATGAGATGCTAAGTCAATATATGAATGCATAAGATAATTAGGCTACCCAATTATCAAGCTTTGAGATGTCAGTACAACCTGGCATGGGCAGCAGTCAGGATCAGCCTAATTCCACACTCATGAATCACATGGAAGGTGAATTTTGTGCAGTCAACTACGTGGGCAGTATGAAAAACCAAGGTGATTATATTGCATCCAACACAAGGTCCAAAAGAAGAGCTATGGAGGAAGCTCAGGCAACTACCCAAACATCCAAAGCATCTCCATCATCACATGAGAACCAAAAATTTCAAAATTATAGGCCACCTTTTGTGCCCTCAGCTCCTCAGCCTATGTCCCAGGCTGCAAGCACCCTCAAAGAAAACTTAAAGGGTAGTAACCCTCAGATCAATGTGGTGGACCAAATAAAGATGCTACACATGAATATCTCTTTGTGGGATTCATTGGAAATGCTGAGACAAAAGGACATACTCTAGAAGGAGTTATATGAGCTATATGAACCAGTTGTTCCAACAAGGGTTGATAACATTTTGATCATGAATGGACACTCTTCCATGGTAGGCCAAGCAAAGAAAGATGAAAAATTACCCCCTTTCTATCTATCCTTAGTCATAGGAGATTTCTTAATGCACAATTACATTATTGACAGTGGGGCAAGTACCTCAGTAATGCCAAAATATATAGTAGATAAGCTGGGACTCAAATACAAATAAATGACCAAGGGAGTTCTGTAGTTAGATGGATCACCAGCTAAGATAGTAGGAGTGGTGAGATGCTTGAACTTGATGTTCCATGCATTTCCAACTTTCTTAGTTCCCCATGATGTGGTGGTGGTGGATGTTCCTCCCTAATTTTCCATTTGCTTGTCCAGGGATTTCACATCCAAAATAGGTGGGTACCTAATAGCAAACTAGTCTTACATAGTTTTTAGAACAAAATATGGGACTAAGGTCAAGATTGAGTCAGAGCCAATCCATAAAGATCATCTGGATCCATATTCACTCAAAGCAGTGAATGTTAGCTATGTCATTATTGATGAAGAATATTTCCAAGTGGATTAATCTCTACCTTCTGCCCTTAAAGGAGTTGTTAACCTACTCTTACATGAATGGGGAAGTGACAACTTTGAACATGACCCATACAAGTTAATAGAAGATGAAATCCTCAAGATTTATTGCATGTATGAAAAGGGTAATTTTGTACCAAATTTGATGAAGGAAAATCAAGAAAGCTCAAGTTTATAGCAACTCTTTTTTGATGGCTCAAGAAATAAATTGGGAGCTAGTGGTGGAGTAGTGTTAATTTCCCCCTCAAAGGAGAAATACTTATCAACTTTTAGGTATTAGTTCTCTTGCACATAAAATTTTGTAGAATATGAGTCCCTCATTCATGGTTTGGATTGGGTAAGGAAACGAGGAATTAAAGAGCTGCAGGTTTTTAGGGACAGCGAGTTGATCATAAATCAAGTGAGAGGCTGAAATTTGACCAAGAATTCCTTGCTAAAGTCTTACAAGCACAGAGTATTGGACTTAGAGGAGAGTTTCCTTACTTTCAATGTTATTTCCATTCCAAGAGATTAGAATAAGCAATCAGACAGACTAGCAGCAGTTGGTGCTCAGTTTGACATCCCCAAAGAGAGAGGCTGAGACAACAGTCTACACCATTTAAAAGTGGTAATCAGACCCTCTATGCCTGATAACATCACCAACTAGTAGGTGTTTGATAGTGATCAGTAGATAGCATTCTTCTTGCAATAGGAGGTTGAGTTTGCCTCTAGAAATCAAGCCAAGCTATAATAGAAGTATGGTAGCTAGATTGTTTAGCTGAAGAATAACAAACTTCCCAAAGGCTTGGTCACTCTTGAAAGTATCTTCAATGAGGATGACCAATTTAAAAATGATAAATCAAGCATCAAAATGAAGAAATAAAATTATGAAAAGGTTGAGATATTCAAGAATAGTCTACTTGCACTTGGGAAGGTATGTGCAGATCATGAAAGGTAGGCTTTCATCTTGTTGTGCCAAGAATTTGCCGATGTCTTCACTTGGGAGTATAGCGACTTGAAGGGTTTTGACCCAAGTTTGGCCCAACATACCATTGAGCTGGAGGAAGGTGCCAAGCCCATCAAATAGAAACAAAGGCCTGTCAACCCAAAGATTGAGCCTCTCATGCGGAAGGAACTCACCAAACTAATTGAGTCTAGAATCATATTTGTGATCAAACACTCTTCTTGGTTGGCCAACCTTGTCCCTGTCCAGAAAAAGAATGGAGATATTAGATTATGTGTAGATTTTAGAGACCTCAATAGAGTCTCATTGAAAGACCACTATCCTCTCCTAAGTATGGAGCAGATCCTCCAAATGGTGATGAAAAGTGAATGTTTCTCCCTCGTAGATGGGTATTCAGGGTATAATCAGATTTTAGTGCAAGACTGTGATCAATACAAGATAGCCTTCACTACTAAGTGGAGGATGTTTGCTTACCGAAAAATTCCATTTGGACTGTCCAATATTGGAGCCACTTTTCAATGAGCCATGGATATGGATTTTCAAAGTGAACATTTCTCCCTCCTGGATGGGTATTCAGGGTACAATCAAATTTTAGTGAAAGACTATGATCAATACAAGATAGCCTTCAATACCAAGTGGGGGATGTTTGCTTACAATAAAATGCCATTTGGACTATCCAATGTTGGACCCACTTTTCAATGAGCCATGGATATGGCTTTTCAGGGCCTGATAAATAATGTTATACTGGTTTATCTTGATGATGTGACAATATTTTCTAAGGAAGCAAGCCAACATATGAAACACCTTAGGCAAATCGTTGAGAGGTGTAGAGAGTTTAGTATCTCTCTCAACCCAAAGAAATGCATGTTCATTGTCTATGAAGGTAAACTCCTTGGCCATGTTGTTTCAAAAGAGGGCTTGACCATTGATCTAGAAAGAGTTCGCTCCATCCTAGAGCTATCCTTATCTAAGCATAAGAAAGGTCTACAAAGATTCTTTGGAGAAATAAATTTTATCAAGAGATTTATCCCAAATTTTGCCAAGATAGTCAAGTCACTGACCTCCATGCTAAAGAAAGATGAGAAATTTATGTGGATAGCACAAAGGAAGAATAGTTTTGAAGGGATCAAGTAGGCTATTACCCAAGATCCTACCTTGATCAGTCCTAACTTCACCAAGGATTTCAACCTCTACACCTTTAGAAATGAAGAGGTAATCTCTACCATGCTTACCCAAGTAAATGACAAGAACCTTGAATAGCCACTTGCAATTTTTAGCCAAGGCCTAGAAGGATTTGAGATTAGGTATACATATGTGGAGAAGCAATCCCTTGTGGTCATATGAATTCTAAAGAAATTTAGACATATGTTGTCCAACAATAGGGTTCATCTCATGGTGCCACATCCTAGAATCAAATATTTCTTGATCAGCCATGATCTAAATGAAAAGAGACTAGGATGGATCACCAAAGTAATGGAATATGACGTGGACATAAAAAGCACCAAGTTGGTAAGGGGAAAAGGCCTATGTGAACACCTTGTTATAGACCTTAAATATAAAAAACAAGGAATATTACTAATCCATGATGAAGCTATAGTAGAAGAACCAGTAGTCATGAAGGATTGGGCATCAGACATGAAACATTTCTTTCTCACTGGTGAGTGCTTATAGGGCCTTGATAGGACCAAAAGGAGATATTTTAGACTTCAATCTCTCCCTTATGTCCTAATTGATAGGGTGTTGTTTAGAATGGATTTCTCAAGAGTACTCTTGAGGTGCATAGACCCAAGTCAGGTCGACAGGGTGTTGTCCAAGTTCCATGATAGGCCAGCTGGTGGTCAATTTGCTCTTAAGCTTATAGCTATAAGGATTATGAGAGATGATTACTTCCAGCCCACTTTATTCAGAGACACCCATGCCTGGGTATGAAAGTGTCAAAAGTGTGTGCTCTTTGATGGGAAACAATGGCTAGTTACAATGCCTCTACAGCCTATTCAAGTGGAACAACCATTCATGCAATGGGGCCTAGACTTCATAGGGATGATCAACCACCCTCTAGTGTTAGCCATAAATGGGTCTTGACTGCTATAGACTACTTCATGAGATGGGTAGAATTTATTGCTTTAAAGGAGGCTAATGAAATTGCAGTCTTGGACTTTTATGAAGACCTGGTGATAAGGTTTGGGGTCTTAGCTACCATCATCTCAGAAAACACATTGGCTTTTTTGGGAACCAGAATGAGCAAATGGGCATTGGGATACGACATCTATCTTAGCACTTCTTCCAATTACTACCCATAAGGGAATGGTTTGTCTGAGTCCACCTACAAGAATCTGATCAAAATCATCAAAAGGACAATGGATAAGAATTAGATAACTTGGCATGCCAAGTTAAAAATAGCCCTATGGACAGACAGAGTTACTCCAAAGAGGGTAGTTGGCAATTCACCATACATGCTTGTGTATGGAAGAGAAGCTAAACTTACTATTTCACTTGAATTTCCAGCCTTGGATCTTACTCACTAGCTAAAATTGGAAGAAGCTAACAGCATGGAGGTCAGGTTGTGTGAATTGATGGAACTTTAGGAGACAAGGGACCAAGCCATGGTTTCTATGACCAGTCGTCAGTAGCAAACGAAGAAGCACTTTAACAAGAAATCCTTGTCAAAAGGTTTCTCTAAAGGTGACATCATCTTAAAGTGGGATGAGGGTTGAGCTAAGCCTAGAAAACACATGAAGTTTGATGCCCTATGGAGTGGTCCATATATCATCACTCACTACAAACAGTACAATGTATTCCAACTCTCTAGGTTGGATGATGAGGAACTGCATATCCCAATTAATGGGATATATCTTAAGCACTATCACTGAGCCTTCTCTCATCATGTATATATTTTCCTTATTTTTCCCTATTTTTCCTAAGTGCTCTTGTGCACGCTCATAGTTTTTTTGAGCCTTGTGTGTGTTTTGTTTACCGTTTGGGGTAAAAAACTTCATGCTTGATTCTTGGAACCCTCAAGGTTATTGTCAACCTTTCGAGCTATGTTTTTAATCTGTGCCCAATGGACTTATAAGCTACTAGTTTTCCTAAGCATAGTAGGCATGCTTCCCCTGAGAATCACCAAATTTGTTGACCATTTTGGTCTTGTAGGCCAAAAATTGGTCTCCTTCTTTCCATGATATCCTAAGCCATCAGTTTTGGATGCATCTACCTTATTACAAATGTTTCTTTTTCCTTTATAATAGCCTTATCCTTATGAAAAATTGAAAGATCTAAAGACTTGTAGGTTCTCAGCTTGATATGGGGCTTATTTCATTGGGCGATTACCTTAGACAAACCTTTGGGCAAAAGGATGGGCTAGTTCAAAGAAATGTAAGTCCTTTTACAAAGACTCCAAAGGTCAAGTACCCTTGCAAAGGGTAGGCAGGTGACCAATCAGACCTTGCAGTAAGCTTCAAAGGGAAACTTTGGGGCCCAAAGTGCCCTTGCAGAGGAATTAAAGAGGAGGCCAAAAGGAAAGTTTTCCTTCAGGTAAGTGAGCAAGGCAAAGGATTCCTTCGAACTTTTTTCTGAAGGAAATCCATGGCAAAAGACAAAGGTCCTTCAGACATTTTGTCCAAAGGAAAACACAAGGAAGGAACAAAGGTAAGTTCCTTCAGACAAAAAGTTTGAAGAAATTCCTTCAGACTTTTGTTCAAAGGAATTTGTCAATAGAAAGGACCAAAACTTGAAGGCACACTTCCTTTAGGAAAAATGCCTAAATGAATTCCTTCAGACATTTTGTCTGAAGGAATTTAAAGGATTGGGAACCTAAAGAAAGGCCAAGATGGGGGACAAGATTTCCTTTGGGAAAAATGTCTGAAGGAATTCCTTCAAACATTTTGTCTGAAGGAATGGAGAAGACAAGTGATCCCAAAGGAGCCCGAAGGGTAGGTACCCTTGCGGAGGACTCTTGGTGACCCAAAAGAGGACCTTTTCCAAGCTTCGAAGGGACACTTTCCCTCCAGGAAACTTCAATTGAAAAAGTCTAAAGGAATTACACAAGGTTGAAGGTTCAATTGCAAAAAGTCAAAGGAATAACCGAAAGGATGATGGGCCCAAGCACGTCAAGTTTAACATAATGAACTAACCATTGGAGTTTAAACATCTAGTGATGGGTTCATGAACATCAAATTCAAGGTAGTAAAATAGCCATTGAGTTTTAAATTCTTAGGGATGGGCCCATGCATGGAAAAGAAAGGCTATTGAGAAAAGAGCCCAAGAGAGCTCAAATTGCCAGAAAGTGACAAAATAACAAGGAAAAGGGGAACAAAATAGAGAATCCAGAACATAGCCACGCACACATATAAAAACATTTGGAATGTTCTAAAAGATGCACCCAACCAAGCACAGACATGAATTAAGTAGTCTAGGTGGCAAAGAAGGTGTCAGTAGGAGAAGTTATTGTTGTGGGTGAAATAGTCTCTACCAAGTGGTTATCAAATAGTGCAAGCATTAAATGGTGCAGCCTATTTTTCTTCATTTGAGCATGGATGAGCGAACAGTCATGTAAGTTTCGTAAAGAGGAGTGGCCTTGCCATTTCAAAGGATCAAGCAACCCATGCTTTTGAAGAGACATTTAATATGATTTAAATGCCAAAGTCAAGGTTTGTGACTGCCCCATCATGGTTCCTTCACCAGACTTCCTCTTTCCAATGTATTCAACACAGCATGGGCCACTTGTTGAAAGAGGTGCTATAGTCTTATTTTTCATGCTATATATTATAACCTCTCAAGTTGAGAAGGATATCTCTTATTTTGTAAGGTGAAGCCCTACCAAATGTCACCTTTGATCAATAAGAATGTTTTTTACCTCTATCTGACTAGCTATGTTTTTGAGTGTGTATGTATATCAATTTTGTGTTCAATACTTTTAGCTTGATGCTTCCACAAATTGATACCAACAAACCTAGTGTAAACAAAGCCATTTTTGTGGGTTAAATGGAAGTGTTTCCCCTAGAGTGCAGAGATAGAAGAGTAGCTATCAGACAGTGTGTTTTCTACAGCGCCTATGGTAAGTTCATTTTCCTGTGTACCTTCTTTAAGCCTCCCTTTTAAAGCTCCCTACAGTTTGGTATTTTTCTAGACAAAGTGTATGTTCACTTCCTTTCTAGTTCAAAGTGTGAATAGCTGAGTAGATCAACATCATTTGGTGCATCACCACTTAGAGTAGTTTTCTATTCTAGTTATTCCTTCTCCCTTCCCCCCCCCCAATATTAGCAGTAGTAGAAAAAGACAACAGAGATGCATCAAAGGGAGCTAGCCCTTATCTAGATATTCTCCCCTTAGTTTTGTTAGACCCATAGCAAGAGGGGAGTCTCCATTATGCCACGTGGAAGAGAGAATCCCAGCCTTCTTTCAAGGGTACAATCCATAGTGTCAATAGTATGATTTGAGTATTAGTGTAGGTGTTTTGAGTAGACCCACTAAACGTCATGCCTACCATGTTTATAGTTATGTTTGTCATGTAGTATGAATAAGGCATGGAAGAGGATGCCATGCTAGTATAATAATGTATGAGAAAGGACAAACATGTGATGGAAGTCATATAATGAATTGCCCCAAATCCTATAGCAAAGCTAGGTGAAGGTGAATGGGGTTATCAAATATGAGGTCTCATCATGAGGTTATAAATGATTTTAGGATCCTTACCTTGATTTTGAGGGTTTTCATTGATGAATAGGATTATTTCATACATATACTCAAGATCGATTTCATCCTCTACAATTTATAGAAATAAATTATTAAGAGAATTAGAATAGGGAGGAATCCCATAATTAGTTGTTCTAGTAGTTATGTGGATATTGTTAAGGTTAGGATTATCTATCATATGATGTGGGAGATGTATCTTAAAGGATTTATAAGGATTAGGAGGACTCATCATGTTAGTTTGATTTTGTTTTGCAACTTCATCAGACAAATGTTGCATGATGAAAGGATTATCTAGACATTTACTAGGGAAATAGAAATCTAGAAGTTGAAAATGAATGAGATCAAATTGGTTGATCTATTTAGAGTAATAGGAGATCAAGTTTAGGAATTTGTACTAAATGTTATGATTGATAATGTAGGCTTCCAAATATATTGGCTTATTTTTTGGATAGTGTTGGCCCAATATTTTAGAGCATTAACTATGGAGGAAGTGCAATTTCCATAGCCCACTAAACCTAGTTTCAAGGGTAAGATGGAAGAAACTTCTTGGTGCTAACCACTTACCAATGCACCACACAATCAAACTGATGGCTAGATTTTTAAGGTTAAAAAAAAGGGAAATCCTAAGAATTTTTGAAATATCGTAAGGTATGTGGAGACTAAAAACTATGTTTAGATCTATACTATGGCTATGATTATCGGTGCAAGACCCTCACACCATGATATCTATAAACAATAGATAAGGACTATAAAAAAAATATCACATATCTCTTCATTAAAATAAATAGGTAGTTTTAAATTTATTGGTACAAAGTTTCTAAAGAAAGCCAAGAAAGATGAAAATTAAGGTGAAAATTAATTTTGTTGAAAACCAAGTTGAATTTTTATTTAAAGAAAATAAATAAGTAACTGGCTAGATATTAAAGTGATTGTAATTAATATGAAAATAGAAATGAATTTCCTTTGTTTATGTTATAAAATTGAAATATATAAAATAAGATCAAGAAGGTCAATCTAGTTGGGAAAATAACATAGAACATAATCAAGTTGATCGACTCAATTTATTGTAAAATAGGCTAGAACAAATAAAATTGACCCAGTTGACTTAGTTTGATAGGGAAAAATAGGAACATAACTAAATCAATCCGGTTAATCTAGTTGATTATGTGGGTACAATTTTATAGAACTAAAAATTTGAGAAAAATAATACATAATTTTAATTTTAATGTAAAGGCAAGAAATGAAATTTGCTTAAATATTGACAAAATGGAAATACTAAGTTTTTTAGAATGAACTTAGATAATATAACATGATTGACCAGGTCAATTTAGTAGTTTTTTTTTAGAATGTTAAATTATTATTTGACTAGGTCATTTAGGGGAGTTTTTTATCCGGTAAGGGCAGAAAATAGTGTTATTAAATATAATTGACTCAATCAATTTAGTTTAAATAAGACTGATAAAAAATAAGAAAATGAAACTAGATTGATCAAATCGATTTATTTAGATGAAATTGAAATACAAAAATAATGAAATCAAACATGTTAATTTAGTTAGATGCAGAAGGCATAATAAATTATTGGATTAATTATTTTGATCTAGTTGGTTGAAAATGGAAACCCTATACATAGATAAATAAATGTATTGAGAGGGTCAATGAAGTTAGAAATCTAAACAAAAAATACATAAGTGGATCAATAGGCTCGACCTAGTTAAAAACCTATGCATATAATACACAACTAGGTTGATAGGCTTGACCTAGTTGAAAATCTATGCACTGAATATAAAACTAGATTGATAAGCTCGATCTAATTGAATGTAAATAAAAATTAAAAATTGTAATATTTAGATTCACATCAAGTTCACCAAAATATATCGAATGAATTAGGATGGATCTAAAACTTATCCTACTAAGTGGATTCCAAGCTCATAGAAGGTATTCTTACCAAAAACAATTCATTGTATAGTTATTTATATCAGAACATGACCAATTTGAGTACGTTAAACCTAACTAAGGGATCTCTTACCATATAATACCAAAGGAGAGGGTTTTAAATCCTTTAATAAAATGACATTATGCAATAACCTTAGTTAGGCCTACAATACATAAAAGAGATTTAATCTAGTGCTCATTAAATCTTGTGGCATAAAGAGGGATAGTTTAAACAAATAAACTAAAAAATGCAAAGAGAACTCTTCTCAAGTCAATGTAGAGGTAAACTCAATAAGGAGTAAAAATTCATCCTACTACTTTATGTAATATCTATCTACTAAATGAAAGAGTAAAATTTAAAAATATTTACCTTGAATTGAATCCATCATGTCTCAATCTCTACCTTGGCCAATGGTGCTTTGCAAGAAAATGTTGTTGCTTTGTAAGGATCACACTATATAAATTATAATTAGCTCTAGGTTAAAAGACTCATACTTTGCATCTAATACTTTCTTAGAAAATAAGATTATTTCCCTCTAAGGTAAAACCCTAATCAATGACTCCTCAAAGGTAGAAATAACATAATTATGAGATGTAACAATGCAAAAATGAATGTTCCTCTGTTTAGAAATGAATTTAAGGGGGTATTTATATTTAAGGATTAATCATAAACCCTCCTGGTAATTTCATCGATAAGGTCATCTAGATCAATCTTGTTTGGTATGAAATATAGCCATTAATCCTAAAACTACTTCGACTGGGATGATGGAGTTCTATAACATGTGTTGAATTCCCAATAAGATCGATCTGGCTAACATGTTTGTAAAATGAATAAAAAGGGTGTATGCTTAGTTGGGGGTTATTTTGGAAGGTGAATTTCATAGAGGAGTGTATAACCAGGTTTTAATTGCTTAAGGAGTTGGATAAAAATAACTTGTAGTGGTTTTAGGTAATAGTTTAGGGACCAAAAATTTACAAAGCGCCAAAAGTTGCCAACCCTTTTGCTGGTACACCCCTTTAAAGCGTACACTCAGAGAGATTAAAAATCGATAGATTTCTACAAGATAGAAAGCTCCAATAAATGATAAAGTTTAAAATTATTGTGTGTATATAATCTCCTCATATCGATGTTTCTAAAAACTCATGAAAAATCGCTTGATTTCTGCATGTTTTGTAAAAACCTATTTAATCTAGAAACTTTATACATATCATTATGATATTTGTTAAGTAAAATATAAAAATACTTAAGACCTTTTATTTTGGCCACATATAATTTATTATTAGTGGTTTTGGGTATAATATATAAAATTTTGATCACGAATTAGCATTACCTACTTAGAGGAAATGGCCATCATAAGACTTTTCTACTTTTTTTAAGGAGAATAATAACATTTTTTATTATGTGGAAGATTTTTGGAAAAAATGCATGACCAATGACATTTCGGATAATGTTCAAACCATGTTTGTGTTCATGAAGAGGGTTTTCTATTATGAAACTTCTATTTACAACATGGTATTTTTGGCATCTTTCCCTCTGAGTTGAAATAGTACTAAGGGTTTGGTTAGTCATGGTAGTCGTAGTTATATTTAGTTGTATAGATGGAGGAGTTTTGGAGATCTTTATGATCATTTATATGATTGCTAGTAATGTGAAAGGGAACTTAACTGTGAGATACACCAATTTTTTAGTATTTTTTTGGTTAGTAGTATTTATCCACATATTGGCCTTTGATTTTGGGATTTGGCTAATTCAAATGAAAAGTATGTGTTAAGTTGGAGAGGGAATAAAACATCGAGGTGTTAGTTGAATATGTACTCGGTATGTCTATTTTAATTTTGAAATATTATATAAGAATGAATATTATACCTATAAACCTTACATTATCCTGTTTTTTAAAGATATGTTTGAATTTATTTGTAATATCTATACTTTATGAAACCTTAGGTAGGATATTGGAGATTACAATGAATATTATTTTCTTCTATTATGTGTTAAAAAAATGTTAGATGTCATATTATAATTGTGAGTTATATGTTTAATCTTGTGAAGTGATTATGTAAATTATTTGGATATTTATTAATTATTTGATTGTATGATTTATTTAATAATAAATATACATGTTTATGAAAGTTAGCTTGATAGATAGTCTAGTAATTTTTATATAATAATGATATCCATTTGTGTTGATTGTGTAAGTTATTCTGAATAGACATTACATTATATAACGCATGCCATTTTTATAATCATTTTTTATTTGTTATTGTGGTTATAATTAGTCTTATAGATGGATGTTTTGTTAAACTATTTGAAATCCCTAATAGTTGCCTATATATATATATATATATATATATATATATATATATATATATATATATATATATATATATATATATATATGTTATAATTAGTCTTATAAATAGATGTTTTGTTAAACTATTTGAAATCCCTAATAGTTAGCAATATATATATATATACATATATATATATATATACATATATATATATATATACATATATATATATATATATACACATATATACATATATATATTTTAGGGATTTCAAATAGTTTAACAAAACATCCATCTATAAGACTGACATATATACATACATATATATATATATATATATATATATATATATATATATATATATATATATATATATATGAGAATAAAGGTTGATGGCTAAAGAGACTAATTTGAATAGATTGTAGGTGGATATTTGATCCAACTTGTTAACCATATTATGACAGTAAAATTATCTTGATTTACTTTGTATCATGTAGAATGAAATTATTTTAATTAGAATAACAAATTTTGATCAATTCTTATAGTTGATGGAATACTTGATGTCCAATTTATTCATTAAAATTTTTGAGAATGGAAGAAAAATGAACCATGCTAAGGTTCTTAGATTCCACCTTGATGTGTTTTAATCTTATATAAAGTGTTTGGTTGTGACGTGATCAGAATAAAAGATTCGTTTACATATTTTTCAAATCATAAATTCACCTTTACAGAGAAATGTTTTTTTATTGTGTTTATGATATTTTTAATATTTTAAAGCCTAGCATCCTTCACTATTTTACATGCCTATCATGTTATTTTACATGTCTATCATGTTGTTGTTTAAAGTACTTGAAAATTATAGAGTTATCTTTTTTTATGACATTTAAAAATATTTGAAATTGTTATGTCACATCTTAGTCTACTAAACTATTGTGGTTGTGGCAATACATTTAGTGAGAGAAGTCTCTCACTGACCGTATTCCCACACCCTGAACAAACCTTATATGTTTTAATGCATTTGAGAACCTTGATCAATAAGATATTGGAAGTGTATTTTGGACATGATAAGTTTTTTAGTTTACATTTGATATATCTTTTTTCTTCATGTCTTGAAGAGGTATCCCTAGGTATTATAGTGGATTTATTATCTATTATCTTGAACTAGGTATTATGATACTTATAAGATAAGATGCTTAGAAAATTCCATGACTTAAACTTGTTAATTTAAGAGTAATAGGCATGTTGATTTGTGTGAGATGAAGTGAGAGTTTTCTCCCTCTCCATTCCTTAACACTATAAGCCTCTAATTTTTTCTTTTAAGTTTAAAAGATTAATATTGATGAATGCCATTCTAATTCATGATTTTAGTCTATAAGTATAAAGGATTAAGTGAGTTCATATGTGCTAAGCGATAATCTTTGTTTAGGTGTGATTTTTTTATTACAGACATCTTTTACATGAATAAATGAGATTAAATAATTTTGGTTAATAGTGTTTTAGTGTTTGTTTCCTAAGACTCAAATGGGGTTATTAAGATGTTGGTAGAGGAAAATGGGAGATTTTCTCCCATTGACTCATCCAACATGTTATTTTTGCCAATAAACCCTAACTTTTTTGTAGAGATGAAAACCTTATTTTAGAAAAACTAAGTTACGTTTATTTTTAAAACCTTCTTTTATTTAAATTTTTGAAATAAATCAATTTCATTTTCACAACACATTCACATGTTCAATTTAAATGGTGACCTTTATAAAATTTCATTTAATTTTAAAATGGAACACACAAATAATATTTATGAAACCTTAATTATATTTATGGCCACTTTATATTATAAAACTTGGACTAAATGTTGACTTCGTATTTATGAAATATTTAAAATATTCTTTAAGTATAAAAGGGTCACGTTCGTTTTGGCCGCAAGAGACTTTTGTATTTAGACAAACCTGACCACAATGCATAATTAAAATGAAAATTTTGATTTGTCTCAACACTCTGACTTTGTGAAGTGTGAATTTTAGCCATCACGTGACTCCATAAGTCTCTGACTGCATGATTTAAATATAACAAAGACCTATGTTATTAAGGCATTGGAATTGGCATTCCAATGGGTGAAGTGATCATGATTTCATTAATGATAAGTAATGGTCATATATATTTAATATGAAAAGTCGATGTGATATCAAATGGGACTATAGGGATTTTGGTCCACCCTGTTTTGCTATAAATATTTCATTGTGAATCTTTCGTAGCTTTCAAATTTTGTGAATAAGAAATTTGTATTATTATTTTGTGAGTGGATATTTTTTTAACAATTTTATGTTATTTCTTGATATAAATTTATTTTTTCTTCATTAAAAAATAGTTAAGTAGAGATTTGATTTTTTCTTTTATGTCATATCTTTCCTTCATTTTTTATGTTTTTAATAGAATTATTATAAATATTCATATTTTATTTAATTTTAGATATTGTTTTAATGTTAATTGGGTGAAATTCCTTTTATAGATTATATCACACATGTTATTATTACACTAAAAATTAAATATAAGATTTAAAACTTGCAACTCGTACTCTACACTAAATCCCCAATAAACTTCAAATAAGATGAAAACCATTTAATTTTGTGTACATAAATACACCCACTAACAAAATTTAATGATTTATATTGCTTTGAGCCCTTATGATCCAAGAATTGAGTAAACATTAATGTGCATATTTTTTCCTAAACCAGTTCTACTATCACTCTTTTATGATAAGATAGTTGAAGCGGCTTATCTCACCCGATGGAATGATAATTAAACTTATTTTTGTGATCTTGGAATTAAATGCTTATAAATTTGAGGTTTTTTAAAGAAAGTTTGGTGGTTTTATATCCAATACTCCCAAAAGGGCATCACTTAAGTAACTAGAAAATTTGTGTACAACCATATAGGATAATTTAATTTTTAACTTTGGTAGTGATATACCAATAAAAATAGGGGTGTCAGTAGGGTCTAAAGTAAGAGGAGGTGATAGTAATTTCATAAAATAATGGGTTATTTTTATAATATTTTGGTTGTGTGTATTTTCAAAATTTTATAAAAAGTGAACCACTTCTGTCTTCACCTGCGCTTCTCCCTCCCAGCCCCAACCTAAGTATTTCGTGATGGTTTTCACTTATGAATTCTTATTTAGGAGAACTACATAACCCTAATTATACATTAGAAGATATATAGGCCACTCATTGATGAGTTGGTTTTTTCGTAATTTAAAATCTTAACTTCATTTCATCTTCTTCAATTATCAAATAGTGGATAAACATGTTTTATTTGTAAACTATCACAAATGTACTATTATAGGCTTAATTTGTACCCTTGGAGAGGGTTTTTCATGCTCTCTCCAACTAAGTTATAATATTAGGACAACCTCAGGCTTCAAGTAATCTATGTTGATGTTGAACCTCCATAGTAGGTGGACTTCCTCTTTGATGCTCACATAAAACTAAAGCTAAACTAACACTTCACAGGGAAAAGGGTTAGAAAGGTGGTTAAAAGATCCTAAGAAAGCTAAAAGGGTGATGCACCAAGGTTAAATGGACACTCATATAAGCTTGAACACGCACTAGATTAGCAAAAGACAACTATAGCTTACTCAATCTCACAATCTCACTAGTTGCATAAGTATTTCATAGAAGAGGTTCCAAGTAGAGCACTAATCTAGACATGCAAGTTAGTTTGAAAACACCTTCAAAGAGGCAAGCAGAAGGACAGTAAACTAGGAAGAATCTCCTTCATAAATTCACCATACACAAGCATACTAAGCACTAATTAGAGATAAGAGATAGACGAAGAGTTGATCTTATCGCTTCAAAAGGTAGTTCTTAAAATATTTTGATAGGGTTTAACCATATCAAATGAGCACACTTTTTTAAGAGTCTCAACGAGTATCCTTGTCTCAGAAAAAATGCTAAATTCTAAAAGCTGAGATCCCCTTCAATGGGAATGAGACCAAAATATATAGGAGAAAAGAGAGGGAAAGAAAGGATGTGGGAACATGCCATCAAAAAAATAACACTTTGTCTTTGGTCATTAATTTAACCTAAGTTGCCATCCTTTTCTCCTTAGCCAATGAAAACCTTGCCACTTTTTTGATCAATCAGGACACTTCTAATGGCTTGTTAAGTGAGAAAGTCCCCAAAGGTTCTGAGGATGCATTGAATGCTCTTAGTTGTAGTTCCCATTAATGGGCCTTTTCCTTAATCCTTCATGCCATATCTCACTTGAGGATGAAACCTCAGGCTCATGGATATGACTAGATCATGGATGTGTGCCTTTTAGGTGGTTATTTATCAAGACTATGGCCATGTTAAAGGACAAAGACCCTTTGCATTAGTCACCTATCTACTCCACTTTCATAGTTGGATCATAGGTCTATCCTATAGTCAGAAAACCAATCTAAGGTTATTGTTTTTCCTATAGTTTCATACAAATGACACTTTTCTTGATCCTTGGTCCCTTATTATTTATACTGGCTCAACTCAGGTCATTAATCTTTTCACTCATCTCACTCTACTGATATAAATCCATGATTGAAAGTGAGCCATTTTTGCCTGGGATCATTAAAATTTTCCATCGCTACTTGTCATTGGATTGTCTGTTTGATAAATCTGCATCGTAAGATCTTGCCATTTAAATTATAATGGTTACTTCATAGGGATTAAATTTTGACGACTACTTGAATGTATTTGACATCCGCACAATCATCACTACTCATTTAAAAACCAATGGTCATATTTTGTGCTTTTAATTTGACACTTGTGGGGCCATCTTGGAATTTTTAAAATCAAATGATTATTTCATGTTGCCTAAAATTGACATCTATGCAACCTTCTGGATCACAACTTTTATGGGCTATTTCCTTTTAATCTTTCACTAGACCTTTGTTTAGGCACCTTATTTGAAAATAAACCCTTTAACTAGACCATTTTCCCAAGAAATGACCCTTTGAGAAGATTATATATGGCACTTGGTGAGGGAATAACCCTTCGAGACTTTATCCATGGTACTTTTTTGAAAGAAATGGCCCCTCAGGATTTTCATTCAATCCATCTTGTTGAAGACTTACCCTCAGTAAATTCTATTTGGTTCACTTTCCAAAGAAAATAACCTTCAATAAAATTATCTTAGCCACTTTGCTTGAAAAATTTATCCTTCAAAAAAAGTGCTTAGGACACTTTGTCTAAAAGTGACCCTTCAGATCTTTTGCATTGGCCCCTTTCCCAAAAGAAATGACCCTTTAGATTTTTTGCCAAACATTTTCCCTGAAAGAAAAAAGCCTTCAGGAAAATTATACAGACAATTTTCTCAAAATAAATTTGATGCTTAGCTTGAAAAATATCCTTAGATATTTTTGAATGGACCACTTTCTGAGAGAATGATCCTTCAGGCTTTTGTTTCGAATAAAATGTCCAAAATAATTTCCTAACACTTATCCCAAATCCAAAACAAAACTCCCAAAAGAAATAAAACTTAGCTGAATAGAAAGGTTAAAAAGAAATGAAATTATCAAAAGGAAAACTTAAAATATTTTCTAAGGATGTACCTGAAAGGTTTGATACTTAGCTTTTCTTCTCAGGTTCTTCTAAACTTATGCTTGAACTTTATCTTGATATTTGAAAACTTGAACATTATGAAAAATCTATTCAGATACCTGCTCTTTGTAACCATGGACCTATCCCTTAATAATTAGCAAGATACACTTTTAAGCAGACTCAAAAATTTTCAAAATATTTGAACTCTGTAAGATTCTTTTGGTCCATTAATTCATCCATAAATCTTGTCCAAGTCTTGCTCCATACTTGATCCTTAGGAAACTACACTACACTCAAGCAATTTTGGTATGTGGGTCAAAAATAGCCAACATCTTTGGTGACTCATACGGAAGCATGCCTATTATGATTTAAAAACCTAGACCATTTGCTTTATCTAGTCCATTTGGCATGGAGTCATTAGCCTCTACAACTGAATTAAACCTCTTTTGAAGTAATAAGTATAAAAAGAAACAAAAGGAAATAAAATGCCTGAGGCATTTTGGAAAAGGCAATGATAGAACAAAAAAAAATAGTACATAAGGAACTTAGAAGAAAGCATAGATCTATTCTAACATGTACAGTATGTTACAATAGATGTAATGATATTCAATAACAGGGCTTTAAATAAATGTTATTGACTAGGATGGGTGATACCTCTCCATCCAGTTGGGGAAGCTGAAAAGCATTATGCTCCTTACATCCATGGATCAAAAAAGGACCACTCCACAAGATGTCAAACTTGGTATGGTTATTTGGTTTGGCCTTAGTTGATTCCCATTTGAGGAATAGGTCCCCTTCCTTGAAGCTCCTTGTTATAGCTCTTTTTTCAAAGGCCTTTTTGACCTAAGCTTTATTTGCTTCCAAAGTTTTCATAACAAGGTCCCTAGTTTCTTCCAGCTCCATGAGTTCCATCATCCTCACATTCATGGGCTCATCCTCCATCAACTCAAGCTGATGGGATAATTCAAAAGTAGGAAGCTCAAGGGATATAGGCAATTTGTCTTACCTTCCATACACAAAAACATATGGAGAATTACTAATGGTATTTTTATGAGTCACTTTATCAACCCACAAGGTTGTCTTTATCTTGGTGTGCCATGTTCTCTGATTCTCTTCCATGGTCCTCCTGATGATCCTTAACAAATTCTTATTTGTGGCCTCTACTAGTCCATTTCTTTAAGGATAGTAGTTAGAAGAGGTGTTAAAGTAGATGCCCAGATTTAGAGCCCACTCACTTATTTTTATACCAAGGAATGACAATCCATTATCAGAAATTATGGTGCCTAGGACACCAAACATGGTTATGAGGTTGCCATAGAAATCCAAGACTGCACCTTCACTAGCCTCCTTCAAAGCAATGGTGTCTAACCACTTGGTAAAATAATTAGTTGTAGTGTCACCCATTTATTCCCTACACTTGATGGTGTATTGATCATCCCTATGAAGTCTAACCCCCATTATATGAAGGGTTGCTTCATCTAAATAGGATTAAGTGAAAGGGCTACTAGTTTTTGCTTTCCCACAAAGAGGGCACACTTTTGGCATTTTCTAATCCATGTATGAGCATCCTTGAAAATATTGATCCAATAATAACCAACCCTTGTTACCTTTGTTGTGATGTTTTTAGGTTCAAAATGACCTCCTATGGGTCCATCATGGAATTTCTCCAAGAGTTTGGTAACCTGGTCATCATCTATTCATCTAAGGAGTACCCCATTGAGGTCTTTTTTAAAAAGAACACCATTAACTAATACATAAGGTATAGATTTAAGCCTAAAATACATTCTTTTGGCTCTTTCCAAACCTTGGGGGAAATCTCTTATTGCCAAGAAGTGACCCATACCTTGAATCCAACTTTCTTGAAGTGGAGGTGCACCTGCCTATGAGTTGTCTTGGGTCACCAAGATACCTTCCTTGTCTTCCTAGAGATCATTCACCATGCTTTCACACAAGACCTTTCCCCTCACCAACTTTGTGACCTTGATCTCTATGTCATATTCCATAACCTTTATAATCCATCTTGTTCTCTTCTCATTTAAATATTTGTTGAGGAAATCCCTAACTCCAAGATGAGACACCATACGATGGATTCTATTATTGGAGAGCATGGGCCTAAACTTCTTGAGGCTTCTCAAGGGTGAAATAACTTGATTCTCAATGAAAGTGTACCTCACCTCATATACTTCTAGCCCTTGACTAAAAAAGGCAATTGGGTACTCCATTGATTCATTGTTCTTCTGCATCAATATAGTTGATATGTTTTCAATGTTAGCAAAAGTGTACAACATGAATTCCTTGGAAAAATCAAGATTGAAGAGTGAGGGTGCTTAGGTAATGGCCTACTTGATGGCTTCAAAATTTGCTTTGCATTCATCCAACCAAGCAAATACTTGGCTCTTCTTTAGCATAGTGGTGATAGGTTTGACTAGGTTTACAAAACCAAGTATGAACCTTCTCATAAAGTTGATATTCCCAAGGAAGCTCTAGATCCCCTTTCTATGTTTTGGTAAGGATAAGGCTAAGATAGAACTTACTCTATTAGGGTTAATGGATAATCCCTCTTTTGAAACAATATGCCCTAGTAGTTTACCTTCATGCACAAAGAACACACATTTTTGGGGATTTAAAGAGATCCCATACTCTCTATATCTCTAGAATATCAGCCTCAGATGGTATATGTGCTTGATAACATTCTTGGAGAAGACTGTAATGTCATCCAAGTAGACCAGCATCATTTGATTTAGCAGTCCTTAAAAAGCCATGTCCATTACTTTTTGAAAAGTTTCCCCAGTATTAGATAATCTAAAAGGCATCTTCTGATAAGCAAATGTCTTCCACTTGGTGGTGAAGGCATTCTTGTATTGGTCCTCCTCTCTCACTATAACTTGGTTATAGCCTGAATATTCATCTAAGAGATATAAGCATTTTGAAATAATAACTTCTTATAGGAGTTACTCCGTGGATGGTAGAGGGTAATGATGCTTCAAAGAGACCCTATTAAGATCCATGAAGTCCACACACAGTCTAATTTCCCCACTCTTCTTTATAATAGGTACTAGATTAGCTATCCATGAGGAGTCTTTGATTGGGAAGATGATCCTAGATTCAATAATCTCTGTCAATTCCTTTCTCAAGAGATCTTTAATCTTAGGATTTATAGGCCTCTGCTTTTACCTAACAGGCTTGGCATTAGCCTCTAGCTCTATTTTGTATTGGTCCAGATTAGGATGAAAGCCCCTTAGGTCACTATATTTCCAAGAAAATATGTCAACATATTCCTTATATATCTCTATGAAATCATTCCTTTCAAATTTAGTGCTTACCTTTCCAAGCTTGAGGAACTTGTCTTTAAAGATAAGAACTCTCTCATAGTTATCTTCATTAGTTGACATAGCTTCTTTATCCTTCCTCATATGGTCCCCTTCATGAAAGAGATCTTCTAGGGTGACTAGCCCTTTAATAAGCTTATTGGACCTTAATTTAACAATCTACCCCCCATACTGATGCTACAATTTTTCTTGGTTGAGGGTGGAGAACTTTATTTCTTGCTACAAAAAACATGTAATTTGTTTGTCATTTTCAAAGACCTACCAATGAGATTCATTATCTGGCACTGATGGTCTTATTACCACTTTGACATGTGTTTGAACCTTGGTATTTTTCAAATCATTAGGGATGTCAAAATGAGCCCCCGTAGCTGTTAATCTGTCAGCATGTTGATTTGGGCCTTTTAACACTGATTAGATGTTGAAATCCTCAAAGTCTTCAATTAGGTCCCACACTCTATGTTTGTAGGACTTCATCAAAGGGTTCTTGGTGTCATTCTGACCTTTGACTTGGTTTATAACTAATTCACTATCCCCATAGACTTTTAAATACTTTATCCTTATCTTATTATCCCATTAAAGGCCATGGATGAGACCCTAATACTCTACTACATTGCAAGAACAGTTGAATTAGAACTTATATGAGGAGAAGTAATTATCGTTTGAGGGGGATATCAACATGACACCTGCACCCACTCTGTTCTTGCTCCTTGATCCATCAAAGAACAACTTGCATAGACCATTAGGATCTTCTTAAGGCCTCATGAGAGATGGCATAGGTTGGTTTTCTTTATGCAAATAGAAAACACCCAAGTCTCTTTCTTCAACACCCTCTAAGGGGTCCACCAACTGGATATCATTCCATTGCTCATCTAAGAACATGTTTGGTATCTCTTTTGGGTAGGTATTTAGTTCCTTCCCTATTACAAATGCATCCTCATCAATTATGGTGCAATTGATGTTGACATTATCTGGTCCATATGGCTCTATATGGAACTATGGAATGGGATCAACTTTGATTGACACTTTGGTCCCATACCTTGTCCTAAAAGCCATATAAGACCAGTCCATTGAAATATATCCCCTATCTTTGTTATGAACTCTATGGATAAGCATAGTGCAAAGCAAGGAGGCACATCCAAGACCAATACATCTTGAGTCACTGAGATACTATGACAAGTTTGTAGGGTCATATTGAGGTCCCTAATTATGCCAAATGGCTTGGGAGAAGAATCGTCAAGTTTTATCACTCCTTTAGACTATGGTTCATATTTCAAACCAAGTTAATCAGTTATGGACTTTGGCATTACCAAGGTACTAACCCCACTATCCACTAGGTAATTGTGCAGAGAGTTATCGATGATCACTAAGATGTATAAGGGAGGAGGCTTGGTTGTTTTACCTGACTGCCCTTGATTTGGACCTTTGGTTGTATTGGTGAGAACTTCATTCACCTTGTTTGGTGGCTTGTCTGCTGCATTAATCTTTGACAGTCTTTTTGGCTAAGCATGGAGAACATATCCCACATGGGTACACTCACATTTGAATTTTTCATTTGTTCAACAATGTTGATGGGTGAACCACCAACCTTTTATTGTGTTTTGGGAGCCACCATTGTTGTTTGTTAAACTTGTGAGCCTTGAGGCATAAAAAGATTCCCTTGGCTTTGATTCTTTAGGGGTCCCAAAAAATTTATAGTGACAGTAGATTAATTTGGTTTCATTAGTAAAGGAGTAATGGTAAAGGACTCTTTGAAAGCTTCTTGGTTTCCATCCATGTTACTTCTTTTATATCTTGTGTTTGATGCAAATGGTATGTAGGCTTGGGTAGAACTAGCTTTTTGGTTGGTTACATAACACTCTTCTTGTTCATAGTTCATCATTATAGCATCTGGTTGATTTAGTTCATGATTAAAACCTTAAACTTGAGGAGACTCCTCTAGCTTGGTCATCATAGGTACCTATGCATTTTGGGCCATGACAGCTTGGTTGTATCCAAAATTAGCATCTTATTGCCATTGATAATTGAAGGCTTGGTTAAGGTCAATATTTGGGACAATATGTTGACCAAAGGATTGATTCCAAGGCATGATACCCATTGCTTCTTGTGCCACATTATTTTGAATGGGTACCAAGGAGTTAGAAGTGCTAGTAACATTAGGATTGTATTTATTTTGCCTATTGTAGCCATGTTTTCCTTGTCCTTGGTTTTATCATTTCCCCTAATCTTGGTAGTTCCTTTTGTATGGTGGCATTTTTTCTTGAAAGGCCTACTACTGGGGTTGATATGAACTTTGATAAGGCCTATTGAAAGCTTATTGCCTTTTGACATTTACTACCTCAATCCCTAAGGACTAAAACATGCTTTTGATCTCTTGAAAGTTCTTTTGCTCTAGTAAATCACTAGATCCACTATTGAAATCTTTCTCTTGTTTTGGTGCAAGGATTATAGTAATTATTCATGTAGGAGGGATGGAATCTAATGGAAGGATATAAATAGAAGGTGGTTTGATTTCAAGAAATAAGGGCATTGGTGGTCTAGGTGTAAGCTTGTTAACTTGAACCAAATAATTTTCCACTTTGATGACCACTTCATATGCATCTAGAAGTACATTTACTCTCATCGATTGGATAATCACAACTATGTCACTATTTAAAGGATTTAAATAGTACAAGAAGGCAAAGTTAGGGGGTGGTCTAATGAGACCAAGATTCTATCCTAATTTTTTTGGAACCTTGTGTTGAAGTATTGCATGACTTCATGAGGATCTCTCCTCATGGAAATTAGTTTCTCTGCAAGTGACAAGTGATCACTTTTGTCCTTGAATCTTTTACATAATGCTTCCCCTAATTGGTCCCATGTTTGAACGGAATTGGCAGCAAGACCTTTATACTGATCTTGGGCCTTTCCTCTGAAAGAAGTAGCTAATAGCCTAATAGTTATATTCTCTTTAGTGACATTATTGATATTGCAAAATTTGGCTATGTTTATGAGATGATCAGAGGGCATTGTAGCTTGGTCTCTCGTTTAATAGGAAACACTTTTAAGGGCTACAACTGGGATAGGATCATAGTGAGCAAGGAATAGAGGGCTTTAGTTGTTGAAAGATTAAAAATATATAGGGATTTCCATGGTTGTGCAAGGATTTAATAAAGGTATTGTTACATGGGTAGGCCTTGAAAATAACCTAGCAGCAAAGTTTCCCTGATATGGATGTGTATTGATAAACATTAACATTTATTTTGAATTTAAAGGTAGTTCGACAAATTTATAAGGAATACCTCTTGAATCTGACCTTGTTATCACCTTTGGTATGACATGAAGCTACTATTCTACACCAGAGTTTGATTCTTCCTTTTGGAGTCACCATATGTTGTTATTTTTAAGATTAACTACTATAAATTTGATCAAACTAGCATCAAGATTGATCAATATTCCTTTTAAAAGAAGTGGGTCCCATCAGGCATGCCATAAAATATTATAGGCTTAATTTTCACTCTTAGAGAGGGTTATTAAGGCTCTCTCCAACTAGTTTATAATATTGGGATAACCCTAAGCTATGGGTAACTTATGTTTAGGTTGAACCTCCAAAATAGGCTAGCTTCCTCTTTGATGCTCACCTAAAACTAAAGATAAACTAATACTTCATAGGGAAAAGGGTTAGAAATGTGGTTAAAGTCTCCTAAGAAAGTTAAAAAGGTGATACATAAAGGTTAAATGGACACTCATATAACCTTGAATATGCACTAGATTAACAAAAGACGACTATAGCTTACTCAATCTCACAATCTCACTAGTTACATAAGAGAAGAGGTTCCAAGTAGAACACTAATCTAGAACTATAAGTTAGTTTTAAAACACCTTTACAGAGGCAAGCATAAGACTAATAAACTAGGAAGAATATCCTTCACAAATTCACCATACACAAGCATGCTAGTCACTGATTAAAGATAAGAGATAGGTAAAGAGTTGATCTTGTTTATTCAAAAGATAGTTCTTAAAATATTTTTATAGTGTTTAACCATATCAAATGAACACACTTTTTTATGAGTCTTGATGAGTATCCTTGTCTCAGAAAAGAAAATGCTAAATTCTAAAAGTTGAGAACCCCTTCAATGGGAATGAGACCAAAATATATAGGAGAAAATAGAGGGAAAGAAAGGATGCGGGAGCATACCATCATAAAAATAACACTTTGTCTTGGTTCATTAATTTAACCTAAGCCACCATCCTTTTATCCTTAGCCAATGAAAATCTTGCCTCTTTTTTGATCAATTAGGGCACTACTAGTGGCTTGTTGAATGAGAAAGTACCCAAAGGTTTTGAGGATTCATTGAATGATATTAGTTATAGTTCCCATTACTAGGCCTTTGCCTTCATCCTTCATGCCATCTCTCACTTGACGACAAAACCTGATGCTCATAGATTTGACTGGATCATGGATCTATACCTTTTAGGCGGCTGCTTGTTGAGACTATGGTCATGTTAAAGGATGAAGACCCTATGCATTAGTAACCTATCTTCTCCACTTTCATATCTAGATCATAGGTCTATCCTATAGTCATAAAACTAATCTAAGGTTATTGGTTTTCCAATAGCTTAATATAGATGGTACTCTACTTGATGCTTGGTCCCTTATTATTTATCCTAGCTTAGCTTAGGTCATTAACCTTTTGACTCAACTCACTCTATTGATATGAATCTATGATTGAATTCAATCCATTGATCTACCTAGGCCTATTAAAATTATCTATCACCAATCATCATTGGATCATCTTCTTAATAAACCGACACCGTAAGATCATGCCATTTTAATTATAATAACTACTTCACATGGTTTAAACGTTCATATCTGCACGAACATATTTGATGTTTGTGTGACTATCACTGTTCATTTGAAAACCAATGGTCATCTTTTATGATTTGAATTTGACACTTGCAGGGCCATCTTGGACTTTTTGAAATAAAACAACTATTTCATGTTGCCTAAATTTGATGTCTGCACAACTATCTGGATCACAACTTCCACGAGCTATTTCTTTTGGATGTTTTTTTGGACATTTATTTGGGTACCTTCTTTGAAAATATACCCTTTTAAACCATTGAACTGAACCATTTTCCTGAGAAATGACCCTTCAAGAAGATTGTATCAGGCACTTGGCTAGGTAACAACCCTTCAGGACTTTGTCCACAACATTTTTTTGAAATAAATGGCCCCTCAAGATTTTCATTTGGTCCATCTTGTTGAAGACTTATCCTTCGTAAATTTTGTTTGATTCACTTTTATGAGAAAATACCCTTCGATAAAATTATTTTGGCCACTTTGCTTGAAAAAGATATCCTTCAAGAAAAGTGCTTAGGACACTTTATCTAAAAGTGACCCTTCATAAATTTTGCACTGGCCCCTTTCTTGAAAGAAATGACCCTTTGGATTTTTTTCCAAACATTTTCCCCAAAAGAAAAAAGTCTTTGAGAAAATTGTGCGAACAATTTTCCTAAAAGAAATCTAACACTTAGCTTGAAAAATATCCTTCAGGATTTTTGAATGTACCACTTTCCAAGAGAATGATCCTTCAGGGTTTTATTTTAGACAAAATGTCCAAAATAATTTCCCAACACTTAGCCCAAAGGATCCTACATAAAATTTGTAAAAGAAATAAAACTTATCTGAATAGAAAGGTTAGAAAGAAATGAACTTATAAAAAGGAAATCCTAAAATAGTTTCTAAGTAAAGATTTACTCAAAAGGTCTGATACTTAACTTTTCTTCTTAGACTCCTCTAAACTCAAGATTGAACTATATCTTGATCTTTGAAAGCTCAGATATTATGAAAAACCTATTCAGATACCTAATCTTTGCAACCATAAACTTGTCCCTTAGAAATTGGCAAGATACACTTTTGAGAAAACTCAAAGTTTTTTAAAAGCGTTAAACTGTGTAAGATCCTTTTGGTCCATTGATTCATCTAAAAATATTGTCCAAGCCTTACTCCATACTTGATCCTCAGGAAACTACATTGCACTCAAGCAAGTTTGGTATGTGGGCCAAAAATGGCCAACATGTACTTAAAACATAGATTTCTAAATTAATATATTATATTTAATTTTTGTTAAATCTTGTATGGCTAAATGAATCTTAGAGATGGGCTAAGATGGTTGTGTTAAATAAACATTTATGATTTATGGCTATTATTTGTACCTGCATTATCATAAATCTTAAACATTTTAAAGTTGAGGTTTAGGGATTTTTGTGGCTAAACTCTCAAACTAATATTTGGCTAGCACATGACTAATTCATTTGTTCATATTCATTTGTGATAAATATATATTCTTTTTTTTTTAGATTACATGAAGATTATAATTATATTTCATATGGTCTTGGATTGTTATTTTTATTGCATGTTGATGTGTTAACACTTGATTTCACATGGTTCTCAATTTCTTGATATTTATCTTCATTTATCTAAAATGTTGACAATGCATTATAAATTATGTTGAATAGATATTACCTCTTATCTAGAATATATCAATTTTGAAACTATAAATTATGTTGAAAATATATATAAGAAATAAAAATAACCTTGTCTTTAAAAATTAGAAGTAAATTATTAATAAATATATTTTGAAACTCATTATCAAGTGGTTCATAACTCATATTCATAACCATATTCTTAAACCTAAGCATATAATATCTAATGTTCTCATTTTATTTTTATCAAAATTGAGATAATTCCATAAATTTAACCTTTATATTATTATTTATTTGAAAATGGGAATATAAATTATTAACTAGAGTTGTGAACAAATGAATATATCCATAATGTATTTTATTATTGTTTTTTAAAAGCAATATCTCCAATGTGAAAACACTATTATTCATTGACCCATGAAAGAGTATAAAACAAATAAAACATATAATATTTTATGCTTCATAGATTAAATTGGTCAAAAAATGATCATCAATAGTAAAATCTATACAAGAAAAGGCTATAATGTGATGAGAATGATCTCCCTTTCCATTCAAATATTCACATTTTTGGGATACAAATCCTATTATAAATGGATATGAAAACACTTCATAAGCCAAGGGCTTCAATAAAATATCATTAGATGTGATCTTATTAATTTAATTTTGATAGCCTTGAGAAAGAGTTTTGACTTTATTTTTTAAGTTCCATAATATATACATAATAGTAGTCATTTCAGATTTTAGTATAGAAGTTAAAGTACCATAATTTAGAATATAAGACTGATTAGAAACATTTGGATCAATTATAGAGTTATTATAAATAATATATGGTTAACAAATGAGAGGATTCCTATAAACATAATTAGAAATCATAAGAACTTGAGACAAAATTGAAACATACTGAGAAATTGGATGAAATCAAGAAGTAATGGGGACATTTTGAGAAACAATAGAATTTTTAGAAGTAGAATAAGCATGGAGAACAATAGAATAATCATTAGAATAAATATAAACTTAATCATTAGTTGGTTTAGAATATTTTTTAGTAATGACTCCATGATAATTTATTTTTAGGTATGAAAATTTATTCAATATATTAGTAAGTTTAGATATTTCACCAACATTATCTATGGCATATTCCTTAATATTTTCATGTTCTTATTATATCCCTATTTCTTCACTAAACTTGATTTTCTTATTAAATAGATATTAATGGGGTTAATGTTGTTTAATTATTGTTGTAGCAGACTATTTTAAGTTATGCTAATGTATGGATAGACATATAATGATTATTTTATGTGACTCATTACTTGTTGGTTAGTTTTACATGAGTTTTATATGCATGTGGATTATGCTCATTCAATATTTTTGTTCTTTAGCAGCATTTTTATTGATTATCATTATTATAGGTTAGATATCATTTACATTTGTGAGGTGGATGTAGGAGATAGTCCACTCTCCAGATAGATATGGAGAGAGAGTATCATCAAGGAGGGTATTACAGATGATTATGTTGAAGGTGGAGAGATTCAATAAGGAACCCTTCACACACCACACAATAAAAATAAATGCATGAATATTTACGAGTCAATAGTTATATATTTGTTCTAATTTTAATGTGTTTGGTTATTTCATGTTTGATCGTGTTGATTGGTTTTTTATCCATCATTAGATGTTATTTTGGTCATATTTGTAGTTGTTACTATTCTCTATGATTATGATGTTATTTCCATTATTGAATTTTATATATATATATATATATATATATATATATATATATATATATATATATATATATATATATAATGAATTTACTTGTGAATTACTAACTGCATGACTTTATATAGGTGTGTACATGCAAGCACTCAATAGAAAAAAAAAAGTATCATTATAAAATATTTATATATGACATAGAAATAAATTACATATGTAGATATTTTAACAAATTAATTTTATAAACATTATCTAACCTAGATCCTAGGTGAAGGTGACTATTATGTCACCTAAAGTGACATGGTTTTTTACTAACTAAGGGAGGTTAAGCTAGGTATGAAACTTGTTTTTTAATGTTTAAAGTTTTGATAGGCATTTGAATTATTAAAATAATTATTATGTTCATTGACAAATGCTTTAGTCAACCCTAATAAGGGAGTCATCATTTTTTTTCTCAATATATCCATGCAATTTTGGAAGAGTTAGGGTTCAACTGTGAGTTGAGAGGAGATAGTAGCTGACTGTGTTGTTTTAGTGATCAAAAATGAAAGTTGTTGAATGAAGCCAAGAATTTTTGGTGTTATGGTGAGTCATTCTTGGGAATTTATGTATGGAGAATGGTTCACCATGAAATTAGGGGTTTTGGGTGAAATGCAAATGGCTATGGAAATAATAAAAGATGATGGGGTTTTTGGAATAGAAGTAGGCAATGATCGATAAAGATGAGATAGAAGAAAAAAGGACTCTTATTCGTAGTCAAAGGAGAAAATCTACATCAAGGGCACTCAACAGGTATAGAATCCTATTTTATTTACCCTAAATTTATATATTTATTTATTGAAATGATTAGAGGGTTTTCTTTTAAAACAATTGTTTTTGAATTTAAACCCTTGTGAAGAAACAAGGATTTGACCCTGTGGGAGGAAAAATCTTCCCACAAAATTGAATCAAGTACAACATGAATGTGGGAGGTTAGGGTTAATGTAAACATGAGTTTATTTTGTGTAAAATTACTCCATGACTATGTTGTATGTTTCATTCAAATGTCAAGAGGATTGTGTGCTATTTTTGTTTATTATATGGTTGATAATTAGTAAATAGATAATGGCTCAGAGACATTATTTTAGATATTGGGTTCATTTGGATATTTGAAATGAAACTATATTTTTGTGAATATTATATGTCTATAATGTTTGTTTCATTATTACATTGAAATGATAGTATGTTTTAGTTTAAATGGGATGGTTGGAGTTAAACAATATTACTTAGAAAGTTAGGTTAATATAAACAAAATGGGCATTTGAACTTATCTAGGATTTATAGACATCTAAGTGTAAATGTAGTTAGTTATATATAATAGGGGATAAGATTATTTTATTTTTAGGTTGTGGAGCTAAAAGCTTCACTGATGCAAACAGAGGAGGAGATTGCAGAAGGGTTGCAGAGCGTCTCAAACGCCGGCATCAGTCAGGCCAATCGACGTCGGCAGGATTAGACCAGAAGGCAACCGACGTCGGTCAGTGATCGGCTGACGTCGGTGACCCCTAGGTAGACAGGGACCGATGTCGGTCACCTATGTGGTTTGAGCTAGAGTGTTTTACGAGTAGTTAGCTAACGAACCATGTGTTTGCATGTTGAGAGCTAATTTTAGACTGAGAGCTATGGATCTAATTATTGTTTGGGTGAGATCTATATAATAGACTCATGGTTGTATTGTAAACTTGTGATAGAGAGTAAGAGAACATTATTATAAGCTCCTTCTGTGTGTGAGGTGAGCAATGGTGTGTTCCTCCTAGTGCCACAGTACCAAGGTGGGTGTTGGATTGGAGAATCAGCAGGGTTCTTCATGTATGTATGATCTTGGTCATCAGGTGAGCATGGCTTCTATAGGAGATCTACATGGTAAGTAAGACCATTGATATGTAGGTGTATGTGTGTGCAAGGTCAAGGTTCACAGGTGTGCAGAACCAGATTGATTTTCAGGTGTGCAAAGTTAGAGAGGACAGCAACACAATAGGGAGCAGTATCAGGAGAGATCTACTTAGAGTACAGGTGTGTACTCAGAGCAAAGAGGAAGGCAAGGAATATCCTTCCATAAGTAAGGTCTATTGAGGTGCAGGTTGATGCAGGTTCAGGGGAGATCTACTTGAAGTACGTTGAGTACTTGTGGAGTGCATGGAGCACTTGTGGTGTGCGTGGAGCACAGGTATAAGGTGAACACCAACTCAGTGTTTGAGTTGGGTGTTGGGACCTAAGAGAGAGAGCTTTGAGGAGAGAATTACTATTCACTTGAGGTGTGGGAAGCCTCTGAAGAGGTGGTGGAGAAGAAGTGGCATCTTCCTTATTGTATTCTTTTCTGTATGAGTATTAATACAAGTTATGTATTGTCTCTCATATCTTGTGTTATTTTTGGATTCTAGTTACTTGTTGATTCTAGTTATTTCCACATATTAAGTTGCTTGTATTTGGTAATCAATTGTGTGCTTTTGGGTATTCATATCCCAACATGTGGTATCAGATCTCAGGTTGCAGGAAGTAGGTTTTGTGTTTGGTTACAGGTCACTCTCAGGGGTTTCTGATTGAGTGGAGTAGAGCAATGGCAGATCAAAGTAAGCTAAGAATGGATGAGTTGAAAAGCACAAATGGTCACTTACGGTCTGATGGAAAGAAAGAGCAGGTAAAAGAAAATTGTTGGTTTGTGGAAGATCAGCATGAAGGAACTGAAGAAGCAGATGTTGCAGGTGATGTGGCACAGGATGCTCTAGGAGGTTTCTTGGATAAAGTTGAATCTTGGATAATAGATTTGGTTGCCTCTTTCCATGCAGCCCCAAGGAGAGGAGCTGGTGAGCCTTGCCAAAGAATTGGCAAAGGGGAAGTGAAGCTGAAATTGTAGGCGGCCAACACATGGGTGTTAAAGGAGGTCATGCAGGTCCCAGGGTTGGAGATATGGCTAATTTCTTCAGAAAGGTTAGGTGATGAGAGATGCATGAGAACTCTCATAGCAGATACACTTGAATTAGCTGGTGGTAAGAAAATAGGTACTCTTTATCTACTTGTTTATATTATTGATTCTTCTTCTGTTGCAGAGACGTGGCTTTGTAGGCTTGGTCACATGAGCAGGAAGGAGATGCATGTTCTTTAGCAGAAGACAGATATATTTGACAGGCTTAAGAACTGGAAAGCCTTGGTGTTCTTGGAGGAGATGGCAGACAGAGACCAGTGGATGAGGCTGGATACTTCTGAGCAGGGCAGTTTGGACATGGGACTTGATTCAAAGGAGCTCGCGGGTAAAAAGTCATCACTCACAGGAAACACAGGTACCGGCGTCGGCAGGAAAACTGACGTCAGTAGTAGGTAAGACCGACGTCGGTCACAAGGACCAATGTTGATAGATGGAGACACCGACGTCGGTAGGGTTGGTAGTTAGGACAGGTGCAAGAACTGATGTCAGTTGGATGCAGACTGTGTGGTGATCGAGGTCGGTCACTGTAATGGATTTTGGGTGGACAGCAAGCTGTCAAGGAGTCTCAAACACCCATATGGAGGATTGAAGACGTAAGTAGGCCTCAAATTCATTGTTCCTCTTCTTTACATTCATTGCTTACTGCAGAGCAAGAAGGATCTAGGAAATAGTGGGAGCGTGGCAGGAATATGATGCAGAACCAAGCAGAGACTTGGTAGGGTTGCCAGCTGGTATGAAAGCACAGAGACGAATGGATTCCTTAGTTGAAGAATAGAGTGAACGAACATGTGAGATGGAAGACCAGGTCATATGGTTTTGAAATACCTGTAGGACAGTGGTATAGGTTTTGACAGGAGGTGGATAAAGCATGGCTTTAGTCAATGTCAGGGTAACTACTGTGGTTTGACTTACCAGGGGCATGATGATTGCAACATCATTATGTTGTTGTATGTGGATAGTATGCTAGTTAGCAGGTTTGTACATACAAGGTTTTGCTGAGCTAAGGGTAAGATTAGTTCAGTGGTTTGCTATGAAGAATTTGGAGCAACAAAATTCTTCAGCATGGGAGACATGGGAGATCACAGGTTGATTTTTTCTCCAGTGGGAGTTGATGTGAATCAGGTGTTGGCAAGGTTCAGGATGCAGAATCAGAGCACACTAAGGGTTGGATAGTTCAGTGTCCAAAATCACATGAGGTCTAGTATAGACCTAAGTTTGCCCAAGCAGTGGGTGTTGTCAAAGAGTTAGGAGCCAATTCGGGGAAGTGAGTTCTCAGGTATTTGAGAGGGACCAGTAACAGGGATTCATGTTATTCAGGGTCAAGACTTCACTACATGTGTTTGTAGGTTTAGATGCGGTAGGTACTCAGATGATAGGAGGTACATCACAGGTTGTGTGGTGGGTTGTCTTCAGGATTGAGCTTGAAGAGGGATACAAACCAAGAAATAGATTAGATGGGGTACAGGTACAGGTATAGTGCAGTTGTTTATCTCCAAGTGGGAGATTGTTAGGTTATGGAGCTAAAAGCTTCACTGATGCAAATAGAGGAGGAGGTTGCAGAAGGGTTGCGGAGCATCTCAGACATCGGCGTCGGTCAGGCCAACTGACGTCGACAAGATTAGACTAGAAGGCAATCAACGTCGGTCAGTGATCAGCTGATGTCGGTGACCCCCAGGCAGATAGGGACCGACGTCAGTCACCTATGTGGTTCAAGCTAGAGTGTTTTACATGTAGTTAGCTAACAAACCATGTGTTTGCATGTTGAGAGCTAATTTTAGACTAAGAGCTATAGATCTAATTATTGTATTAGGTGTCTAATTATTGTTTGGATGATATCTATATAATAGACTCATGGTTGTATTGTAAACTTGTGCTAGAGAGTAAGAGAGCATTATTATAAGCTCCTTCTGTGTGTGAGGTGAGCAATGGTGTGTTCCTCCTAGTGCCATAGTACCAAGGTGGGTGATGGATTGGAGAATTAGCAGGGTTCTTCATGTATGTATGATCTTGGTCATCAGGTGAGCATGGCTTCTATAGGAGATCTACATGGTAAGTAAGATCATTGATATGCAGGTGTATGTGTGTGTAAGGTCAAGGTTCACAGGTGTGCAAAACTAGATTGATTTGCAGGTGTACAAAGTTAGAGAGGATAGCAACACAACAGGGAGCAGTATCAGGAGAGATCTACTTGGAGTACAGGTGTGTACTCAGAGCAAAGAGGAAGGCAAGGAAGATCCTTCCATAAGTAAGGTCTATTGAGGTGCAAGTTGATGCAGGTTCAGGGGAGATCTACTTGAAGTACGTTGAGTACTTGTGGAGTGCATGGAGCACTTGTGGTGTGCGTGGAGCACAAGTATAAGGTGAACACCAACTCAGTGTTTGAGTTGGGTGTTGGGACCTAAGAGAGAGAGCTTTGAGGAGAGAATTACTGTTCACTTGAGGTTTGGGAAGCCTCTGAAGAGGTGGTGGAGAAGAAGTGGCATCTTCTTTATTGTATTCTTTTCTGTATGAGTATTAATACAAGTTATGTATTGTCTCTCATATCTTGTGTTATTTTTGGATTCTAGTTACTTGTTGATTTTGGTTATTTATGCATATTAAGTTGCTTGTATTTGGTAATCAATTGTGTGCTTCCTGGTATTCATATCCCAACATTTATAATAGATAATTATGAGTATTATTTAGTTTCATAGTTTATGGGTTTAGACATTTATCCCATAATAATTAATAGGAATATAGATGGGTTTTATTGTTTACGAGAGTGTTCAATGGAAGAATTGGGTTAGTCTATTTAAACTTATGACTAGTGAGTTGACATAAACTGTGGGTCTAGTGTGCATAAAAGACTGAGTTTGTTAATTTGTAATAATTTTTATAATGGAATTGTTATTGTATATTAAGGAATTGATGGTGTTGATTATATGTTGAATAATATATAATGGCTTGAATGAGTAATATAAATTATTATTGTAGGTTTCCATTATCTTGAATATATATAAGAAGTAGTATATAGACAAGGATATAAGTTATGAATAAAACTATTTCATAATTTTAAATGGTCATGTGAAATATTATTAGATGAATGATTGAAAGATGTTTAATTAGATGTATAGACTAGAATGAGCTTAAACCTTTATAAAAATAGTTAAAATTGAATTATTTTGGGGAAATGGATGTTTAATTTAGGGGTCAAATTTGTATTGAATAGATTCCATTAATTCAATGTACCATATGGTACATAACAAAATATTTCACATTTGTAGTTGTGTTTCAAGGCATTTAATTAGGACTTTAGGTGTTAAGTGGTGTTAATTTGAATTATATTTTGGTTTAAAATTGATTTAATATTTTCTTAAGTTGGGAGTTTAGGATGAAAGTTTAAACTTGATGTGTGTGTGTGTGTCGGTGTGTGTGTGTGTGTGTGTGTGTGTGTGTGTGTGTGTGTGTGTGTGTGTGTGTGTGTGTGTGTGTGTGTGTGTGTGTGTGTGTGTGTGTGTGTGTGTGTGTGTGTGTGTTATAGGTATAATCATTGAGAAGTAGGAGTGAGTTAGTGATGCCAGATAATTTAATTCAATTCCCAAATCTTAAATATTCAGCACATACAATCATGATGCATACAAATTAACCATTGCAACGAACAAGGAAGATATAGCAAGATCAAGCACATAACACATGGTATATGTGGGAAACCCTCTTGGGGGATAAAACCCACTAAACCCTATAAGATGGACTATATTCTTATAATAACAAGATCTAAATTTAGACTAGCACCAACTAATCAAGGAACACCCATCCCACAAGGAGGAACCAACCCCCTAGGAAACTAAGAACCCAATCAACTACCTTAAACATATCATCTTAAAAAAAAATTTATACTCTTGAATTTATGATGACCACCTTTGTCTGCACTCTTCACCTCTAATCTCTCTCATGTTGCCTCTAGAACTAACTCATTCAAACTGCCTCTTTTAGGCTCATTAGGTCCAATGACATGTGCTTCTGCATCAACTTGATCAAAAAATCATGGTTTATCCTCTTCACTATATATTGGTACTTAATGACTTGTACCTTCTCTTTAAAATGTTCTCTCCTTTGATTGAATCCACACACACATAACTAGCACAATTAGTCCAATTAAACCTTGTACTTATACCAATTTCTTCCTTTAACCCATCTTGGTCAGCCAAAATGCTTTACATAATTGAAACACACTTAACATAGGTCCAAAAACATGTTACGTTTTATATCCACACTCTTCATATGTTGGTCATTACCTCATTATCCCCAAACCACCATTAGGTCTTGGTGAGACCTAAAATAATTAGGCCTTCATACTCACTTGTTACATGTGAGACTACTTGAACCACCTTCATCCTTTACCAATTATTTGAACACATAAAACCTATATCAAATATCCCCTTGATCACTCTCATATGGTTCCATGCCACCTAGAACACTAACTTAATACTTGAACCTGTCAATTAGGTCTCCTTGCTCTTCAGGTCTTTATACACAAAAAGCATAGTCTCAAACTTTTGAAGAAACTAGTTAAATATTTCACATATACATATTATTGTATAACATGGGTGAACCCTTAATGACATTTTAAACACATATATGTTATTTATACACTTCAACACAATATCTAAGAACTAAAAATAACTCTCTCAAAATGACCACTCAAACTGATCATATACAGTCAAGCTATTTTGACCCTCTATATCTAATCATGGGAAAAATATGACAACCAATGCTTTCTAATAAGCATTAAATACATATATAACATCTCCATACTCATTTTATTCTTCAAATAATCTTATAACACCTTCAACTCACTCCTACAACATGGTCACTCAATATGCTAGTGCATTTAACAAACACAATCAACTTATAAACATTTGTTCATACTAAAGATGGATTTTTCAAACATCCAAAATCCACAAATATGGTCCTAATTAAATATAAAACACTCTAAAATAGTTATTTCATCTTGAAACAACTAAATACTATCAATAAAAACTCAATTATCCTTCTCAGGTTACTTGTAAAACATGGTCAAACACATAATAAATATTTGAAACTTAATATCTTTGAATGTACAAACACTAAAAATTTATAAATTTATTTTATAGATTCACCTTTAATTCATTTTAAAAAATTATTTTTACTTCATCAATAAGTTCATTGTAGATCAAAATATATTAGCAAAATACTACAGATTGGTTTTTTCCTTTACTAATTCAAATGCCAACGGTCACTGGTTAATAAAAATATTGAAAACACATGTCTTCATCTCATGTCCTCACATAAATTAAAAAAATTATCTCCTTGTGATCTTACTATATTTAAATCTCATCGTTCACTATTGATCTTTGATCTACACTTCCATGATTGAGATGTTTGGCACCCTCGCATACCTTCTTAGTATTATGTTGACTTATTGACTCAATAAACACCATTGATATTTGTCTACATAATTTAACACACATCATTATATCCTTATCTATTTAGATTAAATTCTTTCCATCGATCTAATTCTCAAACTCCATGATTGTGACACATGTCATCAACACATTAATTCTCAAGTTCTTTGGACTTACTAACTTCACGCACACCATTGGATCACAATCTGACAAGATCACATGCTCTATTATATTCTTATCTGGTTAGATTAATTTTTCATCATATATCTTCATCACCCAATTAAACTCTCACTATAAATCTTCAATAATGCAAATTTGGCTAAGTATGGGAAGTTAGTGAACTCTACCTGAGAAGCTAACTTTGTACCTCAATATATTTTGTTGCGCACCATGTCCAAACCTAAAAATTAGACCACATGATCACCTCTAATATTGTAATCCATCCATATACATAATTACTTCTGAAACATTCACACATGTGAAATATGACATCATCAAACTGCTTACTTAATCTTATATGTCAAGATGACTACTTAAACCAAGACCTTCATATGACTGCTCTAATAAATTCTATTCACTTCCATAAGCACCCTAAGCACTCATAACACCCCATAGAGTCTATACAATATGACCACATCATCAATCTATCAAACATTCACTAGTATCTTATGCTCTCTTTGACATCAATGAAAACCTAACATCAATGACCATGTTCAATTATGTGTGTGTGTGTAATTATGACTTATACATAAATATGTCACCATACTCTTTATGAATAATTCATAAAAATGTGTGAGTGTGTGTTACTTACAAATTATAATTATATATATATATATATATATATAATGCCTTTATGAAATAAGTGTCTTAGAGTTTTAAAAATATATAAATATAAGTGGACAAACATAGTATATATGTATATGTGAATAAGTTAGTATGTATATAGATGTTTGTATATAGTGAATAAATGTGCTCATATGCAAATTTTGATGTATTTCATTGATTTATAACATGTTAAATCAGCTATTAATTGAATGAAAGATAATTAATTATTGATTAGAACAAATAAATGTTGTGGATATTATATTTGTTTAATAACTTGGGATTAAATGTGAAATTATTGAATTGTGTTTAATTTCACTATAATACCTATAAAAAGGGGTGTTTTTACATAAAATTAGTAAATGCTTAACTATTATAAATATTGTTAGCAATCAATTTACTTGTAATATGCCTTATTGGAAAAAGTTGTTAGGTTGTATTGGACCTTAAGAAATAAGATAATAGGTTTTATTTTGTTATTATATAGCATGTAATTATTTCATGTTTCTTCCTTTGTATTTACATACTATGGTATTGTTATTAAATCTATATGATAATTCTATGGAAACCTTGTATATGACTTATTTAGTGAGTTCTAGTATTAATGACACTAAGAAAATAATTATGTGAGAAGGTTCTCACACATTTATTTAGAGTCATTAATATATGGAATAAATGAAATCTAATTGAGTGTGTGTGAGAATATGATTGATCTATGTGACCTATAAAATATATCAAAATTTTGGCCAAAGTAATGTTTATAGTTAAATTTTATCATTTTACCTATTTGATTAATTTGCATGTATGCATGATGTCATGTTAAAATGAAATTATTTATGATATGTTACATGTATTGAATATTTTACAACACATAGCTTCTAGTTGATTGTTCCATACCTGTACGATTATCATATACTCATTTATGAAAGGAGGGTCACTCCCTAGTTGGACAATTGTGTGGGGGATCTGTGGTCTTTGGTTGGTGTGTAAAACCCACTCTAATGATGTTCTCCCTCTCCTCCATTAATCAATTGATAGAGACTTTTGCTCATAATAATAATAATATTATTATTATTATTATTATTATTATTATTATTATTATTATTATTATTATTATTATAATTATAATATATTGGTGAAGTTGTGATACTCGATTATTCTATGGAACAATCTATATATCTATGATCACTGTAATGTAAAAACTTGTATTATTATACTTTGATAACCTGTTGGTTACTCTTATTGTATAATTTTACTATATAAACTTTCATCAGTTGGCTAAGACTATATTCAGCAGATATAAAATTTGTAATGGATTGAATTAGTAATATTGCTTAATGTTATAGTTTGATCATTATCTAAATGAATCATAATCATTTATTAATTAAGATGAAATTAGTTAAAGATCAAATATCTTATCTTATTTGATAATAATCTAGTTTAGATTACTAAAGTAAAATTTCAAAAAAATTACCTTTTTCGTGTTAAACCCAGTGGGGTTCTAACATTGTGGTATCATAACTAAGGCTCAAACTCTAGGACTTAATGAGTTTGATAATGTATTTTTATTCTACTATTAATCAAAAATGAGAATAGTGTGTAGTAGACTTGAAGGTGAGGTTACTTCAAACACTAACCCTCTAGTAGATTCAAATCAATTTGTTATAGAGTAAGCTGCAAATTTAGATCAGATTCTTGCAGCCATGCAAGAAACTAGGGACCAAATCACGGACTTAGAATAGGAAGTGCATGGACATGTTGAGTAAAATAATCAAGAATGTCTTAAAGAGCACCTAACTCAACAAGAAGATCATCAAGAGCATAGACATTATGAGGTGCCATAGGATGCTTGAGCTCGTGTAACTGTATAACTTAGATTAGGCATGAAGATATTTAATCCTCCTAAGTTTTATGGAATTATGTTATGGGATGGTATATAATCTTGATTGATAGAAATGGAAAATTACTTTAAGATCTATAATTAATTAGATGTCACTAAGGTGGTTTGGGGAGCATATCATCTTATTAGAGAACCAACAACATGGTGGAAAAATAAGAAGCTCAAGATGAACCTCGACTCCACTACCACCACATGGGAGTAATTCATGGTTTTGTTTAGATCATGATGGTTGCCTTAATTGTATTTTGACCAAAATCTAACAAATTTTCAAAACTTGAAGTAGGGATATCTTTTAGTAAATGGATACTAAGAATAGTTCACTAAGATCCTAAACTTTGTTCCTCAATATCAAGCAGATGAAAGGTTTCACATCTAAAAGTTCGTTATGATATTAAAAACCCAAATTAGATGTGAAGTAGATGTGCATGGGCCATCTATGATGGATCAGGTCTTTGAGAAGGTAATTAAGTAGGAGTCAAAATTTAAGTCTCTTGCTCAGGTCAAAGAGAAGTTCAAGAAGAAGTTTAGAGGTTCTAAAACCTACTCTTAAGAAGAATTGGAAAAGGAACAAAATTTCCAAGAATTAGAATGATATATTTAGTAATTTTTTAGGTAACAAGAAAGTGTATGATGGGTTCAAAACTAATTTTAAAATGAATCAATAGTTAGAAAGGAAATGACTACCTGGTGGATGTTTCATCTATGGGGGTGATCACTATGCCAAAGAATGCACTCAAGGAAAGTATAAGGGTAAAGTTAAGGGTAATATGTAGCAAGGAACCTTTCAACATAGAATCCATGCAGCTGTTAAAAATCATCAAGATGATTTTCAAGTCTCACCTATTGAGGTTATAGGTAATATTTTTGGTTAACCCATTTCCATTTTGTTTGACACTTGAGCTATAGAATGTTTGATTTCTCTACGAATGCTATCTAAGTTGTCTAGGAAAGTTGGTTTAATGAAAAATGTATGGTTAGTGTAATATGGGAATGAAGCCAAAGTCAAAGTCCTTAGTATAAGTTGAGATTGAATTTCTTAAATTCACATCGATAGTAGTATTTATGCAACACCACTAGGATCATATGATGTAATCTTAGGGGTAAATTGGCTTGATAAGAATAAAGCTAAAGTAGATTGTTATATTAATAAGGTGGAATGTCAAGATGATTTTATGATTCAAGATGAAAAAAGGGAGTTGAAACTTAGTCATATTTCTACAATTCAACTTATGAAGGCTCACAAGAAAAGATGTCAGTCATTTATTGTTAAAATAAATGAAATGGATGAATCTAAGGAATCATCCCTTGAGCATTGTCCTTTTCTTAAGAAATTTCAAGATGTGTTTCCATAAGAATTACTAGGTTTACCACTGAAATGAGAGTTTGATTTCTCAATTGACATAATACCTAGTTCAGAACCATAATCCAAGGTACCTTATAGGATGATGACTACAAAATTGTTTGAGTTGAAAGCTCAACTATAGGATTTATTATCTAAAGGGTTGATTTGACCAAGTGTGTCACCATGGGGTGTACTAGTGGTGTTTGTTAAAAATAAGGATGGTATTCTCCACTTGTGTATTGATTATAAGATGTTAAATAAAGTGACAATCAAGAACAGGCATATGTTGCCTTGCATTGATGATCTCTTTGATCAAATGTGTGGGGAAACAATTTTCTCTAAGATAGATCTATGAGTGGGATATCACTAGCTAAGAATTTGAGAAGAATATATTCTTAAAACAACATTCAGAACTCGATACGAGCACTATGAATTTATAATGTTGCCTTTTAAGTTAACAAATGCTCTTGCAACATTCATGAATCTCATGAACAATGTGTTTAGAGATTATTTGGACCACTTTATTTTACTTTTTCTAGATGATATCTTCATTTATTCTAAGAATGAGGAAGAACATCTATAATATCTGGGGTTGGTTTTGCAACATTTGTGGAGGCACAAACTATATGGTAAGTTGTCAAAATATGCATTTTTGTAAAGGAAAGTGTAATATTTAGGGCACATTATCTCCACATATAGAATTTTAGTTGATGTAGTGAATATAAGAGCCATAATAGACTAGCCATCACCTAATAATGTGCATGAGGAAAGAATTTTTATGGGATTAGAAAGATATTATAGAAAATTTGTTCCAAATTTCTTGAAAATAGCTAACCCAATTACCTCTCTTCAGTATAATAATGAGAGTTTTTTCTGAACCAATAAGTGTGAAAAATCCTTTTAGGAGCTAAAAAGGAGGCTTACTTTAGAACTAGTGCTAAGAGTTCCCAATCCTAATGGTCAGCTATCACTAATCATTAATGCATATAGGGAAAACCTTGGAGGATTTATTATGTAAGATGGTTTAGTTTTAGCATATGAATCCAAAAATCTTAAAACTTATGAGGCAAATTATGCCCCATATGATCTATAACTTACTATAATAGTACATGCCTTGCAAGTTTGGAGGCACTATCTATTGGGGAAGGTGTTTGAGAATAAGATTGACACCTTAGGGCTCAGGTATATTTTAATCCAATTGAACTTGAATTCTCATTAGAGACATTGGTTGGAGTTCTTATCTAATTATGATTTTGATAGTAGCTACATCAAGGGAAAGGAAAATAGGGTTACTGATGCCCTAATTCATAGAAGGTACATGGTAGCTTTGGCTACTATTAGGAGTACTTTTCATGATCAAGTTATTAAATTCTCCCCTGGAGATGAATTCTATTATAATTTTAAGAAATATTTATCAAAGGATGTTTAGAACCCTAAATTTAAAGTATTTAATTTGGAGAATGATGGTCTCTTTAAGTATAATGGTAGAATGTATGTACTTGATAGAGAGAATTTGAGGAGCACAGTTCTAAAAAAATTGCATAATGCCCCTTATTTAGGTCATCCTAGAGTGACTAAGCTTATGGATGAGTTAAAACCTCTCTATTTTTGGAAAGGAATTAAAAGGATACAACAGATTTTATGTCATGTTGTTTGGAATGTCAACATGTGAAGGCTAAACATGTGCATCCACCAAGATTATTGTATCCTCATGATATACCAAAATAGAAGTGGCAGGTAATTAGTATGGACTTTGTCTAAGGCTTTCCATTATCATAGAACTATCCTAACATGATCTTGGTCATAGTTGACAAACTAACCAAGTTATCTCACTTCATACGAGGTAATTTGACTAATGATGTACCAATGCTATTGAAAAGATTTATGAAAGAGGTGTACCATTTACATGGGTTTATAGATAAGATCATTTCTTATCGATATCCAATAATGACATATAGGTTTTTATTATCTCTAAATTCATATTTAGGTACACAATTGAACTTTAGTATTGCATATCATCCAAAAATGGATGGACAAATAGAGAGAGTAAACTAAGTTTTAGAAGATCTTATTTAAATGTAGTGCACGGATAAGAAATATAATTAGAAAGAGTATATTACACTGGTAGAGTTTGATTATAATAACTCTTACCAATTAGCTTTAAAGATGGTTCCTTTTAAAGAATTGTATGCAATGAGGTGTCGAACACCAATCAGTTGGGACAAGCTTGAAGACAAGGTAGTCTTTGGACCTGAAATTCTTATAGAAATGGAGGAGAAGGTCAAGTTAATTAGGCAAAGGTTGTCTAAGGCCGATGATAGAAAAAAATGTTATGTTGATCTGAAAAGGATAGTGAGATAGTTTTCTATTGGTGAAAATTTATTTTTGCAGATTAAGTCTTAGAAAAACTCGATTAAGTTTGATAAATCAACAAAGTTTTCACCAAGATATGTGGCACCCTTCGAGGTCTTAAAACTAATCAATCCCATAGCTTATAAGCTTTCCTTGACACCATCTTTAGCTCTCTTGCATAATGTTTTTCATGTGTCTTATCTCAAAAAGTATCCAATTGATCCTTCTCATGTATTGGATTAGAATGCTTTACATGTTATGGATCCTGAGGTGGTCAAAGTAGAACCAGTAAGAATAATTGACACTCGTAAACTTAGTTTATGTAATAGGGAAGTGTCATAGTGCAAGGTCTAGTGGGACTAATATTCTGAGGATAATTCCACTTGTGAGGACTATGATGAGTTCTATAGGTTATTTCTATATTTATTTATTTAAGGCATTTTATTGATGTTATTTGATTTGCTATTATGTGTTGTTGAATTTCAAAACTTTCGTTTGAAATAAGTGTCATCGAGATGATGACTAGTTTTAGGGGGAAGGATGTTAAATCTTGATTTCCTCTTTAAACTTGATTTGCTTATTAAACAGATATTAATGGGGCTAATGTTATTTAATTACCATTGTAGCAAACTATTTTCACTTATGTTGATGTACAGATAAATATATAATGATTATTTGGTGTGACTCATTACTTTTTGGTTAGTTATACATGAGTTTCATATATTTGTGGATTATGCTCATTTATTTGTATTATGATTTAGCAGGATTTTTGTTGATTATCATTATTACAGACTAACTATAGTTTACATTTATGAGGTGGATACAGGAAATAGTTCTCTCTCTAGATAGATATGGAAGGAGAATATCATCAAGGAGGGTGTTTCATATGATTATGTTGAAGGTGGAGAGATTCAATAAGGAAGCCTATACACACCACATAGTAAAAATAAATGCATGAATGCTTACAATTGAATAGTTATATGTTTTCTCTAATTTCATTATGTTTGGTTATTTCATGCTTGATCATATTTATTGGTTTTTAATTCATGATTAGATTTTATTTTGGTCATGTTTGCAGTTGTTATTGTTCTCTATGATTATGATTTTATTTCCATTAAGGAATGTTACATTTATATATGTCTTTTAGATGACTTTACTTATGAATTGATGACTACATGACTACATACAAGCATGTACCTACAAGCATTAAACAAAAAAAAAGTATCATTATAAAATATTTATATATGGCATGGAAATAAATTACATTTGTAGATCATTTAATAAATTGATTTTATAAACATTATCTAACCTAGATCCTAGGTGAAGGTGACTACTATGGTACCTAAGGTGACATGGTTTTCAAATACCTAAGGGGCGCTAAGCTGGGTGTGAAATTTTGTTTTTTAATGTTTAAAGGTTTGATAAGCATTTGAATTATTCAAATAATTATTATGTTCATTGAAAAATGATTTTATCAACCCTAATTGTGGAGTCATCTTTCTTTTTTGCTTAGTTGATCCATGAAATTTTGGAAGAGTTAGGTTTTGACTATGAGTTGAGAGGAGATAGTAGCTAACTATATTATTTTGGTAGTCAAAATTGGAAGTTGTTGAGTCATGCTAGGAATCTATGGTGTTATGGTGAGTCATTCTTAGGAATTTATGGATGGATAAGGGTTTTACATGAAATTAGGGGTTTTGAGTGGCATGTAGATGACTATCGAAATAATAAGAGATGATGGGGTTTTTGGAATAGAAATAGGCCATGGTCAATAGAGATGAGATAGAATAAAAAAGGGACTCTTATTCGTAGTCAAAGGAGAAAATATATATCAGGGGCACTCAATAGATAGGGATTGTTCTTTGATTTACCCTAAATTTTTATATTTATGTTATGTTTTTCTTTGTTGAAATGATTCGATTTTTATTTTAAAATAGTTGTTTTAGAATATAAACCCTTGTGAAGAATCAAGAATTTGATCCTATGGGAGGAGGAATCTTCCCACATAATCAAATCAATTATTTAACTTAGGTATAACATGAATGTGGGAGGTTAGGGTTAATAAAAGAAATGAGTTTATTTTGTGTAAAATTACTCCATAACTATGTTGTGTGTTTTAATCAAATGTCAAGAGGAATGTGTGTTATTTTTGTTTATTATACAGCTAAAAATTACTAAATAGATAGTAGCTTAAAGACATTATTTTGGATATTATGTTCATTTGGCTATTTGAAATGAAACTAGGTTTTTGTGAATAGTATATGACTATGATATTTGTTTCATTATTATATTTAAATGGATGTATGTTTTAATTTCAATGGGATGGTTGGAGTTAAATAGTATTACCTAGAAAGTTAGGGTAATATAAACAAAATAGGGTTTTAAACTTATTTAGGATTTATAAACATCTGTGTGTAAATGTAATCAGTTATATACAGTAAGGATAATATTATTTTACAATATATAATTTTGAGTGTTTTTTAGTTGTATGGTTCTCGGGTTTGAGCATTTAACCCATAATAGTTAATAGGAATATAACTAGGTTTTATTTTTTACAAGTGTTTAATGGAAGAACTGGGTTAGTTTATTTAAACTTATGACTAATCTGTTAATATAAACTATGGGTTTAATGTGCATAAATGACTAAGTTTGTTAATTTTTAATAAGTTTTTATAACAGAATTGTTATTATATATTCAGGAATTGGTGGTGTTGATTATATGTTGAGTAATATATAATGGATTGAGTGAGTAATATAAATTATTACTATAGGTTTTCATTGTCTTGAATATATATATATATATATGGAGTAGTATATAGACAAGGATATAATTTATGAATATAAATATTTCATAACATTAAATGAGTGTAATATTATTACATGAATGATTGAAAGATGTTTAATTGGTTGTGTTAGATGTACGGATCAAATTGAGATTAAACATTTATAAAAATAGTTCAAGTTGAATTATTTTGGGAACATAGATGTTTAAATTAGGGGTCAAATTTGTGTTGAATAGATTCTAGTGAGTCAATGTACCATATGGTACACAAAAAAATATTTCACATTTGGATTTTTATGTTTTAAAGTATTTACTAAGGACTTTAAGTGCTGAGTGGTATTAATGTAAATTATATTTTAGTTTAAAACTGAATTAATATTTTATTAAGCTAGGAGATTAGGATGAAATATTAAACTCAAAATGTGTGTGTGTGTGGAATTATGACTTATACATAAATACATCACCATACTCTTTATGAATAAGTAATAAAAATACACACACCCCCACACACATAGTATTCCATTAAGAATTAAGTGGCTTAGAGTTCTAAAAATATATAAATATAAGTGGACATACATAGTATATATGTATATGTGGATAATTTTATATGTAAACAAATGTTTCTATATAGTGAATAAATGTGTTCATATGTAAACTATGATGTATTTCATTGATTTATAAATATTAAATAAATTATTAATTGAATGGAAGATAATTAATTACTTATTAGAACAAATAAATATTGTGGATAATAATTTGTTTAATAGCTTGGGATTAAATGTGATATTCTTAAATTGTGTTTAATTTTATTATAATACCCTATGAAAAGGGATGTTTTTACATAAAATTGGTAAATTAACTATTATAAATATTGATAGCAATAAATTTACTTGTAATATTGTCTTATTGGAAAATGATATTATGTTGTATTGGAACTTAGGAATAAGATAGTGGGTGTTACATTGTTATTATATAGCATGTAATTATTTCATGTTGCTTCCTTTATATTTAATACTATAGTATTGTTATTAAAATCTATGTTAGAATTCTGTAAAAAAACATTATATGATTTATTTAGTGAATTTTGGTATTAATGACACTAAGAAAATAATTATGTGAGAAGGTTCTCATGTATTTATTTAGATTCATTAACACATGGAATAAATGAAATTTAATTGAGTGTGTGTATGAATATGATTTATCTATGTGATATGTAAACTATATAAAAAATTTGGTCAAAGTAATGTTTATAGTTAAACATTATCATTTAACCTATTTTATTAATTTGCATATATGCACAATATCATGTTAGAACAAAATTCTTTATGATATGTTGCATGTAGTGAATATCTTACAACACACAAGTTCTAGTTGACTTCTTGATACCTGCACCATTATCATCTACTCATCCATGAAGGGAGGGTCATTCCCTAATTATGTAATTGTGCAGGAGATCTATGGTGTGTGTGTGTGTGTGTGTGTGTGTGTGTGTGTGTGTGTGTGTGTGTGTGTGTGTGTGTGTGTGTGTGTGTGTGAGAGAGAGAGAGAGAGTGAGTGAGTGAGAGAGAGAGAGAGAGAGAGAGAGAGAGAGGTTTTGATACTTGGTTATTCTATGGAACAATGTATATATCTATGATCAAACTGATTTAAAAACTTGTATTATTGTACTTTGATAACCAGTATTTGGTTGTTCTTATTGTATAATTTTATTATATAAACTTTCAACAGTTAGTTGAGATTATATTCAGTAGATATACAATTTGTGATGGATTGAATTAGTAATACTGATTAATGTTGTATTTTTATCATTATCTAAATGAATTATAACCATTTATTTAAATAAAATGCATTTGGTTAAATATCTTATCTTATTTGAGAATAATCTAGTTTAGATTACTAAAGTAAAATTTTAAAAAAATTTACCTTTTTCAGGTTAAACTTAATGAAATTCTAATAGTTCTCAACCATACTTTGTTATTCTACTTCAACCTCTTAATCATAATCTCCTTCACATGCATTAAATTAATAATCTGTAGAGGCCTTAACATTCAGATTATGATAATAATTGGAATTCAATCAAGAAACATCAGTATGGACATGATAGTATAAATATAAATCAACATCATCCACTTTATTTTTTTAATACATTTATCTTTTTTTTTTTAAATTGTAAATTAAGATGATGTAAGAGCATCCAAATAAAGTTTTAAATATTACATCACCCAAGAAAATTATTAGTCTTAAGTAAAAACTAATCCTTAATTATTAAGAATTTCATATTTAATTTTGATCAAGTTTGGCTTATTCATATTAGTTCTACCTTATAACAAGGTGGAAGTGCTTGTTTCTTTATATTGAATGGTGGAATCATTTTTACCTTTACAAGTTTATGGTGGAATGATACAATAAGAATCAATGGCATATTTAATGTGGGTTTTTAACCTTAAAAATGTATACATATTTAAAATGCATCATCACTTTGTTAACTTAATAAAATTTGTATTTTTCCATTCAAAATAATTTTTGGAGTAACTTTATCATTAGAATCTTGGCATTTTTTTTTGGAAATATTGGAAAGGATCTCTAAGATTTCCATGATTTCCATAACATAGCCCATGTTTAAAAACATGAAAATAAAAAACTTCAATAAGTTTTTTTTTAAAATATGCTCTCTTTGAGGTCCTTTTTCATTTTATAGGAGAGTGGTTTTACATCAAAATGAAATACACCTTCATATAAACATGTGAAATTCATAAATAATTAGATATACCTTTATAAACTGTAAATATCAGATTTAATTTTATAAAGGAAAATTATAAAATAATAAAATTGTGAAAATATATGGTTAAAATAATAATATTAGATTTCACAAATTTTTAGACTATTAAAAGTTGAAATCAGTTGAAAATAGGTTTAAGAACCAAGATGAACATAACCCCATAAAAATTAAATGAACTAATTACTTTGAAAATTTAACTAGTACCATATAAATCCTATCCTCATATGATCATGATTGTATTTCTATGCTTTGGGAAAATATGTCATTTCCTAAAACAGATTTGATGACCATGTTTTTCTACTCTTGGGTTTCAAAAATTCATTAGTTTTTCTAGTTTTTAATGTGGCTCATCGAGAAGTTTATTTCCTTCCTTAAAACCCTAATCAACTCATAACACTTTGTAAAAAAAAATTAAATCATGGATTAGAAATTAAGGGGAATTTATAGAAATTAAACTCATATTAATAGACAAGTTATAAATCAAAAATTCAATATACTTAAAAAATAAATCTTGGATGCATGCCTTGATCTATATTTGACTTTTCAATAGCATGAACAAATGGAAATGATGCAATGTATAGATTTTAAATCAAAATTTTAATTAAAAATTTAAATTTTAAATTTTAAATTAATTATATACTTTTTCTTATCACTCTTAAAATTTTCTTAGATCTTTCCTCACTAATTCAATTGTATCTCACTTGCGTTATATGTATTAATGCACCTGATTTAACATTTTTGGGAATAATGGAGTTTTATTCCTATTTTAGTTAATGGTATGGATTAATAAATCAATAAATAATATTGAAATAATTATAGTCCTAATTTTTGTAATTTATTTATCTTTTTAACCTTTCTAAAAATAGCAATAAATAAGGAGCAATATGACTTAGCTTGAAACTAGTTATGAAAGACTGGGATAGTGTCATAAACCTGGATCTAGATTTCATTCTACAAAAGGATAGAAGCATTGAAAATATGACACTTTAGGGTCTACCACTATATTCTAATCCTACCACTATTGTTCAAATTGGTCACAAAAACTAAACTTTCTAGGTTCTTTGCACTATTCTTGTGTGAGCCTACCTGTGAAATCTTAAGTTTTGAATGTTGATAAAGCTCATTGTAGAGTTGATTTAATCTCTAACCCTTAAACTTAATTATTATTGATAAAAATTGAGAAATAAGGTGAGGTTAGTGTGTATAAAATTCACTAAACATGTAATCCACACCCCTTGTGTGGGCACACTACCTACATACCAATACTCCAAAGAGGGATCAAGCCATATGTAATTCTCCTACCTAATGTGCTTTGTGCAATAGTGTAATGTAGATGAAAAATGTTGAATTGAGAGTAATTTAGGTGGTTAGGTATTGGTATGATGGTTTTAATATGTTTTCAGCTATGTTGGGTGACTATATGCAAAGAATAGGGAAGTTTGCCTTAGTAGTTTGCTTGTATTCTTACTTGCTTTGTAAGATTTGTTACCTCCCCTTTGTAAGAGACCTTTGTATGTTATTTTATAGGTAAATATTGGTCATGGGTTAGATGTATTTATGTTAGGTTGACGTGATGAAGTGTTGGAATTAGATGAAAATGATTTTTGGGGCTCAAATTATAACTAGATAGGAGCACCAAAAACAGGACACCCTAGGGTCCAAATCTATAGTTCTAGTATGGCACTCCTATCCTATGGGTTTAAGACCTAGGGGGATAGTATTGGCCTAGGAGATACAATCTAGGTTAGGTGAAATCATCATTCAAAAGGTTTAGGTTGATTGAGAATAAGCAAAAAGGTGTCTAGAAGGGTCATAAGAGTATGAAAAAAGGACCAATGGATTGGATGTCACAAGCCACACTCAAACTACCAATTTGGACATTTTATATGACTACATTTCTCCCCTCCCTTTATTCTAGTAATGTATAAAATCAAAATACTAGGATAAATAAAAAATAAAAAGCATACCTAAACTTACCTGTAAGGGTGAAGCCCATGGAGATGTGTAATGTTGAGTGATGTTGGGTATGTGCTAGGTATATATTAGGTATATATTGTACCAAGAGTAATATCATGAATGGAGTTGAGTGCTCAATTCCCTAAGATCAGCTCAAGAATGCAAAGGTTTTCCCTTTGGCTCCATCATCACCCACTAAGTGAAGCTATGGGATCATGCATGTGTTGATTGATGTTTGGACTATGTGTCTAATCCTTCTAACCAGGTGGCTCAAGAATACAAAGGCTAGCTAGTCCTTTGGATCCACCATTGCCTACTAAGTGAAGCTATGAATTAATACTAGTATGGATGTGTTATCAGTTGTTAGTTATCAAGGAGGGATGGATCATGGTGTCCATCATGGCATCCAAGAAATTAAGATAATGCATGATGTGGATCATGGCATTGTAAACATTTGAGAAGCAAACAAGTAAACAAGCATACAAGTCAAGAATTAATAAGGAAGAAGCAAGAAGCATATAAAAGTGGCCAAGGGTCCGAGCAAACAAGGGGCATGGGCACATGTCACTCAAACTAGAAATCAAGCATAAAAGTCATGTTTAAATGCCCAAATATATATACAATTGAAAATAAGAAAGGTTGGTATGAGGACCACAATCACATAAAAGAGTACAAGCAAAAAACATTAGCAAATGTCCTAAGGCACACACAAGAGACAAAATAAGAACTAAGAAATGCAATCACATCTAGCTACTCAAAGTAATAAATAAAGGCATGTAAATGTTAGAAATACAATCGCATATATCTAATCAAAGTAAGAAGTGAAAGTATGCAAGACATGTAGTACAAGACTAGGTAGATGCTAAGAAATACACAAGTGTTATATACTAGTGAGTGTTGATAGAGTAATCTATGTAAGCTAGTTAGTAATGTACATCAACATGATAACTAGAGTGTATGGTGTAAGAATGACATAACCTGGATGGTGTAGTCATGTAGAAGATGCCCCTGGTGGGTAGATATGTTGATGTGTGTCTCAAATGTAGAACTAGGATGCACCCTCAGTGGGTGGTGTGAAACAATCAAGGATCTGGGCGTTACTACACACACTCAAAAAATATCAAGTGAAGCATAGTAATGTAGATAGATCAATAAATAATAGCATAGAATAGAAAAATGTAAGTCTAGCATGGTAATAGAAATGTAAAGCATGGATGATGCATACAATTAAAATGTTTTTGGTGTTTTTGATTTATTTGAATGTTTTTGTTTTTTGACATATTTGATTTATTTTGTATTTTGACATGTTATATTTTTTTGGTATTTTGTGAATAATCTATGTACTATCAATCATAAGGAAATTATGTACATGTAATTTGAAAAGAAGCTATGTACATGTAACTAAGAAGAAATGATACTAACTGATGAGTCTCAAGAGAAACTCCCTATCATGGTGTCTTCTATCAAGGAAAGGGATCATGTATGATTATGAAACATGATGGAAGGGTTGAGACTATGACTCTAAAAGATATATATGTTATAAATGCTCTAAAATATCTATAATGGAAACTGACTGTGGGGTCCCCCTGTAACTCTAAGAAGTGGATGGAACTCTGAGAAGTGGATGGTTATTTGGAACTAGGAATGTTAGTTTGTTAGTAGAAGGGGATGTAAAGATATCACTTTGTGCATATCAGCCCCATGACTACTGTATCACTATTTGAATCTTAATGGCCAACTAAACAAGTGGCCATATTGTTCATGATATGTAGGAACATGCCCTAAATATGATGTTATATATGGTGTATTAATTATAGCTATTTGTGGAGACTCTATAAGATGAAACCTAAATGGATGCACAACTAAAATTGTGTGTTGTGAAGGAGTCTCATATATCTATAATCATAGTGGATTTTTACATGAAATAACACAATGTGAACTCTATTGTGATGCATATGACTAAGCAATAGATCGATATGGAATTGTAACTTGTGATGGGGGGTCATCTAATATCAGTCATAGTAGGTTGATACATGAAATAGGTCCCTAAAAACTTGGTTGTAATGAATATTTATCTGGATTAGTATTATGTGATGTGGGTTCATCTAATCTTAATTGTAGTAGGTTGCTACATGAGATAGGAACCTAAACAATTTGATGTTATGCCTATGACTATGTTGGATATGTATATGGAATTGCACTATTTACTCCATAGACTACACTATTATATGTCGGTTGTTTTTATTGTACTAGTTTCCAAAGCCTCTAAGTAGGTGGGAAAGGAGATCTCCTATGAGGATATGTCTTATAAACCATATTATTCTCATGATGAATAACTGATGATTTATATGAAGGAATACCTTGGGATGACTCAATCATAGAGGAATGAGATCTATGTATCCATGATGGAGGATATTTAGATGCTCCTAGTGTGAATGATATGATGTTGTTATCAACACATCTAGTAATATAATCCCTGAGTCCATAACAATCATTATCTCTATGTTCACAGATATGATAATAGTTACAAAGGGGATGATGTGGCTATCTATGTAAGAGATGTGGATCTTGAAAATGAATAGAAGGCAATGTGATTAACCTCTTATCTAGTAGTGTAGATAATGTGACATATGGGCTATCCTACTCTAACTCATGGTGCCCTACTATTGTTCTTTATATTTCATATTGTAGGTAGTACTCTAGAAACTAGATCTCTATTCTTAACTGGTTGCTCTTTTGGTTGTGATCTCCTATCTTATTTGGGACATGGTGGATGTTGTGTGTTAGGAGATATAGATGGAGGTAATGTTGTGAAATCTAGAGTAAGTTGATCAACTGAATTTGACTCAATCAATCCTAATTTCTTCTCCAAGGCTAAAACTATATAACATAATTGCCTAAAGTATGACTCTATTTGATATAATATATGCTCTAGGAAGGTTTGGCAAAGCCCCTTAATAAATATATGTTTAACCTCTAAATCTGTTGGTTTATAGATTAAGCGTAACATCTAAGTCTTAAATTTTAAGACATAATCACTAACTAGCTCTAAAGGATTATAATGCAATGTGGCAAGTTTTCCATATGTGACATGAGGGTTCATGTTTTCTATGTAATATATAATAAATGTCTCCTCTAATTCATCATATGTATGAAAAGAACCAACAGGGAGTAAATGGAATAACTAATTCTATGAATTTCCCACTAATGTCTAATGGAATAATTTAAGTAGAATCAAAGGACTCACATGAGATGACAAAGACTTTCGAAAGGCTTTAAGGTGTATGAATGTATTTCTAGTTCCAAAAAATTGAGGCAATGATGGTATTTAGAAATACTAAGGTAATGAAGCTTAGACAAATGTCTTCAAAAGGGGGTTACAATGCAAGTCATTGACATCCATCCAAGACTTATAAACCTTGTTTTTCAAAGTAAAGAGGTGTACTTGGGGTTGTAATTCACCAACTTCATGCATTAAATAAATAATCTCTTGGGATGGTATATTAGTATCTTGAAGTGGTTTATTTAAGCATTGAATTTGATATTTATTTTATCCATGATAATGCTACATTTAGCAATTGGATCATAGAGAGGGGGTGTGGTCACTTGAACCTTTGGATGAATGGTAACTTAGACCTTAGTAGAGGGACGTGGGCTACCATTCTCTTTAGGTGAAGAGTGATAAATAGGTGCTACTATAGTAGGGGTGGCTTAGGATATTCATTCATATCTTTAGTATTTAGTGAATCACATTCTAATTAAATAGAAGATGTGATGTTATCATTTACATGTGCATCATTTGAAATAAAATCAAGCATACAAGTGGAAACAACATCTTGTAATGCATTATGTTTGAGAGGAGTGAGAAAAGAGTTAGAAGCATGAGATGCATTTTATTCTTCACTATATGCATAATAGTCATCATTATTCCATGCATTATCACAATCAGAGTTTTTTTCATAGTCACTCTCATTTTCATATTCGTTTACATGTTCATTATCATACTCATTATCGCTTTTATTATCACTATGGAGAGAGGTAAGAGAAGATTTTAATTATTTTCTAATATGTAATAAATTTTCATGTGAAAGTGGAACATTATGTGCATCTATGTTGTCTTAGAATGGAGTGTATGCACTATTTTCATTTGAAATATGAGAAGTAAGAGAAATACAGTTATCATGTAGACATTCTTTTGACAAAGTAGAGTTAAGAGCATGAGATGGATCATTGGAAATATGCATTGAAATTTTGATTTTATTACATTTATATTATTATAATTTCAACATAGAAGTATCGAGAGAGAGAGAGAGAGAGAGAGAGAGAGAGAGAGAGAAAGAGAATGCATGGCTAATTTGTATATTTGATGTATTGTGCATGGCTAACTTAAATTATCACCAATGAGAGGTTCACTTGGAAATGCATGGCTAATTTGTGTACTTGATGTATTGTGCATAGGATAATGAGGTGAAAAGTAACTTTCCCATTTTTCAAAATTATTTTCTTTGGAGGAGGGAAGAAAAGAGATAGGTTTGAGAGAAGAAGATGCATATACTTTTTCTTCACTATCACTTTCATGTGCATCATCATAATCCTCATTACAGTAATAGTAATTATCTTCATTGTAAATGAAATCATTTTCCACATTTTTGTCTAATGTGCAAATTTGCAAATTTGTCTATTCATTATCATAATTATGAGAAAAAAAATAGAAATTTATCTATAGGATGAGAAGTAAGAAGTGCCTTAGTGGCCATTTTAGTACTTTCATCAAATAGAATATGTAAAAGTACAATTAATCAAATAAATGCAAGAACTACTAGTAACATGGAGATTTTGAAAATATTTTCAACACTCTAAATAATTTGTAAAAATTCTAAAAAAATTATCTAAAATTTGTAAGGGAGGAAGGATTGGGGTTTGAGGACCTATTTGGAAATCTAGGGTTTTGGGTTGGAGTTTTAGAAATTTGAAATTATTTCAATAATTTGAATTTTAAAATAAATTTGAGTAAAATAAATGTATAAAATTTTATTAAAAAATCAAAATTTTAAAATTGAATTTTTTCATGAAAATATGAAGTAAAAACTCTAAGGGTGCCCTATGGTTTGAGATTTTATTTGAAGTAAGTCAGGTTCACCAAATGATTTACCTTTTTTGGGAATAATAGAGTTTTATTACTATTTTAGTTAAGGATTTAGATTAATAAATCAGTAAATAATATTACAATAATTACAATTTTAATTTGTATAATTTATTTGTCTTTTTAACCTTTCTAAAAATAGTAATAAATAAGGAGAAATATGACTTAGCTTGAAACTAGGTTGAGAAAGTTGAAACAAAGCTTGAAACTGGTTGTGCAGGACTGGGACAGTGTTGTAAACCTAGATCTAGCTTTCCTTCTTTGAAAGGATAGGAGCATAAAAAATAAGACACTTTAGGTTAGGTACTATAGTCCAATCCTATCGCTAATGTCCAAATTGGTCATAGAGACCTAAATTTTTTGGGTTCTTTACATTGTTCCTATGTGAGCCTGCCTATGAAATCTTAACTTTTGAATGTCAATAAAGCTCCTTGTAGAGTTTATTTAATCTTTAAAACCCTAGACCTTCATTATGCTTGATAAAACTTGATAAATAGGGGGGTTAGTGTGTGTAAAATACACTTAGTGTGTAATCCACACCCCTTGTGTAGGCACATTATCTACATACCAATACTCTAAAGAGGGATCAATCCATATCTAGTTTTCCCACCTAATGTGCTTTGTGAAATATTTTAATGTGGATGCAAAATGTTGAATTGAGAGTGCTTGAGGTGGCTAGGGACTTGTATGAGTATTTTAATATGTTTATAGTTGTGTTGGGCGATTGTATGCAAAGAATAGGGAAGTTTGCCTTAGTAGTTTTCTTGTAATCTTGTTTACTTTGTAATATTTATCACCTCCCCTTTGTAAGTGACCTTTAGATGGGATTTTATAGGGAACTATTGGTCATAGGTTAGATGTATTCATGCTAGTTTGATATTATGAATCATAGGAATCAGATGAAAATGATCATTAGAGCTTAGAGTGTAATTGGATAGGAGTTTCAAAGATGTGACACCCTAGGGTCTAGAGCTATAGTCTAGGTATGGAGCTCATGTCCTATAGGTTTGAGACCTAGGGGGATAGGATTGGCTTGGGAAATATAGCCTGGGTGAAGTGGAATCATCATTCAGAAGATTTGGGTTGATTGGGAATAAGCAAAAAGGTTCCTAGAAGGGTTATAAGAGCATGCAAAAAGGACCTATGGATTAGGTGTCATAAGCCACACTCAAACTACCAATTTAGACATTTTATATGACTGTAAAACATATATATTTATTAGCATCTCAATTTTAAATTATGACCCTATTGGAATATAATCTGACACAATAAGGATAGGAAGTCCAACAAAAATAAGCACAAACCCATAGGTAACAAAAGGAAAGGATCAAATAGACCAACATAAAATGGGACTAGGATTGTAGTGGTATTTTCATGGTTAATCAAGACTGTACTATTATAGACTTGATCAAAGCTATAAAAATACATAAATTAAATAAGAGAAAGATAAGACTATGGATGAGAGAGAAAATACTAGGAATGGTAATAAAATAGCGCCCAAAATAGAGAAAACATGTGCCATTAAGTTCTTTGTATGAACTAATTATTAATAAACAAATAAGTATCCAACAACAATGTAAATTGACATATAAAACTTCTATAAGGTCTATTGGTGTAAATTTAGTTTGGAACTCTTTAACTATGTGGTGATCATTCTCTTCAATATATTGTTTATAATTATTACATTTTCCAAACTAAAATGGTTTCACTTGGTCTATAGGAAAAAACTCATGAGGTGCCACTATAGATGGTTCTCTCTGATTTAAATGAGGAACAATAATATCTTCATGCTTGTTAGGAATTTATACACATAAAAATAGATAAACATAATTTTTATTAATCAAAGTAAATATTACATAATATTAATGTTTCGGTTATAGACTTCATTTCTCATCAATAACAATAATCTTTCCATACATGAATAAACTTCCTAATAGTCCCAACTAAACTTCTTCTCATATAACTACCCACATTAACATAATCAATGACTAACATTAATTACTTACTTTTTAAATGGATTTATTAATTCTAAGGGGGGTGTTTCACTAGAAGATGCATGCCTCATACATAACACTAAAAACTAAATACTAACAAAATAAAAAAAATTATCACAAGACTAAATAAATACCTTGATCCAAAGGGGACAAAAACATGTATATAAGAACAAACAATCACTACATATGATGAAACATTGAAACAATCCATCTTCATCTTATATTAATCGATGTGTGTTAACACATCCATTATGATACCTATAGTTTGACCTCATATGCCATGTGCCTATTATAACATTTAGAATGTACTTGACACTACCTAAAATAATGATGATGAATGTGTAACATTCACCATCCCTTTGTTTATGGTAGTTTTACTTATAATATGTAGCGTATATGGAATTCTCCAACCATATAAATTAGTATTTAATTTCCTAAACTTGTACATGAAGTATGAATCATATAATAAAATACTTAAACTTTATTAATCACTATTTATAGATAATTCACTACATGTAATATACACCACCAATGAACATGCACTAAATTACCTGATTAATCCTGCTTCATACCATACCAAATCTCAAATACTAATCTCAACAACTTACCCAACTATCAATTGAGAGGTGAGTAATACATATAATTATAGATCACCATCCTACTACAAAAATATCAAAATTAACTGAGAAAAAATAATAACACAAAAAAAGATCAAAAAAACTACAAAAATAAAAATTACTATTACATCACTTTCCCTAATTTTGAGTTAGTAGCATACTCAAGATGGGTTTTTAAAAACTCTATCATATAGGTTGATGTCTAAGGACATTTATACCCCCATATGCATCTTAATTTTATCTAAAAACACTAAGGACATGAATTTTTATTATTACATCTATGGTATTCAAGCACTAACTTCTTATTGTCAAATTTATGGCAACATTACAGTGTCAAATTATTAGCATGAAAATTTGTCTTGAGGGCAATTGGATGCTTATCATTAACATTCATGGGACAAAGTCTCTCTCCTATTAGCAAGCAAAGCTACCTTTATTGAAAACCAAAACAAATGTTGTAAGGAAAGTATTTACAACAAAAATGGTATTTTGTATGGGGTTGTACTTTTAACCACAAAGTACAAAAAGGGTAGTAGAAAGGAAATATAAGGAGTAAATTAGAGGAAATAAAATCACATGAAAAGAATAGAAGATTAAAAGATAGTTATAGCTAGCCAAACATAGAAAATCACTAAAATGATCCAAAAAAGAGGATTTTAATAAAGGAAATCTTTATCATGTATATGGGATGGGAAAGACAAATTATGTTCATAAGAACAAAGTACATACACCAAAGAGATTGTATAATACTAAGAAAAGTGATAAACAAAAACCCTATATTTCCTCAAAAGAATAGTCAGAAATTCTATTCTTAACCCACCAGGGTTTCATAATTACATAAACTCTTTAATGTAAATTCAAGAGAAATTCCACACTAAAATAATTTCATGTGTATTGACTATCCAATAATGAAAGTTAACAACATTCAAAAGAAGAACAATCAAAAATATTAATGTGCACACATACATTATCCATTCATGGAAATTCTTGAGCATAAAGTCTACAAAAATTCTCTTTGTATTGATTCTTCTAAAAGTTAAAAATATAAACTCTACTCTCTACCTTTACAAAAATATATTCAACTATCAAATAACCCTTTGAATTATCTCAAAACTCCTATTCATAGTTTACAATAGGTGTAACCACCTTATAACTACCTTCATAACCAAATTTTGAGTAGAAAGTTTATATTTTACAATTACTTTATCACTTATGATTTTAAAAAAGGTAAAACAGAACCCTTTTAAGTTATATAAAAAGTACAATGAAGAAATAGAAACTTAAAAAGTAATTTTTTAGTGGTTATGAGAAAGAGATAAGTGCTTTTGCTAAGTAGGACTTTATTCCACTATGGAAATAATTTCTTATTTCCTTTGTTGAGATGAATTAAATTTATATATTCTAAACCTTTGAACTGCTTGGACAATTCCTTCTCTTACAGGAACAACTGTATGATTCAATCATGCAAGCCATTCATATGATACATTGGTATCCTATTAAATATTTTTCAATTTTTTTGAAAATTTTAATGTGAGATCCATAATTTCATTATGAATACCACTCAATTTATTCATTGCTCCTTTATTGAATGTATCTTTTCCAAATAGTTCTTTTTTGATCAACATCTAAAATTGTTCTTTCAATTTTGTAGTTGTTCTAACTTTTGAATCATCCTCATTTGATAGGTCACAATGAATAGAACAAATATTGGCATCTACCTCAGATTTCACCTCATCACAAACTTTTTCATGATGTTGAAATTCTTTCAAAGCTTCATCTAGAGTGTATATCTTCTAGTTCATGCATTGAGCCCACAACTATGAATAATTATCTTCTTCCTTTTCAAGAATACCTTTTTAGACCAAAGAATTATCATCCATGGTAGCCATGTCCCTCAAATATATAATCAATTTATTTCATATTTCAAACCTCTTTCTATGCAACTGCTATTTATTCTTTAACCTTTTCCTAACTATAATTGATGAGATCATATATTCTTTGATTCTCATCAAGGAACTTAAAACCTTCAAAAATCAAATCTTCAACCCATGACTCTATCACTTTACCATGATTGCTATATTTACTAAGTTTGGAAACCATGTCTTTATTAGTGACAAAATCAAAATTTTGAATTCTTACTCCAAAATAATTTGATATAGGTGTGGCAATTACACTCTAAGAAGTTTCACCAATATTCAAAATTTATTTAATGTGCATTGAAAGTACACGTACCTTTTCTTCTAATTGTTCCTCAATTTACATTCCCTCTTCTATAATTTGAATCAATTTAGTTTCATTCGCTTTGAAATTATGAAAGTTACCTTCAAGAGTTGATTCACACAAATTGATCTTGTTAATGTTGTAATCAGAAAAAGTCATTTCATCTTTATTCTTCTCTTATTTCTATGAACTATGTACCTGAAGGGTCAATCATCAACCTTGAAGTAGTCTTGGCCTTTCTTTTATTTTGAGGACCTTGAAATAAATTGGTGATAACATCAAAATCAATTTCAATTGGTGTGAATGAAGGCTTTTTCTTTCCAACAAGTTGTTGTATCCATGAAGAAGACATGTCTCCATGTGAACTAGCCAATTCATCATCTATGGAAATCAAGAGAGTCAATGATGATAACTATTGCATGGGTAAGATAAGAATAGATTCAAGATCAACTGATTATGGGGGATAAATAACTTGTTGCATAGAGAAAATTAGAGGTGGAAGTAGAGCTAGATATGGAATTGGGAATGAGGATGATTGAAGTGGAAGGGGAAATGGAAGGGATGAAGGTGTAGATGAATCAATAAGAAGAGAAATTGTAGGAAAAGGGGTAGAACTTGGGTTCATAGCCAAAAACTATTGAGTAGTTTTGTCAATCAACAGTGAAGGATCCATATCTTGTGTGATATCTAGAGTAATAGATGAAGCAAGCCTCTTGATTTGAATATTTTTCCTTGGCAGTTCATCCCCACATATTTGTTTAGGAAAATTGTCTTTTTTGGGATCTTCTCCATCTCCTCCAACTGTAGCAACCAAATTATATTTCTTTATAATGAACTTGGTGCCTGAAGATTGAATGATTAAAGTGGAAGAAATCTATTATTTTCCTTTTGAAGTTCCTTCATTTTTCAAACAACTTCCTGAACTGAGTTATCTTATTTCCTTATCATACCATTCTCTTGATCTATCTAGCATGAATTGTGTGCATTCCATAATGTATGTCAATTCTTTTATTGAACAATTGATCGGAGGGATGGCTGTGAAGTGGATCATTTCATATAAAATGTTTTCTAAAACATCGTTACCATCATCTTAAAAATTCATTTTGAACCAATCAAATATGAAATACTTTATATGTTTCAATGTCATCCTTAACCAATCTCTCTTTTTCACTTTGAAACCATCTTCATAGTCCTCCCCATAGTCTTCAATTTCTAAAATGTGGGGGTAGCTAGAGCTCATTTCGAGGTTGTTTTTCACAAAACCCTTACTATCAAAACCGATCCTCCTAGTGTGAGGGTACATTGGAAAATATATCAATGAATTTTTAATATTTGAGGCATCTTTAAGTGTCTTGCAACTGAAGTAACTGAGGCCAATAGGGAAGTTTATTCCTCTTGTATGCTGACTATTGCATTTTTGTGCACTTTATTGAGTTGTCTATAAACCTCAATAAGAATAATTTTGTCACTGGAGTATCTTGGCAATCTAAAAGGAACACATTTGAATACACTAACCTGAATATACATGAATATTAGAAACTAGATGAAATAGCTTCCATATTCCTAATCAAAACAACTGCCTCATTAGAAATTCTGGCCACAAGTTTACCATCTAATGTTCTGAATAGAAACATGGAGAATGCATCATTTACTCTCTTAAAATGAATTTTTATTTTTTCATAAGTGAGTTTAGGAATTATATCATATATTAGCATGCCCGAGATATTATATTTCACCTCTGTTAAACTAGGCCAAGGCTTGAGGATTGTAATGGAATAAAACAAGTATGAAGTCATAAATAATTCTTGTATTGATTTTAGTTTGATCAATTATTGATGAATGTTGTCACTAATAATCAAATCCCAATGAATGAACTGCTTCCCTACATAGATGATACTCATGAACACACACATCCACTGGCAAAAAGTATTTGTCTCTTTGTTTCCCATAGTTCTTCTCAAAAGGGTAATCATATATGATAGTTCTTATTTGAAATTTGATCTATATATGTTTTTGATATGCTTGATATTGATTCTTTTTTTGGTGTTCAACCAATATTGACTGAGCATCTTTTCACACTTCTCATGATTATCCTTCTAGAATTATTCAGTAATGTCTCTATTGATTTACACTATTTCATTATGGGGTTCCATACCGAAGGTGGTCCCTATAGAGGTGATATTAATATTGGCTATCAACTGATTATCTACAGACCTTATTTCTCTATTTTCAATGTTATAATACTTTACTCATGTGAGTACCCAAGCTGCACACTAAATGTAAGTCAAGAATGCAGTTGTATATGCAAGTCCATTGTCTAGAATTCATCCTCCTAGCAGAGTTCTTTTTGAAATATCCATTCTTCACCAAAAATAATCAATATCCATGTGCCTCATATTGTTATCAGAGATGTTCAAGATGTCTATAAGTATAATGGATATAGGCTCATACCCCATATATTTGAACTTCATATTTGAAGGTGTAGTTGAATGAATAGCAACTTGAGCAATCAAATTAAGATTTATGTAGACTAAAAATGGAGAGATAAAGTGTGTATATGAAATAGAAACTAATATAGTGTACATGAACCTCTATACAATCTCAAAAGGATTACTATATCAGACAAAAATCTCAAAAACTTATCTATGTATGCAATTATCATCCAAGCTTATTTGGCTATTGTGAATGATAAAAACATGATATCACATTCAGAAACACTATTTATGCATGTAAAGGCATCAAAAACTTTTAGATATTTATGAGAACATGTACATGAGATAATGTTTCAAACATGCATGCGATGGATCAAGCTCAAGTATGCTATCAAGAATTATCACTTCATTCATAACTATTTTCAATAGCCCAAAACCACCTATTTGCATTTAAAAGTAGTTTACATGCAAGAGAAAAGAAAGAACAACAATGTGTTAAGGTCTTCTTATATGCAATGAAGTTTGTAACAATTAAAATAGTCCACCACACATTGTTTTTGGCCTAAAACAAGTTTGTATTTATTCAATACCACCTATAAACAACTCAATACCCCCTATAGAGAGCTCTAAACCATTAACTTATTCTCCAAAACTCCTTGTAAACTACTTGTATAAAGCTCGAAGGAAGTTGGCATAATTTATAGAGATTAAAACATGTTTGCAATAATAAAAAGAAATCCTACAATAATAAAAATATGATGATCAATTCTACCTTGTATTTTGATAGCCACTTCAATTCCAAAAAAACCCACCTTTGATCTCACTAAATACCATGAAAAAGAATCGAGACCACCTTCAAAATGGAAGGAAAATAACAAATACCCAAAATCCTTGAGCTAAAACTAAATACATGCACAGGGTTTAATAAAAAGTACAGTAGCATGTGGAGGACTACCACAAAATCTAGAATATAAAATGAATTTAATAGTGGATAAATTCAAGACTTCTATTAAAAAAAAAAAAGAGGATTTTAAAAGCTTTATGGATGAAAAGGGAGACTTTGATGGGATTTATACCTTTATGGGCTTTGAATCCGAGGAAAACATTTACAGAATTACATGGGGAAAAGAACATGTTTCAAGACTTATAAAAATACGCATGCAAAACTTCACGGGGAATGGAACAAATTTTAAGCTTTTGAAAATTTCGCACGAATAATAGAACATATTTTAAGCTTTTGAAAATCCCGCATGAGGGCATTATTTTAAGCTTCCCCCTTTATTAAAAGACTTTTCAAACTTAATACGCCCCTCCCCCTTTTTTAAAAAAATATTCAGAGGACCTTCGAGCTTTGCATGGGGACACATCCACAAGTTTAAAGTGGGATAAAATTTAAATGGAAAAAAAATACACATGGATTTTTGAAAAATAAAAACTTTCCATAAAACAATTTTAGAACAATGCCCATTTTAAAAATAAACTTATGTGGAATGTTTTTTTTCTTTAAAAAAAACTTTGACTTGAATTATGGTGTCACCATATGGAGAAATAAGGGGGAGTTTAAATACTTAGCGGGTTTTTCAATCTTAATGTATTTTGAATGAAATTTTTATTAATTCAAAATATGGATTCGTAAAAAAAAATCATAACGACTTTGAATGTTTTTCAGGAGTTTCGAGAACTATTTGAAAGGTGATTAGTTTTGAAAACATGTCTTGGGATAGACAATAGACAAATCAACCTAATAGATACTCATAAATAATGAAAAAATAATTTGGATCCCAGATGAGAATGACCGAAGAGGACAAGAGGTATTTTGGGGGAATAATTCGAGTGGATAAATTAAGATTTAAAAAACATCCATGACATGAAATATGAGGGGACTCAAAAATTTGACATAGAAGCTCAATTTTTTGGGATAACAACTGGCTCTAACTAGGAACTTTGAATTGTAAGGCACAAAGTAAAACTCCAAACTTTGTTTTTGTAGGCAAGTTCTTCACTCATTGGGTATGGAGTCAACTAAAACTTGTTAATACAAATTTTTAAGAAGTGTGATATCGCTTCATATTTGTTCATCCTGATCTGTCCAACTGATAGCCAATTCACCAATCTCAATCATATGAGAAATGAATACACACTATCAAGCCAGATCACCTTGAAGAAGTTTCTATATATCCAGATTCAACCAATTAATAGCTAGTTTGCCAATCTCAATCGTATGAGAAATGAACATGTGTTGTTGGGTCAGATCACCTATTCGCTTGAAGAGATTTATGAAAACCCTATTTCATCTATCACTCTTTTAAAACTTGTGATCACCCATGATGTTCCCACATAGAGATTATGAAAATAAAAAATGTTCAGGTAAGGAAGATCAAAGCACAAAGGAGGGGAAACAGAGACACTATCGTCTTTATTGAAAAATAATGCACACACCAAAACAAAGAACAAGAAAGAATCACATCCAAAATTATATTTACATATGTACAGAAGAGGGCCACTTATTTCTTACTGGAAATGGTGTTTCAAATATTTCCTATTGAAAGGCAATGGTAAATGGGTTCCATCATGATACGCTAGGTAAAAATTATTGTTACCGTAAAAGTGCCTAATCTTGAATGGCCCCATCCAAAGTGAATCAAACTTCCTGTGACTCCAATTTGGTTCTCTATAACTATTCCAAAGTAGAACCAGATCCCCTATTTATAATTATTTTTGCTTAGATTTTTTGTCAAAGAGAACTTGACATGACCCTAATGTTTTGTGATCCTGTCAACTACTTGTATCATTTTTTCTTCCAGTTACTATAGTTAGAAGATTCTCTTATCTAATGAGCTTTCAAATTTTATATTTTCAACTGCTCTAAACAATTACAGGGTAGGTAACTCAAGAGTTATAGGAATCATAACATCTATTCCATATAATAATTGGAATGGAGACATGTCAATAGCCTTTTTTAGAATTATACGATCTACCCAAAGAGCATAATATACCTTTTTATGCCAATTTTTTTAATTCTCGTCTACTACCTTGTGCATGATTGTGAACAATTTTTTTGTTGCTCGACTCAACTTGACCATTACCTTTTGGATGATAGTTTGATGAATGAGATAGAGAAATGTCATATCTATAGTAAAATGCAATCATCTCTGAAGAAGAAAAGTTGGAGACATTATTTGTAACAATTTTTTGTGGGATTCCATATCGTACCAAGATATTTTCCTTGATGAAGTTGCAAATGACTTCTAATTTTTTTTTTTTTTATAGTAATTGCTTCTACCCACTTAGTGAAGTAATCTATCACTATGAGAATATGAGTGACATGTGCTTGAATTAGGGTTCAATGTCCTGACAAAATATAGTCCCCATTATTGAAAAGGTTATTCAACTATTGTAGGTTGAAGAGGAAGTGTTGATAACCTATGTTTACCTACAAATTACTGACACACCTCATACTTTCTTACCAATTCATATGAATATTTGAAAAGAGTTGGCCAATAGTAATGGGCTCTGAGAATTTTGTATGTTGTTACTTTGGTAGAAAATCCCTCCACAGACTTGATCATGAAAATATTGCAATAATTTCTTTTGTTATTCCTTATCAACACCTTAATAAAAATTCATCAATCTTTTCTTGAAAAGAGTGCCATCCCATATGACATACTTAACTACTTGTAATTTGACGATTATGCATTGTTTAGCATCCAAGTGTAAAGGATATTCTCCATACATCAAGTAGAAATTAATGTCAAAAAACCATTCATTAGTAGAATCAACAAACAATACTAAAGGAAGATCTTGATCATCTTATTCACCTAAAAATATCAAAGATTCTGATCAAATATCTCCTTATTCTACGATGAGTTTTCTAGTCCTTTCCCTTGGACTAGTTTTGTAGGTTTTATTTATAGATCATATTCTTGTACCTTAGTTATCCAATCCCCTCATTAAGAACTAGGTTCTTATTGAGTCATAATAGATTTGACTATTATATTTGGTACGATTACCATAGAATGCAAATGTAATATGTAATACCTAAATTGTTTGACTACTTTTATGATTGCATAAACATGATTTTCTTTACGGGAATATTTCAACTCGTAATCTTTGAGTTTACAACTCATGAAGGCTATTGGGGATTTTATACCCTCATCATTTTTATGAATCAAATGAGAGTGTATGCTCTAAATCATAACAATAAATAATGAACTCTTTCTTAAAATTAGGACATACCAATGTCAGTGCACGATCAATAGAAGTATTTATCTTTTCAAACGCTTATTTACCTTCATTGTTCTACTTAAAAGAAGGTTTTCCTTTCAACATGTCTGTAATATGTCTTGTGATCTCAACAAAATCATGAATGAATATTCTCAAAAGTTCACTTTCCCAAAGAAGGAAAGTACTCCTGGTTTATTGGTAGGCAAGGAAAGTTTTTAAATTGCCTGAATCCTTTTTGGATCAATCCTTATTCCTTCCTTCAAAATGATAAGACCTAGGATTTTACCTTTAATCACTCCAAAGACATTTTTCTTGAGGTTGAGATAAATTCCATGTAAATGGAATTTTTCAAAGACCCTCTATAAATGCTCATGGTGATCTTCTTGCTTTTTTGAGAAAATTATCAGGTCATCGAGATACACTATAATGATTTCATTCTTCAATTTTGTTAATGCTAAATCCATTATCCTCTAAAAATTAGCTCCTTCATTAATCAATCCAAATGGCATTCATTTGTATGCAAAAGTGTCCTAAGGTGTTGTGAAATCCATTTTATGTTGATCTTTGTTAACCTCAATCTAATTATATCCTAAGAAACCATCAAGCATCAAAATATTTTTATCACCTGTTACCACTTGGAGAACTTGATCCATGACTGGTAGTGGATAATTATCTTTGAGGGATGCTTGGTTGAGGTTCTTGAAATCAACACATATTCTGATTTCACTATTCTTATTATGAATTGGTACTATGTTAGCTACCCAAGTGGAATGGTGGATAGGGAAAATAATGTGAGCATCAAACATCTTTTGCACTTCTTTAATAATTATTCCTGAGATTTTAAGATTGTATTGTCTCAATTTCTATTTGAAAGGTTTTGTATCAGGCTTTAGAGGAACTATGTGTTGCATCTCTTTGAGATAAAAGGACTTAAGATCTATGTATGAATATGTGAGTCTATTGATATACTTATGGAGAAGCTTAAAATACTTCCATTTTTCTTTAGGTGAGCAACATTTTTCAATATTGATGAACCTAAGATGTTCCTCTAAACTAGTGTTTACTTTTTCATAGTTTGTAGAATCAAGACTTCCTTTTTGCATTTTACTTTTTATAAATCTATTATTTATCAAACAATTCTTCTAAAGATACTAGGCCTTTAGGAATTTTGTTTCCTTTCAACTTAATAACACCTTCTTCATCTTATTTGGTTTTTATTCCTTATTTTGATGTATGAACTAAATATTCTCTATATGAGGAGTCACTACCTTCAAAGTACAAATATTTTAAAATATCTACTTTCTCAAGGAAAGAGATGATTTGTTGATCATCATTAAAAACTTGCCAATTATTTACATTATCTAGAATGCTTGATCTATATATTAGTTAAATCATGTATTTTTTTGTATTAATATCTGCATGAGGAATCATCAAATAAGTTGATAATACCAAAGCATTAACTTTAGATTTATGTTCTCTAGGGATTGTATTAATAGAGAAAGCATCAAATATTTCAATGTTATCCTAATATTTATTCCTATAATGTCTTAGATGATCATTTTTAACCTGGTATTAACCTTTTACTTATTTCACAACAAGTTTAGCATCACCTAAAATTTTTGAATTCTTGATTCCCATCTCTTCTACTACTTGCAAACCTAGTAAAAGTGCTTCGTATTTAGCTATATTGTTAGTACATTCAAACTAGAACTTATAGGAAAAAGGAAAATTTTCCTTAGATGGATATATAGAGATTACTCCTGCACTTGAACCCATTGACAAAAATCTACCATCAAATTCCATCATCCAAACATCATTCAGATCTGATTGCATGATTTTTGGTAATTCTACATCTTTCTCTATCATTAGAATATAGTTACCAATTCCATCATCTTCATACAAAATATCAACTCTTAGATCATCAATTTTTTGAATGGTGTATTTCATTTTCAATTTAGTCTCTAGATGTTTTTTGACTCCTTTGACTAGAATCATAGCATGTGATAAATCTAGTTGGATTTTGCCTCCAAATTCTTTGCAAAAAAATTTACCCAAAATAATGTCATAAGTCATTGGAATATTTATGACCAAAATAGTGATTTTTGTTCACTTTTGGGGAAAAGATGCCAAATCCACTTATGCATCCTTAATCTATCTAATGAGAGGAACTTGTTTTGCCTCCATGGAATAACATGGTCCAAAGGTCTTAGTTCAAGTTAAACCAAGGGCATGAGTAACTTTGGTGGGCATTGCATTATCTAAGGCTCATGTGTCAATAATAGAATTATTAAATTTACATCCCTTGAGGAAAAGGGAAATGTAAAAAGGGTCAACTTTATTGGATTTAGAAGTGGCTACGGTGATAGAGTTGACTTGATTGGAAGCAATAGGGTTAGTTAAGATTCTTTTGAAATTGACCTTTTTAGCATTTAGACTTTTGCCTTTGATGAAATCGATTAACCTATCTAACTAATTTGGATATAATCTCAAGTATTTAGCTTTTGATATATAAATATTAGTTTTGTTGACATGATCAATTATGTCAAAAGTAGGTAAATTACCAAAAGGGGTTTCAAAAGGTTGAGAAACATTGACATTAGACAAAATACCTATCAGTGTTTACTTCCCTTTTGATTGCACTAGTGGGCTATTTCTTCATGGGAGGATAACTTTTGGAGTTTCCTCCTATGAATAACTGGATTACTTTTTTTGATTTTGAGTTCTAGTGAAAACTACAAAGGATTGACTATTCATATCTCCAACACTCTCTTCATAGTCATCTTCATCTGAATTATATTCTAGGAATGTATTTATAGAGTCACCACTAGGTTCTTCAATTTCATATTCTTTAAGTTCTATATTTTATGATTCATTTTCTTCTTCAACTTCTTTGTATCCAAAAATTTACTCAATTTTTAAGACTGCATTCACCGGTGTGTTGGTGATTTTTTAGGGGGAGCCTCAAATGCTATTTTTGGTTGAGGAACTTGTAGTCTAGGATGATCTCTTTGAAAAAGAACATAGTTCCTTCTTGGAATATCTTGATACGAAGCTATAATGACTTTCTGAGGTATTTTCTTTTTAAGGAATGTTATATCATTAGCCAATTTTTGTAAGAGTTGTTTTATTAAAGATTATCTTGAAATTTGAGCCTTATTCTTTAAAGGTTCTTTTTTGGGTTTTCCAAACATTATCATGTCATATTTATCATTGATAGCCAATTCTTACATTGCTTCCAAATAGGCTACTCTAGGTCTTATCAATTGATAACATACTTTAGCTAACTGAGAGTTGATAAATAAACATTTTTTATTTTTATTTGTAGGTCATGCATTAGCTAGTATCTTATTTAATAACTTGTTGAATTTAGTGACAAACTCTCTCATTGGCTCATATACTTATTTTTTTATTTGTGTAAGCTAAGCAAGAAAAATATGGGCATATTTGACCGGTTTAAATCTATTTTTCAAATTTAGTTTTCATGGTATTCTAGTTAATAACAGATCTTGGGGTGAGATGGTAAAACCAATCTACAACCACATCATGAAGTGTTTCAATGAATAGCTTGATGGAAACATCTTCATGCTTGATGCCTAAAATTTCACATGCAACATTAAAGGTTGTAAGGTGTTCATCTAAATATTTTTTTCCATCTCCTTAAAGTCTTGAAAAGTTATTTCTTGACCTTTTTGGAAGGTTATGGAATTATCCAAGAGCCAATGGACCAATCAAATTTTTCCATGGTAATGCCATAGTTTGAAAAACTGCTTATAGGGGAATAATAGTCCCTAATAAGACAAGATCTCAACTTGTCAAAATTCCTCTTTTAGGTTGTTTGTTTTTCTTAGATATCAAGGGAAGACTAGTTGTCTTTTTAACTTTTCTCTGATGTTTAACGATCAACTTGAAGCTAGAATGTTCTTGTAATTGATAAAAAGGGTCAACTTCACCTTTTGACTTACTAGCTCTAGTGAATCTCTTTTTTGTCAGTTTGAAGAAAGTTACTAATGTTGACGTGCAAGTTGAATTTGAAGAGCTCTTTGAACTATTATTTTTTATTTTATTCTTCATGCATATAATTTTTCTGCCTTCTATGCTAAAACTACTTGATCTTCTTCTTCTTCCAAGATTCTAACTACTCTATGAAAATGTGTTGAACTTGTTCTATTAGCCCAAGTGAAAGTTCTCAAATATGATGAAATATCCTCTTGAGTTTGTGTTATCCAATCAATATTAGGTTGAATAACTAGAGCTTGAGGTGTTTGAATTATCATGAGAAGACACTCTAGTTTTAGAAAGTCTTTGATTAGTTTTAAAAATTTCTCTTCCCATCTACCTCCTTGCTTATCTTCTTGAAGCAATCTCAAATTTTCTTAGAGAAATGGTAGGATGTGTTTCTTCTATATCTAGTTTCTCCCTAACATTATCAAATTGAGCATTTCTTATTCTATTATCAAAAGTAAATAGTCAAAATATTGAAACTAAATCTTCCTCTAAAGCTTTGTCTTAATTCAAACAAGGTTGATGATTTGGATTTTGAAGGCCTAAAATGGTCATGTGTGAGTTTACTGTTTTTGAGTTGCTAAATAAACCCTATGGGCTTCTCTTTGTGCATGGATTCTTTCTACTCTTTTGGCATGTTCTAACTCTTGATTTAGGATAGTTAAGATGACTTGAAACTAAGTTACAGAGATTTTATCATAATCCCAAAAGATTTATCTGAGGTTCAGCACAATATCTAACTAAGTATATTATTCCAAGTCTAACTTAGGTTTTTAGTGTGGTCCTTGAGATGATGCCAGAGTCATGTGGACCAGTACAAAATAGGTGGTATAAAAGCTATAAAAATATGCCCCACAGTGGGCACCAAAAAATGTTGGCATGAAAATTTGTCATGAGGACAAATTGGATGCTACTCATCAATAATCATAGGACAAAGTCCCTCTCTTATTAGCAAGTAGAGCTACCTTTATTAAAAACCAAAACAAATGTTATAAGGAAAGTATTTACAACAAAAAATAGTATTTTGTATGGGGTTATACTTTTAACCACAAAATATGAAAAAGGTAATAAAAAGGAATTGTAAGGATTAAATTGGAGGAAAGAAAAGCACATGAAAAGAATATAAGATGAAGAGATAATTCTAGGTAAACAAATGCAAAAACTCGCTAAAATGATCCAAAAAGGAGGATTTTAATAAAGGAAATCTTTATCATGGAAATGGGATGGGAAAGACATATTCTATTCATAGTAACAAAGTACATACACTAGAGAGATTGTATAGTACTAAAAAAAGTGATAAACAATAACCCTTTATTTCCCCAAAAGAATAGTTATAAATTATATTCTTAACCCACCAAGACTTCACAATTATAGAAACTCTTTAATGCAGATTCAAGAGAAATTCCACACTAAAATTATTTCATGTGTATTAACTATCCAACAAGGAAATTTAGCAACATTTGAAAGAATAAGAATAAAAAATATTAATGTACACACATACATTATCCATTCATGGAAATTCTTAGGTACAAAGTCTACAAAAATTCTCCTTGTATTGATTCTTATACGAGTTGAAAATACAAACTCTACTCTATACCTTCGCAAAAACATTTTCAACTATCAAAAATCCCTTTGAATGAGCTCAAAAATCCTATTCATAGTTTACAATAGGTGTAACCACCTTATAACTACTTTCATAACCAAATTTTGAGTAGAAAGTTTCTATTTTATAATTATTTTATCACTTATGATTTTAAAAAAGGTAAAACATAACCCTTTTAAGTTATACAAAAATCACAATGAAGAAATAGAAACTTGAAAAGTGACTTTTAGTGGTTATGAGAATGAGATAAGTGTTTTTTTTTTAGTAGGACTCTATTTTTCTATGGTAATAATTTATGATTTCCCCTATTGAGATGAATTGAACTTATATATTTTGAACATCTGAACTACTTGGATAATTCCTTCTCTTACAAGAACAATTTTATGATGCAATCATGAAAGACATTCATATAATGCATTGGTAGCCTCTTCAATATTTTTGAAAAGTTATAGAAATTTCAATGTGAGATCCATAATTGTATTATGAATACCACTCAATTTGTTCATTGCTCTTTTATTGAATGTATTTTCTCCAAATAGTTCTTTTTTATCGACATTTGAAATTATTCTTTCAATTTTATAGCTATTCAAAATTTTGAATCGTCCTCATTTAATAGGTCACAATGAATAGAAAAAATATTATCATGTACCTTAGATTTTACCTCTTCACAAGCTTTCTCATGATGTTGCAAGTCTTTCAAATCTTCATCTAGAATCTGGATCTTTCAGTTTACGCATTGAGCCCACAATCATGAATAATTATCTTTTTCCTTTTCAAGAATACCTTTTGAGACCAAATAATTATCATCCATGGTGGCCATGTCCCTCAAATATCTAATTAATTTATTCCATATTTCAATCTCTTTTTGTGCAGTTGCTTTTTCTTCTTCAACCTTTCCCTTACTAGAATTGATGAGATCATATATTCTTCATTTCTCATCAATGAACTTAAAACCTTCAAAAATAAAATATTAAACCCATGACTCTATCAAATTACCATGATTTCTATATTTAATAATTTTGGAAACCATGTCCTTATCAATGACAAATTCATAATTTGGAATTCTTAATGTATAAGATTTGATATAGGTGTAACAATTACAATTTAATAAGTTTCACCACTATTCAAAATCTACTTAATGTATATTAAAAGTACACGTACCTTTTCTTTTAAATATTCATAAGGTTACATTCCCTCTTCTATCATTTGAATCAATTTATTTGTAGTCACTTTGAAATTATGAATGTTAACTTTAGGAGTTGATTCACCCAAATTGATTTTGCTAATGTTATAATTAGCTAAATTCATTTCATCTTGATTCTTCTCCACACAAGGTTCTGCTATTTCTACAAACTGTGTAGTTGAAGGGTCAATCTTCAACCTCAAAGTAGTCTTGGCTTTTATTTTCTTTGGAAGACCTTAAAATAAATTGGTGATAGCATCAAAATAAATTTCAGCTAGTGTGAATGAAGGATATTTCTTACCAACAAGTTTTTGTACCCATGAAGAAGACATGTCTCCCTAAAAAATAGCCAATTGAGAATTTATGGAAACTAAGGGAGTCAATGATGATAAGTTTTTCATGGGTGAGACAATAATATATCAAGGCTCAACTAATTATGGGGAAGAAACAACTTGTTGCACACAAAAAATTGGATGTGGAGGTGGAGTCAGAGATGGAGTTGGGAATGAGAATGATGAAAGTGGAGGGGGAAATGGAAGGGATGAAGGTGCAAATGAATCAATAAGAAGAGAAATAGTAGGAAAAGTGGTAGAACCTGGGTTTGTAACCAAAAACTATTGAGTAGTGTTGTCAATCAATAATGAAATATCTATATCTTATGTGATATATAGAGTAATAGATGAAGCAAGCCTCTTGATTTAAAGTTTTTTCCTTGGTAGTTCATCCCCACATCTATTTAGGAAACTTATCTTTGTTTTGATCTTCTCCATCTCCTCCACCTGTAATAACCAAATTGGATTTATTTATAAAGATATTGGTTCCTAAAGATTGAGTGATTAAAGTGGAAGAAATTTGTTGTTTCCCTTTTGAAGTTCATTTTTTGAACAACTTCCTGAAGTGAGTTTTCTCTCACTTTCTTATCATACCATTTTGTTGATCTATTTATCATTAATTTTGTGCATTCCATAATTTCTATCAATTATTTTATTGAATAATTGATCATAGGGATGGCTATGAAGTGGATCTTTTTATAGAAAATGTTTTCTACAATGTCATTATTATCATCTTCAAAATTCATTTTGCACTAGTTAAATCTGAAAGACTCTATCTATTTCAATGTCATCCTAGACCAATCTCTGTTTCTGACTTCAAAATCATCTTCACAGTCCTCCCAATAGTCTTCAATTTTTGAAATGTGAGGGTAGCTAGAGCCCATTATGAGGTTATTTTTCACAAAACCCACCTATCAAATCCAATCTTCCTAGTGTGTGGGTACATTGGAAAATATATCAATGAATTTTCAATATTGGAGGTGTTGGGTGAATATTTTATCGTCAACTAAATGAAGGCAAAATGGGTATATCAACCACAACATAATGAGATAAATCTTTCCTCTCATCAAGGGGAGGCTCCCTATAAACTGTAATATACTAATATAAACTTAAAATAGACTCAGGGATGAGATCATACCATCCATCTCTCTTTTTTCAGAGATGATGTTCACAAGGTAAAAGAAAATTCATGTGTAATAACTGAAATCAATCCTCTTCTTTTAGAAATGATGTCCAGTAAACAGTAGGAAAACTTCCTGGGTAGTAATTGGATCCATGAGAAACCCACGAAAGCACAAAGTCTTTTGTTGCTTCCCTTACTGATTTATAACATATATAATAATAGAATGAAGTGCAGCTCAAAGTCTCTACCGAAAACTACAACAAAGTATAAGATCACAAAGGATAAAAGTAGTACAAAGCCATTCTAATACCCTTTTCACTAAAACATAAACAAAAACACAAACTAAAGGTAATTATAGAAGCATAAAGTCTTCATAATTAACTTTAGAACATCTTCCTGATAATTTTACACACTCTATTTATTTAATCAAATAGATGAGATATTATTAGGAAAAAGGACATAAGAACAATTTCCTAAATAACACAAGTTATTCCAATGCAAAGTTTGAAAAGTCACCCGCTTTCTCATTCATTTAAGAAAATATTATTTACAATCTAAGCTCAAAGTCTCAAAAGGCATCTCAATTTGGGAAGATTTTTTGCCTAATCACCAAAATATAAGATCCTATTACAAAAGAGGCTCTCTTTATTTATAGAGAGAATCCTTGAGGATTTAGAAAAGATTTAAATATTCTGACCTAGTCAAAGATAAAAGTCTTTATTGACTTTGGACTTTCCATATTTTTACATGTAAATACACATGACAAAAATACATGTGCAAATGTCCAAAGCAGTTACAAAAGTGCATTTGAAAAAATAAAATTAAATCAAAGGAAAGTTGATTCAATTTGTAGCCCCATCTTTCTTTACGTAAGCATCATACATGGTGATAGCTGCTTGTATCCCGATACTGTCTAGAGTAATAGTATTTTTTAAAATCATCTTCACCCTGACTATGGCATCTCTCACTATTGTGACCAATTTTGCATGACTAGTTAACCTAGTTTTTACATTATTCAAAGTTAACTGATTATCTAGTATATTGTCCACGGAGGCTACTGAGAATGGTTTATCTTCAAATTATTTTCAGAACATACCTTTAAATTCTTGAACCATTTCTTTTGCTGAAAGGAATTGGTTGTCTTGTGAAGTAAGCTTGCAAGGTAGCTCCTCTAACTTGTGCAACAAACTGATGTCACTTTGTTCACTGAGATCCTTTGATGATTTGAGGTCAATGATCAATTCCTTAAGCACCCAACTCCTATATATCAATGCTTCTTTAGTCTCAGTATAAGAGTCTCTATTAGTAATGATGCCAATTGATACTAAGGTGCTTATTTTCAACTTCTTCATATCCATCCACTTGTCAAGATACTTTTTTATGCTTTCAATATCTTGAGAAATGATATTGATAAGATCATCTTTTTTTTCTCTCACTTTCTTCATCTCACCCATCTTCTCAGACAACTCTGTGAGCAAGGAAATTCCTTGTGTGTGCATCTTGTCTAAGTACTCTTTAAGTACTTTTCCCTTGAGATAGGTCCTTTCTGCTTTCTGAATCACTGGGTCATCTATGAAGATAGCCTCTGGAGTTACTATTTATGGAGTAAAAGTTATTCTCCTTATTTTCATAGTCAATTTTTCCACCATTGCTTTATAATGGTCCTTCATTTCTCTTTCTCTATCAAACTTCTGAACCAAGATGTCCATAGCTGACTGCATATCGCTCTTAGCACTTTCATGAGTTATCTTTCCTAACTCAATTTGAGAGATAGAGTAGTCATTTACATCAAAATTTTCAAGAGTTGCATCCTGTGGAGGTTTTTCTATTTCTAGAAATTTATGCCCTGTATCCTCAATCATCTTTGAAAAAAAAATTGGCTTTTTGGGAGTCTTGACTTTTACTGGCACCATTTTATTGAAATCAAATTCATATAGGGAGATGGCCTATTTTTCCCTTTTGGGTGTATAATTTGACAACCAAGGTGGGAGGGCATAAGTACTTACATTAGTATCAATCTCCATAGTTGGTGTTACTAAAGTTGCACCCGCACTACTGGTGGAAACAATGGGTGGAGTATCAGTAAGAATTGCACCTACTACTGAATGATCAAAAGTAGATCTATCTCTGATATCAAAAGATAGAGATGACAAACTGGGAATTAACCCTGAGGAATGAAGAACATCTCCACAAGTTCCTTGAAGGTCATCAAAAATAATTTTGGAAGGAGAGGTAACTCTAGAAGAGGGAACATTGAGTAGAGAAATAGGTGGAGTTACAACAAGTGAGCTAGGTGAGGAAGAAGAAATTCCTATTTCTAGTTGTACACCTTCTTGCAGAGATAGAGTTTCCTTTTCTTGTTGATCTATGAGCCTATCATCAGTCTCTATTTCATCCACTATTGGTTATTTAGCACTTTGCTTTTCAACCTCCATATCTATTGTTCCTAGCTCTTTTTTTACAACTTGTGACTTCTTTGTCACAAAGATGATCCTAGGCTTATGTGGCCTATCAAAATTCGGGACATCACTTTTATTTTTCATCCTATTTTCCACCCTTCTCCTTGTTTCCTCTTGAAATTCAGCTTTTGATCTTGTGATGAACTCTTTCAAGGTGATTCCCTTATTTGCTAACCAATCATTGGTGTTTTCCAATATTGGTTTAAACCTTTTCCTCAAAGAAGTCAACTCCTTTTGAGACCATTAGGTTGGGGGAAGAGGGGTATTAGTGAACTATTCAGCATGGTATCTATTGTTGATCAAATCCCCATCATCCACTAGATTTTTAGGGATTTCAGTGAGTCTAAGATATTCTATCTGTTCAAGAGACAATCTACTATAGTCCATTTCTCTGATGTCTTCTGTAGTCCTCAAATCAACCCAAACATCTTCGATCATAGGCTCGTGAAACTGGGTCTTCCTCTTGATTATGTCCTTTACGCCTTTGTAATCAAAGTTTGATCTCCTTTTGAAATGTTTCATGGTTACGAGTTGCATTTTAGTCTCCATAACTCTAACTTTTCCAGTAGTCAATATCGAGAACCTACCAATTTCAATTAAGAACCTGAAACTAGGTTTTTTGAGTTCATCTGTTTATTGTGTATGACAATAATTTACCTACATAGCTCCATCAAAACCAATTCATCTAAAGGGGATCTTGGGAGCATGTAAGAATGACCTTGCAAAAAGCCAACCCACAAATAAGAAAAAGAAGGGAACTGCAAGAATATACATTTGAAGTCATTCACAACTGTCTAGAATTCATCTCACACTCTTTTCTATTCTAATTGAGGATCAAAGACACACAAAATAACTGTGAAGAAAGCATCATTTACCCTCCTAAAATGATGGATAAAACCCTTCAATGTCAATTGAGAGTAATATTGATATACTAGGGTCACCTTCCTGTCTCCTTCTGATGTTAAACCTGGGAAAGTTCTCATTGACACCGCAATATATACCAGGTATGAATTCATGTCGAATTTGGAGGTAGTGGATACCTTCATCAATTGCTCATGTAGAGCATTGTTGATTTGTTCTCCCCAAAAAATGACTTATTTTCCTTGAAGAATTATTTTAATGAAAGGGTACATCCATTCATGAAACAGTAAGGAAGAAGGTAAACCTCTTACCCTGCTAAGAAGGGTGATCAGGTCATCGACTTCTTCTATAAAATCACTCTTTAGAAAGCTTCGTGGCCATCTTGATAAGTTCACTCTTGGAGTCTTAATCCATCTATTGTTGATTACTTTCTTCACTCTTTCAGGATCTTTGTCATACTCCCTTTGTGCTTCAACAAAATTGATCTTTAATACTTCAGTAGTGGGAGGACACATGAACACTTTGTCGATGAATTCAGAGTCTAGTCTAATCACCACATTACCACTAGCATCTAACACAGCCCTGGTATCTTTATTGTAGAAATAAGCACACTAGAGAATGAACTCTATGCTGTGAGCCGCTACAAGAAAAGAAGATACTAGATGAATATTGCTCTCGATTATCTTCTTCATTTCATGGCTGGGATTGCTTGATCTAGTCCTTTCCACAAACTCAGCCATATGTACGTGACTGATCTCTGCATCCCTAATGTCGTTGATACTAGAAGTAACTGAGGTGATTGGAAAAACACCTTGATACTTATACTTCATTGTCTTCAACTTTTTTGGAGAAACCTCAGTCATTTGGAAGGGCTTTTGTAGAAAAGATGTCGATGAAGAAGGATCCTTGAGAGAAACTGCAATAAGAATCATGATCGTGCAATCAGGGGAAAAATTAGCAATCTAGGAAAATTGTATGTTGGTGATCGTGACTATGGGAATACGCTTAAAAGGGCTAAGATGTGATCAGGCTAGAAAGTCAAAGGGAAGTGGGCTTGGAAAGGAAAAAATTGAAATTTCTCAGAGTTAGGAAAATCTAAGGAAATGCATGCAGGGGCGGCAAAAATTGCCGCCCTTCCATGTGAGGGAAAGATTGTTTGAGCATAGGCAGAAAAAAAATTGCCATTACATGTGAACTTTGTGCAAGGGTGGCAAAAATCGCTGCCGATGCACATGGGTGGAAAACTTGTGTAAGGGTGGTGATAATCGCCGCCCTTGCACGAATGGCAAAGGATGGTGTAATGGTGGAAATTTTTGTCACTATTACACTGGTTCATTCGGTATTGTGTAAAGGCAGTGAAAATCACCACCATTACACCAGTTAATGGTTTTTTGGATATTTTGGGTTTTTGGGTTTTGGCCATTTTTGTCACTAACAAGGAGGAGAGGGAGAAGAAAAAAGAAGAAATAAACAACCTACAAAGGAAAAAAGAGAAAAACTAGAACTTAAAAGAAAAGAGACAGAACTAAAAGAAAACCTAGAAATAAAATAAGGAAGAACGCAAAACTCACTTGATAAAATCAAAATCCCACACTTGAAACTAGAAAAATCACAATCCTACTAGCGCACTCGGTCGACTAGTTGCAGGGAGGAGGAGCGAACAACTTGGAATGAATCAAATGAGACTCAAATCGGTAATTAAAAGGGGCAAAGCAAATGCCAACCACTTGGTGCACATGGTCATAAATGTTGCACGTGAAAATTGAGATCGTGCAGGGGTGGAAAAAATTGCTGCCTCTATATGATAAAGAGGAAGAAATATGCAAGAGTGGAAAAAATCGCCGCTCCTGCAGGGAGGTGCTTGAAGTGCAAGGGTAGAAATTTTCACCGCTCTTGCATGAAAAAATGTAAGAGCAACAAAAATCACCACCTTTGCATTTGAGCACAAAGCAACATGCAAAGGTGGTAAAAAATGCCACTCCTGCATGTAAACTAGAAACACTAACTCCTTAAAATTTATCAAAAACTTGACGATTGCAACGAATTTCACATTTCTTGAGAAATCGTAATGAGGGAAGGTTGTGAACTTTTCAAGGAGTTAGTCGACTACACTCGAGATCAAGAGAAACTTGTCTCGAATGATGAACTTAGAGTGAAATGGACAAGTTTCATAGGGGTTGTTCCAAAAATGAGTGTAGCTGATTTTGGGAACAACAGGAGGCATCTTTGGGTGTCTTAAAATTGAAGTAACCAAGGCCAATAAGGAAGCTTATTCCTCTTGTTTGTTGACTAATGCATTTCTTATGCACTTCCCTGAGTCGTCTACAAAGCTTAATCATAATAATTTTGTCATTGGAGTATCTTGGAAATCTGAAAGGAGTACCTTTGAATGCACCAACATGAATATATGTGAATTTTAGAAACTAGATGAAATAAGTTCCATATTTCCTAATCAAAACAACTACCTCATTATAAATTCTGGTTGCAAGGTTACCATCTAGTGTTTTGACTAGTATCATGGAGAATGCATCATTTCCTCTCCTAAAATGGATTTTTCCTTTTCCATAAGTGACATAAGGAATTTTATCATATATTAACATGCCTAAGATATTATTTTTTACTTCTATCATACCAGGCCAAGCCTTGAGGACTACAATGGAATAAACCAAGTATGAAGTCTTAAATAATTTTTATGTTGATTCTAGTTTGATCAATTGTTCATGAATGTTGTCACTAATGATCAAAGCCCAATCAATTAACTACTTCCTTGTGCAGATGATATTCATGAACATACACATCTATTGGAAAAAAGTATTTGTCTCTTTGTTTCCCATAATTATGCTCAAAAGGGTAATCATATATGATAGTTCTTATTTGAAATCTAATTTATCTATGGTTTGGATATGCTTGATATTGATTCTTTTTTTGGTGTTCAACCAAGATTGATTGAGCATATTTTCATACTTCTCATGATTGTTCTTCCAAAAAAATTTAGTAATGTCTCTATTGATTTTCACTATTTCATTATGGGTTTCAATACCGAAGGTGATCCCTATAGAGGTGTTATTCATATTGGCTATCAACTAATTATCTATAGACCTTATTTCTCTATTTTTAGGGTTATATTACTTTGCATATGTGAGTAACAAATCTAAACATTGAGTGGAATTCAAGAATGTAGCTGCATGTGCAAGTCCACTATCCAGAATTCATCCTCTTAGTAGAGTTCTTTTTGAAACATCCATTATTTCCTATAAATCATCAATATCCATGTGCCTCATGTCAATATCAGAGATGTTTAATATGTCTATAGGCTCACATCCCATATATTTAAACTTCATATTTGAAGGTGTAGTTGAATGAATAGCAACTTAAGCAAGCAAATCAAGATTTTTGTAGACTGAAACTGGAGGGAGAAAGTGTGTATATGAAAAAAAAACTAGTACAGTGTACATGAACCTCTATACAAGCTCAAAAATATTATTGGATCAAATAAAAGTATCTAAAACTTATCTATGTATGCAATGATCTTCCAAGCCTATTTGGAGGTTGTGAATGAGAAAAATGTGATATCACATTCGAAAACACTATTTATGCATGTAAAGGCATCAAAAACCTTATGGAATATTGTGAAACCTTAAGATATTTATGAGATCATGTATATGAGAGAATGTTTCAAACATGCATGCGATGGATCAAGTTCGAGTATGCTGCCAAGAATTATCACTAAATTCATTACTATTTTCATTAGCCCAAAACCACCTATTTGCATTCAAAAGTAGCTTGCATGCTATAGAAAAAATAAAAGCATTGTGATTAGGTCTTCTTGTATGCAAGGAAGTTTGTAACAATTAAAATAGTCCACTACACATTGTTTTTTGGACCAAAACAAGTTTTTGTTTATTCAATTACACCTATAAACAATTCAATACCACTTGTAGAGCTCAAAACCATGAACTTATTCTCCAAACCTTTATATAAACTACTTGTGCAAAGCTCGAAAGAAGTTGGCAGGATTTATAAAAATCAAAACATGTTTGCAAGAATTAAAAAAAATCCTACAATAATAAAAATGTGATGATCAATTCTACCCTATATTTTGATAGCCACTTTAATTCTAGAAAAAACCACCTTTAATCTCACCAAATAACACGAGAAAGAATCAAGACCACCTTTAAAATAGAAGAAAAATAACAAATACAACAAGTTTTACCCAAAATCCATGAGCTAAAAATAAATACATGCATAGGTTTTAATAAAAAGTACAACAACATGCAAAGGACTACCACAAAATCTGGAATATGAAATGAATTTAACTACGGATATATTCAAGAGTTTTAAAAAAAAGATTTCTAAAACTTCATGGATGAAAAAGGGAGGCTTTGACGAGCTTAATAATTTTGTGGGCTTTGAAGCCAAGGAAAATATTTGCAAAATTACATGGGGAAAAGAACATGTTTCAAGACTTATAAAAATTTGCATACAGAACTTCATAGGGAATGGAACAAGTTTTAAGCTTTTGAAAATCCCACATGAGAACATTATTTTAAGCTTCCCCCTTTATTAAAAGACTTTTCAAACTTAATACGCCCCTCCTAAAATAATATTCTAAATACCTTCGAGCTTTACATCGGGACACATCCACAAGTTTAAAGTGGTATGAAATTTAAATGGAAAAAAAGACGTGGATTTTTTAAAAATACAAAAAATTTAAAGTAAAACAATTTTAAAACAATGTTCGTTTTAAAAATAAATTTATGCGGATTTTAATTTTATTTTATTTTTTTAATTTTGATTTGAATTATGGTATCACCACATGGAAAATAAGGGGGGTTTTAAATATTTTGTAGGTTTTTCAATCTTAATGTATTTTGAATGAATTATTTTTAATTTAAAATATGTATTTGTAAAAAAAAATCATAATGACTTAAATGTTTTTAGGGAGTTTCGAGAATTATTTGAAAGGTGATTAATTATAAAAACATGTTTCAAGATAAATAATAAATGAATCGCCCTGACAGATACTCGTAAAGAGTAAAAAAATAACTTGGATCTTGGATGAGAACAATCAAAGAAGGCATGAGGTCTTTTGGGGGAATAATTTAAGTAGACAAATAAAATATTTTAACATCCATGAAGGCATGAAATATGAGGAGACTCAAAAATTTGACATTGAAGCTCGATTCTCTGAGATAACACAAATGCAATCGAAAATTCACCCATTATACATTAAGTAATTTTTCCTTCAATTTTTAATAATTATTTCTAAAAAACTACAAAAAGAGAATCCAATAAAAAAATATTATTATAGACTAATAATGATAAAAACCCCTAAAAATCAAGTAGTTATATATTTATATCTTTTTGAAAATCAAAAATGAAAACAAAAGTCACATTCATAACCTAAAACATGTAATATTAATAGAATTATGAAGTTTTTACTTTTCAATTATTAAAGATAGACTTTAGTACATACTATATTTTTATTGTCTTAAAAAACATCTCTTGTCCAACACTTCTTAGCAATCACTTGATAAATAAAATTTTAAATTTAAATATAATTTATATTTACATGTTAATTTTTGAAAATTGTATTACATGTAAAAACTACATGTGAAATATTAAACCTAATACTTTTTTCAACTTATAAATCTTTTGATTAATTATTCAATTAACTCTTTCATGCACTTATTTGAAAAATAATCTCAGAAACTTGTATATAGCCACTTTACTATGTGACCTAAAAATAAAAATATATTTCCATTTTGTTATGATCAACATGGTAGTCAAAATATATGCAACACTGAAATAAATTCCACTAAGAGATTAAAACAATTATTTGTTATAGAAAAATTGAAGAAATCATTTTATTTAAGACCTAGAAACATGCTTATCTTAGTTATACCATATCACACCTCCAATAATATATACACTTCCTTTGATAATAATAAAGCCTCTTTTTAGATCTTTGAATTCCATTCACCACATTGAAGACAAATATTCTCTTTTCAATTTTTTTAAGAGGTTTTTAAAGACTTTACAATGAATAAATCAATATATTTTCATATTTTTTTAATAGATGTCATTGATTAATATAATCTAATGCCGTAGAGAAACTTTTCAATGCCTTTTTAGTAGCATACTCAAAAAATACATTCCCACATAAAAAACCACACTTTAAGAAGATTTAAACATGCCATAGGTATATTTAGATGCACCACATGTAGATTTAGATACACAATAGGATTAATTTAATTGTCTACATTTTATACATGCTACTCCAATCAAGTTTAAATTCCATTAGTGGATTGATATTCAATTTCTTAGCACTCTATGGTAGATTCATAATGCTTCCACATTTTATTTAGTAGACAAACCTCAGATTAAATATATATCACATCTTATACCTTTTACAAAGATTGAATAGTAAACAAAATGATAGGTAATAATTCCAACGCTTCAAACAATCTTAAGCAACTTTTTCAGTACCCTTTTTATGATATTTTATATTCCAATACACTAAGTAGTTGATCATAAATTTGTTTGAATGTTTTCAATACTTTATCATGAATTTAAATCACCCTACATTGATTTTCAATGTTTCTATAAACACTCCAACACTCCTTTGGCATAAAATCATGCCTTAAATCTAATCTAAAACAATCATAAATAGAGAATAAAACACTCCTCAAAACAAATTTACTCTTAAATATAACATTCATGCAAAAACAAAACCATAGTAAAAATATCCTTTATGAAAATAAAAACTTTCTAAAAAAAATCTCACTCCATCTTCATTACTTCCTCACAACCCTAAATTCATGAAATCTTTGATACCATTGCTAAGAATTTATGCATAGATAATCAAACTAATTTGTATTTTATCAATCAAAGGAAATATTACATAATATCACTCACACACACATTTCTTCAATCTTAACTAACTTCTCTATATGAGACTCAAATATCCAACATGCCAACCTAAATTTCTATCCATACAACTACCCATATTAACATTATTAATTATTAACACTAATTAATTACTTTCTAAAATGATTTATTAAGTCTAATGGGGTGCCTCACTAAGAGATTCATGTCATATACATTACATTATGTTTAAAACTTGTTAGGTTTATACTTATAATTTTACATTATTTTTTTTTTAAAGGTAATTAAAATCCTCTAACTTATTTTAATCCATTAAATATACCAACATCATAAACATATATTTTATACACCATTTAGATACATTTATCTAGTATTATTATGCTAAAATCAACTAAATACAATAATCTCATATTAAACATTAATCCACTGACCTAAACATATAACCAATTATTGTTTTATCCTAAAAAAGGGTCTCAATGGTGTAGAAATTGTAATAATATGCAACAGTTCATTATTCAATATTTTTGGTATAACACATCAATAAATGAATGCTAGAGTATGCCAAATCATCTATAATCATAATGTACAACCATTGTTATAGTAAAACATTATAAATTATGAATAGACATTATTTCTAATAGCCACTATTGTGAAATTAAATTAATATAATAATATCAAATTATAATAGTAAAATAGCACTTTAATGAAATAACTCAATAAATCAATTAATTATACATGATTATATATTAGTATTGGTTTAGATTCAGCTACAAAGAGGGACAACATCATCTAGGTGCTTTACCTCTAACCACAAATTAATGATCTCTCACACACCACACTATTAGGAGTGTCCCTTCCCTTCACTACGGGATAGATAATGACAATGAAAGTATCCATAACAATTTAAGAATCACATGTGAAAGTACAATCACTATTACATGCATCTAGTCATATAGACCCTATACACCTCTATTTGTTAAGACATCAATCAAACATGTAAACTATAAATCATTATGGATTGATAATGTATACAACTATAATATTACTTTGGAAAAACATTTTATAGTATTATCATATTTAAAAATATGGGTCATAGTCCACATCATCCATACTCTCTACTATAAAATAATGTTATCATTTCTCATATTGTTAATTGATGGTGAGTGATGTAGAAAGGCTCATTGCCTTTCACTCATCATCAATTAACAAGAGGGAGGAATGATAATCAATACAACTAACTCGATTTAATTCAAAATCATAATTATTATAATTTCAAACAAAAACATATAGAATGATATTCTCACCAAGTTTCCCATAAAATATTAATTAAAATATATTATTCATATGTCCCTTCACATGAGAGTATAAGAATCATAACTTGATTTTATTTAATTTTAAGCATCTTGTTTATAAGTTTCTCACATAATCATATACTCTAATTGAAATTAAATCATTCAACATAAAAACTCTATGTAGAATAAATTTTTATTAATCTTTACAAAAATGACTAAATTCTTAAATACAGGAAAAAATTATATATATCATACATATATATAACTCATATTAGATTCAATATAAGTAACACCCAAAGTTACAAAAAAATTCACTATTTTGATTAGGTTCTTATTCATAATAGAGTCGGTTAAAAGTATATTATTTCACAGGCTACATACCTGAGTGTAGGCTCATTTTCATGCATGTTTCTCAAGCTATTTATTAACACCAAATCAAGGATATCATTTTAATAATTTTGGATCAAATATAGGGTTTAGGTATCTCTATCTTTTCTTGAGAGTCTAAAATTCATTAATAACTTAAGTATTGAAAGAAAATATTCTCATACTTAAACCCACTCAAATTCGTATAAGCCTATGTATAGGAGTAGCCTCTCATCCACAAGTTTATAAGGATTAAATAAATTGCCTTAAACCAATTATGTATCTTCTATTCACTCATATATTCTAAAATAATTACAATCTAAAGCCCTAAATTATGTTTACATATAACTTACTAACATTCAGCCCATATATATTAAAATAGTTGTTTTCAGAACACACACACACACACACACACACACACACACACACACACACACACACACTAAAACAATAAAAAATAAATTTACCAACCTAACTAAATCATAGGTAAATTGGAGAAAAATAGATTTATATGATATTGAAATCAATTGATCCTCAAAATATTAACTTCATGTTATTGTTCAATAAGACCCATATATATATGGCTTTATTTTGGTGTATTTTCTTCCAACTCACCCATATTATATACCATTACAATCATACAATAATTTCCATTTCTAATAAATATTTAACCCTTCAATTTAGTTAAAATATCTATGCAATGATAAGGATACTCTCAACTAGGTTAAGATCCATAGTTAGAACATCAAGAAGAGTCTATTCATTACCACAACTTTCTTTGTCAAGTTTATACATGAAATGGACTACATGTATTTATTCATTTTTAATTTGTTTTTATAGATTTAAGGAAATCAATCATCATTTTATTGTGAACTGGGTGAAATATATAAACACCAACTACAATTATTCAAAGCAGTGAACTACAATTGCATTTTAATTATTTTGAAACTAAAATTAACACATCTATAGTTATATTTTATGCATTAACCTTAATGTGTGATCACTCTTATGGGATTATGGATGAGAGTGTACTCTCACTCCCATGTTTATATGGGTGAGAGATTTTTTTGATGTTGTACAAAACCCTAGTATCGTTCAATATTCCAATAATTTTTCAAACTATTACTCTCCATATATAATAAATTAGAAGGTTTCCATATTAAATAAGGGTTCCCAACATATAAAAAGGGTTTGGATTTTATTAAATCGTAGGGAGAAAAATCATGGTCATAATCAACTCATAAAAGTAGGAAATAGTCAAATTCCTATCATATTGTGATTTAGATAATAGTATTTTCCATACCAAAAATTTTAAACTCAACCCCACAAAAATGAAAACTCAATCCCTTCAACTTATAAGGAAACCCATCTAATCTTGAGATTAAAAACTTGCTTGAATATGGATAATAATGGTTGAATATTCCTCAATGATGTCATTCCATCTACCTTCTCCCTTCATCATTCTTCATAATTTATTGTGTTTCTCCTATTATTTATACTTTTTATGTTTATCTTCATTCACTTCTCCATATCTCTTTTTGCATGTCTATATTTTTTTTTCAACCTTTTAGTTTACTAAATGCAACTCTAGAGTCTTTACTACATGTAGTTATTATAGCTCAAGTCCAAATCAAGTTTCTAAACCCCAAATAGGCCATAATACCATGCAAGATTTTTACCCAAATAAATATCACATGCACTTCTCCAACTAAGTTGAATAAACTTTAAAAACCAAATCTTCTCTCTCAAGTCAATTTTATATTCAAAATTTGTGGAAAACCTTTTTCATAATTATGTATTATCTATTAACTCAAAAATAATCAAACTCTTGACTAACCTTTGCTAAAGGCTTCATAACACACACCAAGCTATGAAATGCAAACCCCAAATTTAGTTTAATGTTCTCAGACTAAACAAGTGATTTTTCATGTTTTTATTACTAACAATTTTAATGCTAAATGACTAGACCATTTTGTAATAAGACTTTACCTCTAGAAATTTCCTAATAATGGTGTAGGCAGAGTATATTCAAGTCATGCCACTCAATAAAAGTAAGCTCAATGATGTTATTCATGTACGTATTCAAATACATGTATTGTTAAACTAAAACCAAACTAAAGATAAAAAAGTAATAAGGATGGGCACAAGTATTGACATGTCATTTAATGATTAAATCTTGAAGCACAAGTAAACAAGCATTAGTTAAATTAATACAGTCAAATAAAAACACTTGTTGTGACATTCCCAATTATAAATTATTATCATGAGAAATATATAATCATTCATAATAAATGCACAAATCTATGACATTTAATATAGAACTAAAAATAAATCTAAGCAATCAAAGGTAGGTAGCTAATGTGTGCATATGATGATTTTTAGTATGTTTTGTGCATTTTGAGCTATCAAAGTCTACCATGTTCTTCCCTATGTTATTATCCCTTTATATTACATTATGAGGGTCAAATTGTCTTGCATCCACTCAGATGAGGAGAATATATTTAGTCCATTTATATCAATATAGTTGTAAAATTAATTAAAAATAAATGATATAAATATCATTGTATTATATATGCCAAAATTAATAAAATTTAACCACAACCATACTTTTCATGTTGAATATATGTATTAGAAATAAAAATACATAATGAAAAATGTAGTGGTCTAAATAGAACAATCATAGTAGAATACATATAATTATATAAATTAGTAGTCTAACTATCTATTTAAAATAAGTGTTATTTGTTAATGATAGGTTAAGATGTAACACATTAACAACTAACCACTATAAAAATATAATTTTGATTACAAGACCCAACAATGGTTAATAATTTTACAATATCTAAATGGTACATTGTTTAAAGAAAATGTATATATAACTCTATCATGTGTAAACTTAAAGAATATATGTAATATAGATGGGACAACTCAGGTGTCATGAATCCAAGGTCTCCTAAGTAACATTTTATAGCTTACATCATTAGGTATGACTTGGCACTTGGTGGAACAATCTTAGATCAAAGGAATATATTCAATATAATTACTTGAATACCCTTTCTTAATTTATTATAAAACCCCATAATGCTCATTTTTGAGTTAGCAAGGTCTTATCTTCTAATTCCAAGTTATATTTTTCACTAAAAATATTTAACCTTGAACCATTATTCATCAATACTCTTTTGATCCCTAGGTTATTGATTATGACTTGAATATGCTAAGGTAAATGTTAATCCACAATAGTTTTTAAAGGTAATTCATCATGCTCAAAAGTAATAAAATTATCATTATCCATTAAATATATAATGATAAAATAAAATGATAGGGTTAAGTATCACTTAGAAAATTGATGGCATCTAAGGCCTTATAAATATATATTTTTAAAACTTTGGACCTTGTAAGTGATTCTAAAATTGAGATCTTTTCTTGAGTATTCCTGAGTTGATTTATAATATCATAATCTTTAGCGGCTTGAAATCTAAGCTTGAGATCTTGAAGTATATTAATATTTATGATAGATCTAACTATATTATTAGATTGATATTTTCTTCATATAATGTGATTAAACCCATAATGTATCATCATGCATTAGTTATTTGGAATGAGAATCTATACAAAACATTCTATGGATCTTCTATCATTATCATGGGTAACAAGACATAAACATGTTAAAATCACTCTCATAATCACATAAAAACCTATCATGTCCTAGAAAATATAAATTATTCTATGATATACCATTTAACATAAAATTTTGATCAGCAATAAACATATGTATACTTGTATCATCATGACACACAATAATACATATAAACTAGGAATATTCCTTATAGATAACAACATTAAATACCATGTCATGACTAAATCACATATAGGAATATTCCTATCTATTAAAAATGATAAAATACGCAAACATATACAATATTAATAATAAAATTAATTTTTAAGGCTAAGGACATACAACACTAAACAAAATAGGTTAGGAATAAAGAGGAAAGGAATAAACTAAGGCTAGTGAAGGCCAACATGGTATAATATAACCCTAAACAAATGGAATATTGTGAAAAAAATAATATTAAATCTAAAATATAACATTAAAAAAAATAGTACTAAAGAGGTCAAAAATAAATCAACACATCATAAGAAATGGGAATACTAAGAACATTTAAGGTCTAGGGCTAATGAATATAAAATAATGGAAGAAACCCTGGAAAAAAATAGGTTTACCATAATAGAAACGTGATCAAAACTTAAATGGGTGTGATAAGGCATAGGTTTAGTAAAATGATTAATGGGAAAGTGGGTTTGTATCAACATGCATTACACCTACCCATAAATAATGTATAATTTGGATCTAAATAGATTTACTCACATAAGATAGTATAATTAAACCTAATTATAATAATGAATATTGTAAAAAAAATAAAATGTACAACTATAGGGTTATAAAAATATTATTAAATTATTAAAAATATATAGATTATCATAAGATATAAATAAGTGAAAATAGGATAAAATACCAAGGAGAACATAATCCTTGAATTTTGAAGTGAAGTAATAACATTAAAATTCTATCCAAGAACATACCACTTCAATCCTAACATGACTAGGACCATAAAAATACATTCATTGAAAGTATATAATTTCCCAAAATAAATTTGTTGATGTAGGATGGTTGGGATGCTCCTCCTCCTCCTCTGCATCTAGATGCTTAGGGGGAGCCACCTAGAGGTTAGACAGACATGATAGATAAGTTTACCAAATTCTCTCTAATATTTATCCTACTCAAACACAAGAAGATGAAAAGGATACTGCTCAAGCTTCTGGTTAGAAACCAATTCCATATGGTAATGACTTTCTAATCATAATATAGAGTCCAGATGATATGAATCCTCTACCTTTTGGCCTTGCTCTAGCAGCTTAATGTTCTCTTTTATGATGTTTTAATGACTTGTTCTTAGGTGGGACCTAGTATTGTTTTTCTTTTGTTGTTTTATGTTCCTAGGCTTGGCCTAGTCTGACATTGAGGCGTGCTTTGATACCACCTATTTTTTTGTGAATTATTTGTATATTATATATTTTATTAATATATATATATATAATCAAAAAAAGTGACATTGTTCCTTTAATCCTAGATTCCAAAAAACCTCCCTATATTTTCTTGAACTCGATGTGGATCACCAAAAAAATAATCTCCTTCCTTGAAACCATAATAACCTCAAAACACATTACAAATCCTTTAAAAATATTGGACAGTCATTGAGTTCGTTTTCTCATTTATACCCTTATTTTAGATAAGTTGGAAACCATCACTCAATGTAGTTTAACAATCAATTGTGGATGTAATATCTAGTCCTTATATTAATTTCACTATCATAAATGAATGAAAACTATATAATATGAAGAATAAAAATAAAATTATAATATAAACACTCTAGTTTATACTCTTCAATAACCTTTTGACTTGTGTTCATCAATCTTTACCTTTTATTGGATCTCTCCTTGTTCATTCAATTTTATCTCACTTTTCTTATATGAACTAATACACTTGTGTATTTATAAGCATCTAAAAATAAAATTATGACCTTAAGTGCATATAATTTGACATACAAATGGTAGGAAATTCAATAGAAAAATAACAAAAATGTTTGTGGAACAAAAGGAAAGATTAATTAGGACCCACACATAAAATAGACTAGGACCATAGTGGTACGATCCTAGATAATCATGATTGTAATGTTACGGTCTTGATCAAATCCAAAAAAGATAAAACATGGGGGAGAAAGTGAAAAACAAGGATGAGAGAGAAACAAAAATAATGAGAAGCAAAAAATATCCACAATAGGGAAAACATGTGTCAATAAGATCCTAATATGAATTTATAATCCACAAACTCATAGTTACCCTAGATTAAAGCAAATTGACATCTAAAACTAATCGTGAAACAAAAATAGGTGTCTTTATTTTTTGATAATTTGAATCATGAAATGAAACAAAGAATGTGGTAGAGGTATTAGGAAGAATCCAAAGCTTTGTGTGTTAAAACCATATTATTTTCAGCTTAGAATTTTAGATTAAAAAAATTGTTGTTGTTATTATTCATGTAAAGTGTTCTTTATTTTTTAATTTATATTGAATATTAATAAAACCAAATGAAATTGTAATAAACCCTAATGAAACACTTAAAGTATGTTTAAAACTAATAAATAAATTAAATTAAATGACAAACATATAGTGGATGAGTGCATGTCTAAAATGTGTGTCCAATGGGATATGGCTTGAAATGTGTTTATAAATAAACCCAAATATATTTGTTATAAATCATAATGAAATTTATATAAATAAACCCTATGTAACTCTAACCACATAAAATCCTAACCACAAAACCCTATATTTAAATAAAAAAAAAAGATGTTCGACCCTTCAAATTGGGTTTTAATATAATTCATGGTAGTAATAACTATAAAATTAAAAACTTATTTTAATATTTTACATTAATATAAACCCAAAAATTAAAAATTAAATAAAATTATTATTCTCATTATTTTTCATTTGCATAATATTTATTCAATGAATTAAAATAAAACTCTTGAAAACCTTATATGCAATGATTAAAAATAAAATAAAATTGAAAACCCTGCATGTAGTGAATAAAAATTTAAAATTGTTGGAGAGAATTGTTAATTTAGTTTTGGTTAGGGGTATCAATGAAGAGATACATTCAACCACAAAACTTTAAAAAATACACAACATAAAAATGTAATAAATGCAATAAAAAATAAACTTAGTTTTTTTATTAGATTTTAATGGTAGAAAATACAATTTGCACACACAATGACAACAACATGGCACTACATGATCTCAAATGAGGTGCGTTTAAAATATCATATTCTTTAAAAAAAATCTTGTTAACTCATGGTATTTCCAAGTATATATTTATCTCAAAATATTCATGATGATTTATATCCTTATGCTTTATAACCAGTTGGTTTAAGCATAGGAGCAAGTTTATATAGGCACAAGACCCTTCTATTTATAATAATGCTCAACAACCCACTAAAAAACATTAAATATTTTTAACACACAATTATGTACCACAAAAATCAAATATTCATTACAATTCTAATGCACTTTAATACAACACAATATAAGGCATCATGATGAAGCACATCCCAAGTGGCATTGAATTAATTCACCACAACCTTCTATGATTCAAGGAATTAAATGCAAACATTTAGGAACTACATTATATCTTTTCCAATTACATGTTAAACAATATATGTGCACAAGTTTATATAAGCAAAAGACTCTTCTAATTATAGTAATGCTCAGCAACCTACTAACATCATTAAATATTTTCAAAAATTGACTATGTACCACAAACATTTAATGTTCATTACAATTATAATTCACCTTAACATATCACAACATAAAGCATCACAATGAAGCACATCCCAAGTGACATTAAATTAATTTATTTCATAATTGAATGATTCAAGTAATTAAATGCAAATGGTTAGGAATTATAATAGTTTTTTACCCGTAATATGTCAAAGAACATATGTGCCAAAACCAAGTTGTACATAAGTAAGTTACTTAAAATTCACACTCTCTTAAGGATAATTCAAAACACTTCACAACCAAAAGATGCAAAAAAGACTCCTTGTACAATGCTCCTCATATTCACATTATTTCACACCAATATATTACATAAGACATTACAAGCTTGAAAATTGGAACTTTTAAGACTTCAATTTGAAATTGGTGATGAACTAAGAAAAACTTCAAAACATACTCACACAAATATTCACAAGTAACTAGAAACTTGATCCAATTTTTTTCACCATTAAAGGCTGCAAAAAAAAATCAAAGAATTGGCATGCATAAAAAGGTAGCTCAAAAATATAAAGAAACTTGTTCACAACTCAACACTCATGCAAACTATAAAAAACTTTATTTTTGACCAAGTTTTAGACTAAATATTTTTTATTGATTTAGGATTAAAAGTAAACTTGGATGCTCATACATCAATTGTCATCACACTAAACCCTATCAAACCTAGATTAAAATACAAATGAAAGTATTAAACAAATCAAGGAATGAAATTGTGAAAAATCTTAATGAAATAATAAATAACCCCTAATGTAACTATAAACCACACAAAAACCTAGCCACAAAAACTTAGCTTAAAATCACAAAATCATGTTTGAATTTTCAAATTGGGTCCTTCAACTATTTCACAGTACTAGCAACTCAAAAATTAAAAACTTGTTGCAATATTTTACAGTAATAGCAACTCGGAAAATGAAAATTTTATTCTTTTTATTTTTCACTTTCATAATATATATTCAATGAATAAAAATAAAAACCCAAAAACCCTATATATAGTGAATAATAATAAATTTATAAAAACTTTGTTTGTAGTGAATAAAAATGAAATCCTATAAATATTGCATGCAATAAATATAAACAAGTTTAGAAAAGAGTGCATCTTCGACATAGTTTAATAAAACAAAGAAACCCCTAATCTCTTGTAATTAAAATGAGAGGGAAGATATTTATTTATAAATTTCATAGATATTCAACTAAAAACATAAGGAGCTTTAGGTTTTCTCTAATATGATTGAGAGTCCTATACATATGAATCGGGAGGGCTTCAAATGAGTGTAGGGGATTAGATGATTTAAAAAATGTGTGGACAAGGAATACGTACAGGGGAGGTTAGTATTGTGTTATTCCAAGAAATAAAACTAAAAAAAACACACTAAAATCCTAACACCTCTAGCCTATACACTAGGGAGAGCTTGGGTAACAAGAAAACATATGAAAAGACAATAAAAACATAAAATAATACACTATTTTACCTTCCTTGGAGTTCCAAATGGATTATTGAATGGCTTGTTCAACTTGTGCATCAAGAAGTCTTTGAAAATGAATCTTGCTTGGCTCCTTATCTCCTTGGCACATTGGCTTTAATTTCTTGGATTAAGATTTGGGCATGGTAACATTACTTGTATAAGGCTTATAGAGTAAATCTTACATAACAACTCTACAATATCCAAGCTTAGAAATGAAGGGGTATGGCCTTGTATTTATAGCCTCAAGAATTAACTCTCACCCAAGGTGAGTTAAGATTGAGTTGAGACTAACTCCAGTTGAGTTAATAGTTTCCATGTAATTATGATTTTCAATTACTAGGCATGGCTCTCAAATTAAATATTTTAGGATATTTTTAAAGAGCTTGACAAATCATAAAGGCAATGATGAAAGGCTTGATATTTTGAATTTTAGAATTTCAATTTTTAGATATCATTAATTGTAAATGGATAATTCAACTAAGAATTTAATCTTATTTAATTATAAATTTAATTCAATTATAATTTTAGCTCTTTCAAGACTTAATGGGTCCATAGGCCACATTGACAGTTGTTATATTGAAAAGTGATTGAGGATGAATCTATGAGAGGTTATTGTTGTGTATGGTATAATAACCCAAATAAGGATGCCTCAACATGATTTTGAGATTTGATGAATGATGCATATCCAAATTTGGGATATTCAATGATTCATAGCTTAATTTGCAATGGTTGGTAGAAATTGGTCTGAAGTCTGGCTGAAAGTTAGTTGTATCCAAAATTAGGTGTCTATAATTTGCCTCTGTTTAGGAAGGCATTTCAAGATATATGCATAGTAATGTATTCTCAAAGAATGAAAATTTTTATTAAGAAGGAAAGAAGATAATGATTGAAGAATAAGCTCCAATAAACATTTGGAAAGCCTATAATGATGCCCCCTCGAAGGAGTGTCTGACACATATGATTGATGGATGATCCCTTGAAAATAATCAATAAAAATAATGAAATTAACCCATGGGTGAGATTAATTCAATCAAGATAATGCTTGCATGAATTTGATTTAAAAGAGTAATCATTTTCCCAAAGGTAGTTATAATCAGTAATAAAGGTTGAGACACTAATTTTTCCAAAGGTACTTATAATCAGTGACATAGGCATATGCCCTAGTAGAGAAGATGAGTCAAAATAATGATTTGACCATAGGTGGTTATAATCATTAAAATTCCATGGATTAAATAATGATTTTTGTTTATGCCCCAGGAGGGAATATTGGTAAGCATAACTCAAGGATATAACTTGTCATAAAGATTAAAGATGAGTGGGCATAAAAGTAGATGTGATGGTTTAATGTCTAAAGAAGACACAAACAACTAAGCACATGAGGATGCTCAAAGTGATGAAAAATATGATTGGAATATTAGAGGTGGATGAGTTGGCCTAAGATACATCATGTATCTAAGCACTATCTACATAGTCGAAATGGACCTCAGGTAAATGTAGTTCACCCAAACATGAAAGAAAATGGAATGAGGAATAGAAGAATAAGAAGTGATAAATGTGAATGATTATATTGTAGCTACCAATGTGGATGTACTTGTCCTTATTAGCATTTATACAATGAGAATGGTCAATGGGTTGAATTGATTAAAGAGGGTGGGAGGATTTACCAAAGTCAACAAGGAGAAGTTTTTATAGCTCTATTGCTTTTAAGATTTCTTGAGCTAATTTTTTCCATAGCACATAATGGTATGAATCATGATATAACACCATGATAACTTAGCCAAAATATGCATAATTACTTACTCTCAATCCAATAAAAAAATGAAAATAATGCACTAATGATAAAAATCATCATGACAATGTTGATATATGACTATGGATGGACTCAATAATAATGCACAAAGAATCACCCAATGAATGAATATATACTAAGTCAAGGCACAACAACAAAATAAAAAAATAGGTAAATAAATGAAAAATCAAACAAACACACATAAATATTAAAATTAAAAGCAATAGAAAGAATCGTGTTGTCAACCAAGTCAATACCTATGCATGAAGGCTTCATGGAATGATAAATGGGTGGTGCCCCCAAGAAAGGATACATGAAAATGGAATGTCACACCTATAATGATAGTGGAATGGATTGGAACCAAAAATAAATTTTCCTCAGTAGGGAGGATCAAGGATGATTGACTAATTTTAGATAGGACAAATGTTTATGGATTTTGAGGCTTCATATCTCTCGAGGATATTGTAATCTGATTTTTTAATTTTTAGGATTTTAAAATTTTCTTGAATTTTTTTTGGAAGATTTTAAGCATCTCAAATTTATGGAGAATGATGAGATATAGAATGGTCCAACTTAAAAAATGGCAAGAGCATAGATGAGACATGATCACAAAATGGCAAGAGTGTGGTAAAGGGGTGACTGAGCTAACCTCAAAGTGAATCGAGAGTTGCCTACATAGTCCCATTAGGACCTTAAGTTATTCTAGTTTCACCAACACAAAAGGTAGTGAGATCCAATTGAGTCACAATAAGTTCACGAATTTAGGCAAATAGTAAGGCAAATGATAATAGTAATGGGAAGGTGATGTGAAAATGCATGGTAAAGGTGTTATTCCTAATTTTCCCATAGGTAGTTATAATTCAGAAATAAAGACATAGGTTTGTGATAATAACTTTCCCATAGGTAGTTATAATTAGTAACACAAGGTGTAATACTAATTTGCCTAAAGGCATTTATAATTAGGAAGACTATTCAAGCATAAATAAAATATGCAATTATCAGATCCACTATCATACTAGTTTCATAAATAACCAATTGAATACATAATTTTTAAGCTGTTGAAAATAGATTGGAATCCCCTCATGGAAGGTTCCAAAAAAACCAATGGAACCAAGGTCAAAATGGTTAGGTAGGTTGGGTAAAAATAAGTTTGATCAATAATGGAAGTTTGGTACAATGGTATAGGTGAGGCAAAGGAAAAGGCTAGACAATGTTATGATAATTGGATACAATGGTAAGAGAGTTTCCCCTAAGTGATAAGGTAAGGTAAATGGTAGGGTATGAAATAATGACAAGGAAAATGGAAAATGAAAAAGGCAAGGTAAATAGTTTTGGCAAAGGTAAATGTTTCTATTATTCTCACTGATGTGGAGATGCTCATCCTAATCAGCATGCAATACAAGCATAGTTAATCATATTTAAATTGATATCCCACACCTCTTCTGAATATTTTCTCTTTTAAGAACCTGATATAGATTTGGACTCCAATAATTTTGTTATGATCTTCATTGGCTATTGATTTTGTTTCCTTCAAACTTTGAGACAAGATATCTTTGTAACCTATGCAAAGGAAAGTACAACTAAAGATCATAAATATGGATAAATATTGGATGATATATATAATTTGTAAATGTAAAGGTGGATGATAATGGAATGTATAATGTTTGGAAAATAAATTAAGATCAAGGTTTTCAAACACACACAATGTTGTTGATTCTGGATTTGACATAATTTTGGTCATGGTGGGGCTAAATATTTATGAATATCCTCTCAATTTGACCACCATATTTTTATATTATTTGGGCCTGAGAGTAGCTACCATCTGATTATGTTTTAGATTAGAAGTTGTATTGATATCATATTTAATAATGTCTTCATCAAGCAGTGAAGAATTATTGTGCTTAGCTATTGGCACCTCAAAAAGGTTTTCACCAATGAAGTTGTCTTGATTGTCCCATAGCACCTCTAAAAAGGTTTCACTAAGGAACATTGAATTTTGAATTTTATTATCTTATAGATCCTCAAACAAGGTTTCACTAGGACATTATTCTTATTCTACATGAATGTGGTCTTGGTCCCCCTAATATTTTGCAACTGATATGTCACAATGGATGTTGTTTAACAAGATATGATTATGTCAGTCCTAATCAACATTTGTGGGGGGTGGAATGTCAATATAATGGCTAGGTTGGTTGGTGTTAATGGTATTTGGAATGGTAATGGAATGGAAAGAGGTAGCATAATCTTCATAAAAGATACTAGGAGAACTTGTGTCAACATGAAAGTAATCATCCTCAAAAACCATGGATCATAAATATATTCAAATTGATATGTAAGGCATGTGTAACCAATATTGTAATAACCAAAAATGTATTTTGATTCTAAATTTGAGTCTGACTCAAGGGACTCTAAATATGATGTTGAGACTAATGTTGAGTCTATTTCTGACGCTAAATCTAATGTCTGTTTAAGAATAGAACCTAACTTTAATTATGATTTTTATTTAATTATGGATGATGCTATAATGATGTCTTGTTGAATTTTTGGTATTGAAAAAATAATGACCTATGATGGCATAATGGTCTCTTTGAAAATACGCTCAGTTAAGAAAGATTTCACAAAGTTTGGATTGTCAAAGTGAGACTCCTCAATGATGGGAAAAGGGTCAAGAGACAACTCCATAGAGACTAGTTTATCAAAGGGAGGTTATTTAAAATTAGGACAATGGTTGAGATAATGATTTTCTTAAAGGTGGTTATAATCATTAAGAAGTGACTTAGCAAAGACTAGCTTGTCAAAGTGAGACTCCTCAAGAATGGGTAAAGGATCAAAAGGTGATTCATCATAGGTTAACTTATCATATATAGGTGTTTCAAAAAAAACATCATATCTTGGTTGGTTCTCTTAGCCTTGTTTTGCAAGTAGTTTTAAAATAATAGTTTTGAACACATCTTGGTCTTCAAATGATTAGTTTGGTTGAAGAGGTAATGATTGGATCCATTGTGGCTCAAGGATTGGCATGGGTTTTCAAAAGTGGGGGAAGGTTGGCAATGGATGAAGAATTATTGGTGGTTGGGTAATATATTATTTATAAATAGGCTCATCTAAGATGAGCTTAACAAAGATATGTTACCAATATAGAATGGTAACTATGACCCATTTAGTCATAATTGCACAACCTTATTGGGATAATGAGATACCATGTTTGGAAGGGCCTAGAATGGTAATGGTAGGGCATTATGAATCTTGGTTGCTTACACAAGCCAAAGGATAAGGTCCTATAATGGTAATAGTAGTTCATTATAAAGTTGGGTTATTATCACGAGCCAAAGGAGAAGGGTATAGAATGGTAATCCTTGGACACTGTGGAGCTTTATGGCTTGTGCATACCAAAGAAGGGTTAATGATATAGGTAGGGAATCATGTACTATTAGCATTGAAAGGGAAAATTTGGTATGTTAATTGGCCCAAATAAGGCATCACTGAATATTATGCTTGAGGATCTTAGTTTTGTTTTCTAGATTGAGCATTGTAAGGAGGGTAAGGATTTGCCCAAAAAATACATCATCATAATAGGGGGCTTGATCAAAGTCATCTTGCATGACCACAATATCATAACTTAGATTTCAAATGGATCCACTATGAGTGTAACAAGACATCCAAGTTAATGATGATCATTTCATAAAAAGGCCTAGAGTTCTACAAACTCTAAAAAATGAGGTCTAAAGGACAAATGTTCTAAACATAGTCTAACTTGGTCTAAGGAATGGATTTATATCTCCAAAAATGTCTATGATAAAACTTGGTCTAAAATATTCTAACATCAAATATCTTACACAAAAAGGTCAAGTGGATGAAATAAAACCAAATGCCAAACCTAGGTATAATTTTTTTCAAACAAGTCTAATCTAGGTCTAAACAAACAAAAGTTGCTAGGTCTTTTAGAAAACAAGGCACAAAATCTAGGCTCAAAATATGTATTTCTAGATCCTTTGGAAAAGGCACAAAAGTTAAACTTTAAACAAAACAAGGTTTAAAAGGCAAGATAATTTAATCTAATAAATTTTAAACACTTTTGGCATAAACTAGGCATTCAGATTTAAACATGAACTTAGTCATTTGGCAAAAGACATGAAACTTTAGGCATATAGAGATAAACTATTTCCCCAAATCTAGGCATAAAAATAGTTTTCAAATTGAAATAAAAAATTAATCTAAGTAACACAACCCAAAAGTGAAAGGCAAATGTTTCTAAGCCAAAATTACATAAGGCCTAGATATAAACCAATCAATGTTTGGATCTAAACTCGTCAAGGCTAATTTTGAACTCAACATAGAAAACTAATCTTATTAAAACAAACAATAAGTTAGATAAGAATTAATGGCATGACAGCACTAGGTATAGATCCAAAAGGAACATGTGGTTTTGATTTTGCAAATTCTGGAATTTGTTCATAAGGTAACAAGTATTTTAAATAATTCAAGCAACATAATGATGATATCATGATCTAAATGTATGGAAAACTAATTTATTTCAAGACTTATAAGGAACAACACTTTGAATGAATTGGGTAGTGTAACGACACCCTTTTCAATCAAGTGACACACACAAAGTTTGATCAAAAGACTAAGGCAAATCTGGCATGTCAAATGGATGACATAACACCTCTTCAAAAAAAGGAGTGATGTATAAACAAGACTCATTTTTGACGTGGTATAATAAAAAAATAGTTTAGACTCAAGACCATGTAACTTAAAAGGACAAAATGACATAAACACCTAAGTGTAATGTCCTAATCCTAAAACTGACAAGGTTGCAGTATATTATCAAATTCCATCTATATACTTGCTCTTGAGATGATTTTAATTTCTCAATCCAAAAAGTAAAAGTACATAAAAAGTAGGTTTTTTAAGCCCCCTTTTCTCTCAAGAGTTCATACTATGACATGGAAATTTGGGATGTTCGCCCTGCATCAACATTATGTCTGAGGCAAGTGAGGTTGTTCTAAACTATCAATTTTTGTTCATTTCTATATGGTCCCAAGTGTGGATAACACTAGAGATGAAATCACATCATTTGGATCTACATCAACCATCTTATTTTGAAAAGATCTTATCCTTTTCATAACCATTACATTCGTCACTTACTCATTGTAATAAGATGTTTGAGTTACCCCTACATTTTGAGGTTGAGTACCACTAATAAAGCTTGTTTTAACTGCTCAAAATAACCATTCCAATGGGCCACCCTCAATTTATATACCCCACCATGGATTGGATTTGAAATTATGTTGAGAGATTAATTCTTGATTCAATGCTTCCCTAAAGAACTTGTGAGAAGGTGATGAAATCCCGCTCACAAGCCAAGATACATGAAAATAAAGACAAGTGGAAAGACTTTAGGGTCATTTTGGGGTCACTCAAATCATAAAAATTTTGGGGAGGGACTTAGCAACTTTATTTCCACGCTTTTAGACAAAAGTGACAAAGGAAAAGAGTGAGCATTTTTTATCACCCATGTTTCCTAAATGGTACGAGGGAGAGCATACACACATCACTCATTTTGATAAACAAATACTTTAATAAATAAGCAATAATAATAAAACTCTTATGAGTATGTAACTAATGTGAGAGTTTATTTTAATCACCAAAATGAAGTATGTAGCGAAGTTTAATCCCCTTGGATTTTGTTGTTGATAATTGCAAGAAAACTTGCCAAAATAACTAAGAGGTGAAAAACAACTAAGTATGTTTTATACACCAAATAAAATGTGTGTAAGATTTAACCATGTTCAAATTTTACTTTTTCCACCTCAAGACCTGTAATTTTGTAGAGGGTTTGCCTATTTATAATCTCAAAATAAAATTAGAAAACAACATTTCAAAATTAAGTCTCAAGTTTTATGATTTGTATCTCATCGATGGATCGTCATCGATTCACACAGGGATCAATGTTGATCCATAGTAATCAACATCAATTGAGCTGATCATCAATGTTTACTGTAAAAACATAGAAAAACATAATATGTTTAGATAGAAAAATGGTTAATTATATGAGCCTAAAAACAAAATATCTCACTAAATCCTACAATAAAAAGGGTTAAACAAATAATATGCAGGTCCTAAGACATAGAATGAAAACTAGAAAACTCAATTAAAACCCTCATTAGTTATGTTTCTATCATGTTTTTTTTTCACACAGAGATCGTGGTCAATTTTGGTAATCAACGTCGATCCAAAAAATTAGCATCGATCATTATCACCCATGACTAAGAATCAACATTGATCCATGTAACCTGTGGCTTGCTTAAAATAGAAAGACATGAAAAAAAATTAAAACTTGAATTTTGAATCATTTTAAGCATCCATTAGAAAAACTAAAAGTAGCATATCAATATCCTTGGTTATAAGGGATGATTTGTCCCACTAGGTGTGCCAACAAGTAGATAAGGAATACGTAGAGGGGAGGTTAGTCTTATGTTATTCCAAAAAATAAAACTCAAACAAACACACTAAAATCCCAACACCTCTGGCCTAGACACTGGGGAGAGATTGGGTAACAATAAAACATATGAAAACACAAAAAAAACATAAAATAATACACTCTTGTACCTTCCTTGAAGCTATAAATGGATTTTTGAATGGCTTGCTCGGCTTGGGCATCAAGAAGTCTTTGACAATGAAGCTTTCTTGGATCTTTTTCTCCTTAGCACCTTGGCTTTGATTACTTTGATTAATATTTGTGCATGGCAACATTAATTGCATGAGCTTATGGAGGAAATATTGCACAATAACTCTACAATATCTAAGCTTAGAAATGAAGGGGTATGGCCTTATATTTATCCTACATATAGAGAGTGGAGTGGAGCAGCTGGTGGCGTGTGGACAATATTTGAAACTAGTTTTTCCTGCCTAGTTGGGCCCCCTGAGTGTGACCGATGGGATCATAGATCCAATGGAGGTCACTGCGGGTGGCAATACCTTTGGAGATCTGTCCAAGAATTTAGTAGTGGATAGTCCATCCAACGAATGGAAGAAAGAACTTACAGGGGAAAAGATGTGTCCCTCAAAAGGCATGTCAAGCCTCCCTATTATCTCGAAGGGCATGGCATTGATTATCCCAGATGATCTAGTGGAGGAAATCGTGGCATCCATGGACCTTACGCTGGTAGGTAAGTTTTTTTCTTTCCGTCCTAATATCAAAATGGTTAGGAAATGGGTTCTTTCTAGATGGAAAGTTGAAGGTAGTGTTTTGATCACTACCATGGCAAGAGGTCTATTCCTTTTTAGATTTATGAATAGAGAGGACATGATCACTACCCTTGTTGGAGGACCCTGGCTGTATGGACCTCATTCTCTTGCCTTATGCTCGTGGAAACCAGGATTTGATCCTAACTCAGACCTCAATAAGACTGCTCCTGCTTGGGTAAGACTGCTAGGGTTCCCTTTGGAATTCTGGGATGAAAAAATTTTCACAGCTATTGGTAATTCTATTGGCCAATATGTCACTTCAGATCATATAACCAGAACAAAGTCTAGATATGTGTATGCTAGACTTTGTGTTAATGTTGAAATAAATAAGACTCTCCCTATGAACATAGAGTTAAAATCTAAATATGGGACTTGGACTCAGCCAATTACGTATGAAAATACTACCATTTTCTGCCAAATATGTAAGAGGAAGGGACATTTAATGACTCAATGCACCGTGAAGCAAAAGGGGAGAAAAGATGATTCCTAGAATGAAGGGGAGGAGCAAGAGAATAGTAAGTAGGAAATGGAGAGTAATGTGGAAATTCTTGACAATACAGAAAAAGGAGAGGAGGAGAAGGGAAAGGAGGATATCCCTAGTAGTGAAGGAAAAGTTGTCCCAAAGGAAAATATAGTATTAGATGATAGTCAAAACGCTACAAAAAAAGGAGAGGAGGAGAAGGGAAAGGAGGATATCACTAGTAATGAGGGAAAAGATGTTCCAAAGGAAAATATAGTATCTGATGATAGTCAGAAGGCCATATTTAACACAGTCAACACTTTAGAAAAATAGACTAATATGTCTAAGGAAGGGGCAGGAGGTAACCTTTTGCTAGAGGAAGTCAATCAAGATGAAAAAGTTCCAAGGGCTGGACAAGAAGAAGTAACACCCAAAAATCACACTGAAGGAGTAACAAAACCACAGTTTAATACAGACAGTTTCCATGCTCTGGAAGTCAGAGACCAAGTAGGAAACTACTTAGCAACAGGGGTAGTAGGACAAAGTGGTAGTAATGAACAGAAGGAATGGGTTACCCCAAAGAAAAATATCCAAAAAGGTAAAAAATATGTAGATGTTGGCACTGAGCCCAAACAAGGTAGGCCAACCCTAAGAGAAACAAGACAGAGAGATTGCTAGGGAGATTGCCAATGGAAAACAAAAAACACTAGAGACCCAACCCCCCAAATTCTCTAAATGAGCATATTATCTTGGAATTTGAGGGGCTTTAATAGTCCCTCAAAGCAGTTTGAGGTTAAAAACTACATTTTAGATAATAAATTAGATATTTTATTACTCCAAGAAGTCAAGATGAATGAGGAGAATTTTGCAAAAATTGCTGACTATATATGGCCTAAGGTGGCTTTTTGTATTAGTCCTGTTGAAGGGGCTTCAGGAGGGATTGTCACTATGTGGAATAGTGCTAAAATCCAAGGATCTCTTATGGCCCATAATAATAACTTCTTGATTATCAATTTTTCCATGAATTCATTGAACTGGATGTTGATCAATGTCTATGGACCGAATACCAGAGCTTTGAGACAGAAATTATGGATAGACTTGAGCAGCTTTAGGAATAATCCTCAGAGCACTAAATGGATGTTAGCTAGAGATTTCAACACTCCTCTATACCCTTTTGAAAAATAGGGTGGAATTATTGATTACTCAGACAGCATGTCCGACTTTGTTGAATTCATCAATGATTGGGGATTATTGGACATAGAGCTGCAAAATCAAAATTTTACCTAGACCAACAAAAGAAGAGGAGACCAAATGATTCAAGTTAAATTAGATAGATTTCTGATATCAAGAAACTAGAATGATTATTAGAATATGTAGGCACAGGCTTTCCCTAGAACCATGTCTGACCACTACCCGATTGTCCTCAATTGGAGGGAATAGGGACATCCTGGACCCCCCCATTCCATTTTGAAGCTATGTGGATCAAACACAAAGGCTTTAGACAAATGGTGGCTCAATGGTGGAATATTCCCATTCAAGGTACTCCCATTTTTAGAGTAGTCAAGAAACTCTGGCACATTAAACAAGAAGTCTGTGGCTGGAATAGATACAGCTTTGGGTAGGTCTTCTAGTAGAAGAAAAATATAGTGGGAAAACTCAAGGCTATATAGCAACTGATAGATCAAGGGGATGACTCTGAGGGCACTTTTGAAGAAGAGAATATCATGTCTTCAGAATGGAACAATCTTATGGAAAGAGAAGAGGTTTTTTGGAAACAAAAATCTTGTGTTCAGTGGCTTAAAGAGGGGGATAGGAACACTGATTTTTTTCATCTCTCAGCTATGAAACATAGGAAAGATAACTCAATAACTAAGCTTGTCCTAGATAATGGTGACATTATTATTGAGGATAACAAAATAGGGGAGCAAGCCAGGGCCTTCTTTCAGAACCTGCTTACAGAAGAAAACAATAATGATAGAATTGATAGATCTATGAATCAATTCATTGATAAAATCCCCTGTTTGATAACAAAAAAAGATAGTCTGGAAATGTTAAAGCCTATATCTGAGGAAGAAGTCCATGTTGTTTTATTCTCCATCGGTGCTTTTAAAGCCCCAGGTCCTGATGTCTTTCCTCCTATATTCTTTCAAGAATATTGGGAGATTGTAGTAGCAGACCTCACAGCTGTTGTTCGTGATTTTTTCAGATCTAGAAAACTTTTAAAACAAGTTAATAATACCTTCATAGTACTTGTTCCTAAAAAATATCAACCTTCACACCTCACTGATTTCAGACCCATCAGTATATGCAACACTGTGTATAAGATATGTACTAAACTGCTGGTCATGAGGATTCAACCCTTGCTTGACAAAATTATTTCTCCTACTCAAAAAGGTTTCATCCCGGGCAGGCAGATTCTTGATGATGTGATCACCACACATGAGACTATTCACTCCATGGATAAGAGCAGAATCCCTAGGATAGCCCTCAAGCTAGATATTTCTAAAGCCTATGATAGAGTCTCATGGACTGTTATATTCCAAGTGATCAAAAAATTTGGGTTTAATGATAAATTGTCTTGCTTGTTATGGAATGTGGTCTCTTCTGCTAAATTCTCAGTGATAGTTAATGGTGTTCCTAGAGGTTTTTTCTCATCCTCAAGAGGAATTCATCAGGGAGACCCTCTCTCCCTGTACCTATTCATCATTATGGTTGAGGCACTGGGAAGATACATACAAGCAGATATAGCCTCAAAAAAGCTTGTAGGCATTAAACCTGCCTCTTCCCTTCATCCTATGGTTATACAACAGTTTGTTGATGATACCATCTTATTTGGCATCTCATCAGTGATTGAAGCTAGAAGATGGAAGAATATATTAAATGATTATGCCATAGAATCAGGACAAAGCATAAATTTCCAAAAAAGCAATGCGTACTTCTTCAACACTTCTAATGAACTTAGACATATAATCATTGATATATTAGAATGTGTTGAAGCTAGCCTACTAGCTACCTACCTGGGTCTCCCACTCTTAGTCAAAGAGGTATCTCCAAGTTTTTGGAATGGAATTGTGGAAATAACGTAGAGGAAATTTCTTGGGTGGAAGGGGAAACTACTCAGCAATGATGGTAAGCTGCAACTTCTTCAGGATTCACTACAAGTTATTCCTACTTACTTCATGTCTCTTTTTAAAATTCTTATGTATTTTGATAAAAAGCTAGAATAGATCCAAAGGAAATTTCTATGGATGGGAGTGGAAGACAAACAGAGAATGTCTTTAGTCAGATGGGAAAAAGTGTGTCTTCCAAAATCTCAGGGTGGACTTAATATAAGATCCATCAGGAAAATGAACAAAGCCCTTCTCTCAAAAGTTAGTTGGAACCTGATCCATAATAATAGTGAGTGGGTGGAAATAATGTATGCCAAATACATGCATAGCATTGAGGACTCCAACTTTCTTCAACAGGTGGGATTACCCCTGGGGTTTGTGATATGGAATAAAATGCTAAAAAGTAGAAGCCTCCTCAAACAGGGAATTAGGTGGAAACTTGGAAATGGTCAATAGATTAAATTTTGGGAGGATTCCTAGTTAAGGGACAAGGCTCTCATCTCTCAAGGAAACTATGGAGAAATTGATGACTTGACTACCCAGTTCTTTGAAGACAGGGTTAGTGATTATATGTAAAATAACAATGGGATAAGGAGCTGGAAAAACCTTTTGGATTGTTGTGCGCACAGGCCTAAGCTTTTCCCAAGAGTCTGGGAGATTTATCAGTACATTTAGGAGATCAGAATCCCTCTCTTCCCTCAGGAGGATGAACAATACTGGTGGCTGGATAAGAATGGATCGTTCTCTATCAAATCTGCTTACCGTCTGCTTACTCCTGAAGCTCAGAATAAGGAGGTATGGAAAAAGGTTTGGAATCATAAACTTATTCCAAATATCAACTTGTTTTGGTGGGCTACTACCCATACCAAAATCCTTACTTAAGACAACCTTCAAAAGAGAGGATTTACTTTGATTAACAGATGTTTTCTATGTGGTTCAAAAGAGGAATCAGTTTCACACCTCTTTATCCACTGCGAGTTTGCCTGGGAGTTATGGGGCACTATACTTAACAACTTTGGTATTGAATGGGTTTTCAATTCTAACCTTGAAGAAGTTAGTCTCAGTTGGAAATCAACCTTCACACATCCCTGGATTAAGGAATTATGGAAGCAAGCTCTGCCATGTTTGAGCTGGACTTTATGGAAAGAGCGCAATAACAAAATTTTTAGGGACTCTGCTAGAAATGCTTCTCAGGTGTTTAACTCCTTTGCTAGGACCATTTTGGAAAGAGTTAAAACAGCTCATATTAGTGTTGTGAAAAAACCCCTATCTCAATTTGAAAGCCAAATTGTAGTCAAATGGAAAGTTTTAAACCTTATCCCTGGGTATGATAATTCCAAAATTCTACAGAGACTTTAGACTAAATGGATACCACCTAAACCTAATTAGATGAAACTCAACTTTGATGGGGCATCCAAGCTGGATGGTAAAGCTAGTGGAGGAGGAATTATAAGGAATGAAAAAGGATGGATGTCTATTGTCTATATTGGTGGAATTGGTTGCCAGAGAAATAACTACGTTGAAGCTCTAGGTTTACTATGGGGATTAAATTTAGTTATATCCCTAGGAATAAGAAAATTGAATATTCAAGGAGATTCTAAGATGGTCATAGATGTTGTTAATAAAGCATCTAACATTGGAATCTAGCTAAAAGACATCATTATTGATATCCAGTTTCTTTTGCAAAAGTTTTCCAAAGTTGAGATTTCCCATACCTACAGAGAAGGAAACAAGGTCACTGATGCTTGTGCCAACCTTGGTCAGCAATTCTCAGGATGGAGGGTATGGCGACAAGATGCTCATATTCCCCTAAACATTAGGGAGATCATTTAGAAGGAGATGATGGATCAGGAATGATACACATTGATGACAAAGATAGTTTTTGAAGGTAGCCCATGTGGAGAAGGCCATCAAGGATCTTGAAAAATGATAACCTTAGTACTTCCTTGATTATCATTATTAATTCTTTATATCATGAGGTGGAGGCGCACAGGTCGCATCATGAAAACCAAGGGGAAATTATTTTCAAGCATGGGAGTAGACATCACTACAGTAGGGCATTCATAAAATGAGCCTTCACACCTACATTCAGCGCAAACAAAAGCAAGGGCTATCTACTTGTTCGAAGCTGAAGGCAGAAATTGGGCATTTCACCAGCTGGGTCTACAATTATAAAATGGGGGGAGACCATATTCGAACTGAACCTATTTCTTACTACAAATTTAAATCCAATAAATTAGCCTAACATTATTGTAAAGAAGGAGGTATCAGCCAATATTTGGAAAGGCTGAATGGTTATGACAAAAATTTGTTCAAGCAGTTCGTGAGATCTTGGTTGAATAGGAGGGTCACTGTGGGTGGTATTAGCTTTGAAATCTCTGAAAAGGTGATTTCTTTGGCCACAAGAATGACCATGCAGGGTATAAAGCTCCAAAGGAAAACCAAAATCATGGATATGGCTAGCCACAAACTATTTCTGGGTGAAGGAGAAGAACTCATCCCATATCAAGGAGGGTTCAAGCGCGCCAAACTTTTGGAGCCATGGGATGGAGTGTGCTTCATTCTCATGAATTACTTCACTCTCGAGGGGTGTTATACCAATTTTTATAACTACCACCTTCCTTTGTTAAATCATTTTAGATGCAATGTTATTATTAGCTTTCCTTTTTACCTGCTTTCCTCCTTGGAACACTCTATCCTTGAGGGTGAGAGCTAAAATGGCCAAGAAGCTAGATATAAAACCTATTCCCATACACTAGGGGATTATTTTCTGTCTCTATAATTTTCATCATGCCCTTGAGCCAAATAGGAATATCAGAGGTGTTAATGAAGACATTCCCTCCAACCTGGTGTCTGGTGATGCAATTGATGAATCCAGGGTTTCCCCTGCTCCTACCAAAAACAATGTTGCCCCTTTCTCCACCCCTGTTAAAACCCCTATTAATACCCCGGCTCCTTTGTGAGAAAAAAGGGAAAGAAGAGGAAGGTTGATGGTGAAGAAGAAAATTTTGAATAAAATACGGAAGGGACCCACAAGAATCCAGGCAGGGCCACGGGGGGCCAAGGTGGCAAACCTCACAAGCCTCCCAAAATTAGTAAGGAAGGTTTCCCTTCTGGAGTGCACAGATCGGGGTAGATCACTGGCAAACCAGCCCCGAAGGCCAAACTAATAGACTATTCGTAAAGTGCTTCAAAAGAAGCAACCCAAGAAGAAGAGTCTAAAGAGCTAGAAATCTAGGAAATTTCAAATGACACTGGAGGGAAACAGGTTTCTCAAGTTTTTGAGGTCACTGAAGAGCAGGGTGCTGACACTATGGAAACTACTGACAATAAGGGGAAGATGCATGTCAAGGAAGATGGTGAGGGCATGGATAATGAGAATGATTGGAAAACCAAAATTGGGGCCTTGAAGGACTGAATTCAAAAGCTAAAGAAGGTCTTCGCCAAAGGCCTTTGAAATAAAATTCTACTGAATATGTCTATGTTGGAAGTGGTGGGTAATTCTGGGAATGCTGACAACACAGAGAATGAGAAACTTCATGATCTTGTTAATTCAATAGTTATATAGTTTAGACCTTTTTGACTCTGAACTTTCTATTTTTTATGTTTTGCTTCTGACTGTTGTTCTCAGTTGTGTCGTTGTTCCTATGCAGGCATCTTTTGTTTGCCTACCTTCTTGTCTTTTTTGACTGTATAGAGTTTGGCCCCTAGTTTGCCACCTTACTTAATCAAAAATAATTAACTCTCACCCAAGGTAAATTAAGGTTGAGTTGAGACTAACTTCAGTTGAGTTAATAGTTGTCATGTAATTATGATTTTTAATTACTAGGCATGGGCTCTCAAATTAGATATTTTAGGATATTTTCAAAGATCTTGATAAATCATAAAGGCAATGATGAAAGGCTTGATATTTTGAATTTTGGAATTTCCATTTTTAGATATTCATTAATTATAAATGGATAATTCAACTAAGCATTTAATCTTGTTTAATTAGATAATTCAGTTTGATTATCATTTTAGCTCTTTCATGATTTGATCAAGTGACCCACTTAATGGGTCCATAGGCCACATTAATAATTGTTATATCGCAAGGTGATTGGGGATGAATCTGTGAGAGGTTACTATTGCATATAATATAATACCCCAAATAGGGATGCCTCAACATGATTCTGAGATTTGATGAATGATACACGGCCAAATTTAGGGTGTTCAATGATTCTTAAGGATTAATTTGCATTGGTTGGTAGGAATTGGTCTAAATTCTAGGCGAAAGCCAGTTGTGGCTAGAATTGGGTGTCTATAAAATGAAGTTTTTTCTTAAACTAAAATCATTTCATTGATAGCTTCAATGTATTTTCTTGTAATTAAAATCAAGGAGATCAAGTTATTGGTATGTATAATGCATGGGGGTAGGATTAGTCAAATTTTCTACATGACACATTTTGTATATATTTATTTATAAGATAATAATGTCATCCCCAATCCCAATCCTCTATGAATGTCAAAAATATTTTATTAAATTATTTTCTATTTTACTATTGGAATGCTTCACATTATACTAATAGAAAAAATATAATTATAGAAGGTTGAAAATTAAATTAGTCAAACACATCATGACTCAAACTCCATGTTAGAGGAACATCCTAACTTTGAAACAAAAAGTCAATCGATCAAGGCAAAGCCCAAAAAACTAAAAATAACGAAAGAGTAGATTTTTATGCACAGGCCATTGCCCTAGGAGGCAAAGGTGTAGCATCATCCTTGGGAAGCAATGACAAAGTGGGTAGTTCCATGTCAAGAATATCTAGAGTATTCCATACTTCTAAGGGGGTCATCATGAATAGTGATATGTCAACCATCAATCAATTATGTAGGAAAAATAATGCTTATCAGAGATTGATGTGAAGGAATAACATCATAATTTCCATGAGAACTCTATCCACCCCCTAGGGGAGGGCAAGGAGAAAAGAGGCCCCTACTTCTAGACTAATTTCTACTTCAACACCTCCTAGGAGGAGGAGGTGGTGAGCCATCAAGCAAAACCTTGTTCATGGTGTAAGGTGAACTCCCCCAGTGGTTGAGGAGATCTTTTAGGTTGGTGGAAGTATAGATCCATCTTTCCCACTTGATATTGAATCTATAAATAGACCAAAGAAATAACAACCTTTTCATTAATATAAAATAAAATTTAACAAGTCTCATGATTAAAAATTGCATTGTTCCTAACTTTCTATAACTAAAAGAGAATAATAGCATAAAATAATTTCTAGAGAAAGGAAATAGAGGTCAAAAAATTATAATATTACCCAAAGAGTGCTTGTCTCCAAGAGAAAGGCCTAGGGTGATAAGGCTAAAATAATGAATGAATCCAACACCAGGCAGACTAGGATTTTGGACAAAACCAAAAAAAATGTTTAAAGGATTTTGGATGCTTGCAAGCCAAATATAAGGGCTAGGGAATATGGAGGTGGAAAAATCTCTCACCAAAGGGAAGTCCTTGATAAATCAAACACTATAAAAAATTATCCAGCTTGGGCTCCAATCCAAGTTGCCACACATGAATAAGACAAGTGAGCTAAGTCCTGGGAGAGGACTAAAGACCCTAGCACCTATTGATCTTGTCTAAATCTAAAGAGAATGGACTCAATACTTGATAAAGTAGCTTGAGAGAGTAACTAATGAAATGTGTATCACAGTTACACCTCTAGTCTTTCCACTAGGCCATATGAGGCTGTAGGGCAAGTTTGTGCAACATAACACCAAGTAATAACTCCTAAACATGAAAAATAAAAGGTAAGTCTACATTATTTAACTAAAACTTGATTTTTAGTTCAAGTCAAGGAATCCAATCCCTTGAGGTAACCAAATCTTGTATGGTGTGAATCTATTTTCAAAATAATATTAGAGCTTTAATACCAGGTAATTCATCCAAGGGAATAGAGGAAGTAGTAAGAATAGGAGACCACCATAAGATATGATCATTAAAATACAAAGTAAAAAACCATATGCCACCCACTTCAAGTGGGGTTTGATGGCTTCAAAATCCTTCCAAATGATTTTGACCATAAAAGAGCCATAAATATTGATAGTAACTATAGTGATGAGAAGGGATTGGAAGCTAATATTTTTCCAACTAGTTTTACCATAGGGATAGCCCACAAAGATACAATGTCTTAACAAAAAAAGTTCAAGATTTATTTCCCTCAATAGCCATAACAACATGTTGTGGTCTTAATTTACACCCATGGATGGAGTTCTTCAAGATCTCTCTAATTAAGCCATAAAATGGGAACAACCTTAGGCTGTGGGTATTCTATAATGAGGTTGAGCCTACAAAGAGGGATGGTTCCCTTGGATCTATCACTTAAACTAATCTCTTGCATGGAAAAGGGAGAGAAATATACAATAATTCATGGAAACATGTAAAAGAAGGTGATGCTCCAATATTTTGAACCCTTATAATTTCACAAGACACACTATTAAACACTTTTAGGACTGAAAATATCACTTCACTATTTGATCAAATTTCACATAAGTGTTTCACAAAAAGGCACTGACTAGCTATTAATCTAGCATGGGAGGGCAATTGTCCACTTCTAAACTAATCAAAAAACTATCTATGGCATTTAAAATGACATGTGAGAGCTACAAAACACTTCATGAAGGTGAGGAAACTTAGACAGAGGCAAAGGAAAGCATAAATTCACTTAACCACATCAATGAATTCAAATAACACACTTCAATTCAACCTATGAATGGAGAAATTTAGTCTTTTATTGCATCAAATAGGTGTTGCAGTACAAATTTTGGCATAGCCTGGGCATGCTAAAAGCATCAGAGTCTCTTTTTTGGGTAGAAATGGGAGGTATATAAAAAAAGGGGTAAGAAAGATTGGGAACCGAGCAAACAAAAATCAATAAATGAGGCCTAACCACTTTTGATCGATTAGCATTAATCTTGCCTCTACAAATTAACTTTCATTAGCTCTAAATAGCTTTCAAACCCTTTTATTGGCTTAGAAACACACTAGAATATAAGAACTTTCTAAGGATGATGAGTCATGATCCGTTTAAAAGGGAAAAATCCCCAAAGACCTTGAAAATGTATTGAATGCTCTATTTGCACTCTCCAACCACCAAACTCTCCATCTCCTTAATGAGCTTGTAGCACCATGATTCATCTTGATATGTTATTTACGTTATCAGACATTCACTTGAACTCATTCACCTAGTGTCCCTTTTGGCATTATTTTCATAGTCACAACTCTACCATTACTCCAAACCCTGAACATACATCCATTATAGAAGAAACTAATTCCCCTATTGATTTTCATATATCCATAATTGTAATGAAGATCCATAGGCTAGGGTTCTTGATCATGAATAAGATGTAAGAATTATGTTTGAAATATTTTACGAGGTCTTAGTTGAGTTTTAATAGTGATCTATAATTTTTTAGGGTTTACTTCTGGTAACCCAAATCATATTTGATCTCGCATTTATAAATTTTCCTACCTAGATGGTGAAATCCTTTGATCTAATGTGTCTACCTATGTGGCCTTTCCTTGGGCTACTTATTTCATTTTAAAACTTGACCATTGTCACCTTGGACAAATGTCCTCATCTTATGCCATCATAAAATCTAATTGAATATGCTCCATCGATCTCCTTAGGAGTCTTCTAGCTTTGAACTTCATCATTTCCATTGATTTATGATCTACATCTAAATTGTGACACTTGCCACCCCCACATGCCTCATGTGGACCCTGCTATCAGTCTCTATCTGGTTGACATGTTTATGCCATGTGGTGGCCTCACATGTAATCTAGCTCATTGAATTTTTAACCTTAATCCACACCATCGATCTCCTTGACATGATTGAATGCACTCTGTCAATCTTTGATTTATCAAATCAAATGTAGATCATTAATCTCCATCTTGACAATATGATCAAACATAGGCCATAAATCTTCTTTCAACTCACCATAATTGAGACACTTGACACCTTCATGTTTATCCTTAGGATCCTCTGACCTTTGACCTCAAGCTCACCATTGATCTTTAACTGCATGATCAAATTGCACTGTATATCTTTATTGACTTGTTGACTTTTCTATCACCCATGTGTTGTTGATATTTGTTCCTGGCTTCTGAGATCATTCCACTTGGCAGCCTTTTGTTCAAATTGAAACCTATTGAGGATTTTTAAATCAAAATGGTTATTTTTTGTGGCCTTAATTTGACATCCCTAGGAACATTCTACACTATAAGATCATCTTTGAAGGCTTATATATGGATATAAAAAATACATTAAGACACAAAACTTGTAGGGGATATCCTTGTCATAAAATACATCATTTTCATGCAATCCTTCAACTTTGGTTGGCTTCCCAAGTGCACTTATGAAATACATGACCAAACTGATATGTTCATTCTTGCATGACATGTTATGATAGTCTAGTTCCTAATATTCATATTACAAAATGTTTAAGACCAACTCATTGACTCACAAGACAAACTGGCATGATATGTAAAGTTTTAAATGGTAGGGGTGATAATTTAGCCTCTGTGAGGTCAAGATTTTCAACATCTTAGTGACTCAACTAGGAATCATGACTTCTATGCTTGAGAACCAGACCATTTACATGAATTTTGGACTCATAAAAAATGACAAATCTGATCCATGGCTGCAATAAACCTTTTAACTTGAAAAAGACAACTATTCCACCAAAACAAGGAAGGAAACACACAAAATAGGGAAACTAATCTAAACAAAGAAAGTGTGCAAATAAAGAACTTATTTGGGATAAAACACAAACAAACTAATGTGCTAGAAGAACACTTTGAGTAAAATAAACAAACTAATTATGTACAATGAAATTAGCTCTTCAATAACAATGTTTTAGATGTATCCCATTAACTAGGATAGAAAGATCCTCACCATCCATATTTGCAAGTTGGAAGGCATTGTGGTATTTTTAGTTGGAGATTGTGTATGGACACTCCAAAGAGAGTCAAAAATTTTATGCCTTCTTGGTTTAGCTCTATCCTCATCCCACTTGAGGACAAAATCTCCTTCTTTGAAACTTCATGAAGAAACTCTCTTGTCAAGGGCTTTCTTCACTTGTGCTTGGTGGGTTTCCATGGCTAACATGAACTGATTTCAAACCTCTTATATCTCTATAAGATTAGTATATCTAATCACCATTGGTTCATCTCCAACAACTCAAGTTGACGCATTATTTCTAAAGTAATAAACTCAAGAGAAATAGGTAATCTTGCTTCCTTACCATATATCAGCTTATATGGAGAATTGGCTATTTATATTTTATAGGTTACCTTATCATCCCATACAAATGATTTCAACTTGAGATACCATGACCTATGATTATCTTCAATAGTCCTTCTTATGATCTTTAACAGGTTCTTATTTGTGAACTCATCAAGGATATTGCCTTGTGAGTAGTAATTTGATGAAGTGATGAGATAGACACCATGTTGAATATCCCATTGGTTGATCTTAGTCCCTATAAAGGCCATAACATTTTCATAAATAATGGTTAAAGGAACTCCAAATCTAGTAAGCAAACCTTCATAAAAATCTAGAACATTGGATTAGTTTGCTTCTTTCAATGCTACTGCTTTTGTCCATCTAGTGAAGTAATTTGTAGCATTTAGTATCCATTTATGTCCTAAACTTGAATCAGGATCAATGAGACCAATAAATTCTAATCCCAATTGGACAAAGGGCTGGTTCACCACAATGGGTTAGAGGGGTAAGGCTACAAGCTTCACTTTTCATACAAACATAGCACACCGTTTACACTTCCTAACCCATGAATGACAATAACCAAACATGCTAGGCCAATAATAGCCATCTCTCATGATCTTAAGGGTTGTTTTCCTTGTTGAATAATTCTCTCCACCATGTCCATCATGGAACTACTCAAGCAATATTTGTGTTTGGCTTAGCCTTATACATCTTAACAACATGCCATTGATATCTTTCTTGAAAAAAACACCATCAACAAGAAGAAAAGTAATTGAATGCAATCTAAATATCTTATTTTTGAAACACTTAGTGAGAGGGATAAATATCATCTTGGATATATCTTACCAAGTTTTGAAATCAGCTAGAGGGTGAGGTATGATCAGCTATAATCTCTTCATCATTTGACACCAAAACCATCTCATTAGCCTCTTGCAAGTCTTAGACTAGATGCTTACAAAGTCATTTGCCTCTGATCAGCTTTGTGACCTTGATTTCCACATTATACTCCATTACCTTCATTATCCAACCAGCTCTTTTCTCACTTATGTCTTTGTTTAAGAGAAACTCCCTGATACTTGCATGGGCAACCATCAGGTGTATCTTATTTTTAGACAACAAGTATCTAAATTTCTTGAGAGACCTTATAACTGAAAGTATACGTTTTTCAACAAAAAATTACCTTGGTTCATACTCTTCCAAGCCTTGACTAAAGAAGGCTATTGGATGCTCCAAATCATCATGATTTTGCTGCATAAGAATGACTGAAATGGTGTCTATGTTAGCATAAGTATACAAAATGAAATATTTTGTGAAATCTGGGTTAATGAGTGTAAGGTAACTATCTACAGCCTTTTTTATCTCGTCAAAAATATTTACTCATTCCTTGGACTATTTGAAACTCTTATTCTTCTTTATCATGGATATAAATGACTTTGCTAAAGTGGCAAAATCTAAAATATATCTTCTTATAAAATTGATTTTCCCTAAGAAGCTTTGAAAAGACCTTTTGTGCTTGGGAAAGGAAAGTGCAAAAATTGAATCTATCCTTTCAGGATCTATACTCAAACCATATTTTGAAATCATATGCCCAAGAAACTTACCTTCATGAACTAAGAAGACACACTTTTTGGGATTTAAAGAACCCTAAATTGCTTACACCTTTTAAACATTTACTTGAGGTGAATCATGTGCTCACTTGTACTCTTTGAGAACATTGTTATGTCATCTAAATAAACAAGTATAAATCTATTAATAAGGCCTTGGAATGCCATTTCCATGGCTCTCTAAAAGGTTTCTCTAGCATTGTATAAACCAAAGGTCATATTTTTATATGTAAATGTCCCCCATTTTATAGTGAAGGTCATCTTGAATTAGTCCTCTTCCTTGACCAAAACCTGATTGTAACCACTATATCCATCTAACAAATAAAATCTCTTTGAACCTACAACCAACTATAGAATTTATTCCATATATGACAATGGATAATGATCTTTAAAGGAAGCCTTGTTCAAGTCCCGAAAGTCAACACATAATCGAATCTCACCATTCTTCTTCCATACTGAAACAAGGTTTACCACCTAAGTTGATTGCTTGATAGGAAGATAATAGTTGTCTCTATGAGCTTATAAAGCTCAGCTCTCATTAAAGGCTCAAGCTTTTTATTGATAGGACTTTGCCTTTATCTCATTAGTTTAGTTTCAATTTCTAACTCAATGGTGTGTTGATCTAGACTTGGATCAAATCCCTTGAGATCACTATATTGCCATGCAAACACATCAACAAAACTTGTGCATAATTCAATGAAAGCTTCGTTTTGTGAAAGAGTGCATACCTTACCCAACTTTAAATTCTTATCAGTTGTAATCTCCACATTAGTATAGTGTTCCTCCTTTGTTAAGAAAGATGACTTTTCCTTCCTCAACTCATCATCACCACTGAATATTTTCTCAAGAATGACCAATCCTTCGGGTAACTTATTTGTTTTTAGTTGCACAATCTAGTCACCATATTGCTACAAGAACTTTGGTTGATTTCTTGAGAAAAACTTAGCTCCTTCTTACAAGAACTTGATAATTTGATTGTCATCTTTAAAAACTTGCCAATTCTCTTAGTTATCTATAATAGAAGGCATTACAACCACTTTAATGTGTTACTAGATCCTTTCCCTTTTTATATCAGTTGGGATACTAAATTATACCCCAATGGCAGCCAACCTATCTACATGTTTGTTCTCACCTCTTGGTATTGCCTAAATGTTGAAAGCCTAACAATCCTCAAGTCCCACACCCTATGCTTTTAATATCTAAGTAATAAATTTTTGCATACATTAAGACCTCTTAGTGAACTACAAGTTCACTATCACCAAAAACTTGTAAGGTGTTGACTTTCATCTTCCTATCCCATTGCAAATCGTGCACCAGTACCTCATACATTCAACATTATTTGAACAACCAAACTAAAGCTTAATAGAAGAGAAATACATTTTCTTTGATATAGAAATAAATATCATTCTATCCCCATTACCATGTTTATTCCTTGATCCATCAAAGTATAATTTCCATAGACCATCACTAGACTCATCATCCTTCATCATGGTCAGAATTGGTGTATCATTCTCATGGAGGCAATAAACACCAAGTCCCTCTTATTCAATTTATTCATAAAAATAATGTCCATTAAAATTAGAATCCCACTCATCAAGGAACAAATATATAACCCCATATAAAGGTGATTCATCTTCCACTCCACTAGTTTCTAACACCCCATCCAAGATGACATAATAGTATTCACAACACTTGGCATATATGGCTCCAAATGGAAACATGCAATAATTTTAGAATGTATTATTACCTTGGTACCATACCTAGTTTTGAAGATCAAATATGTCCAATCAACTAATAAGTATCCTCCAATATTTGAATTGAAGTCCCTTGATAGACACATGGCAAAGTAGGGAGGTAAGTCCACCATAACTACATCTTCCTGAATGGTAACATTGGGACAAGCATGTAGTGTCAACTTAAATTTTTTTGATGATTCCTATTATTGTCATTGGTGATCCATCCAGTTTCAATACTCCTTTAATATTTGGTTCATAAATAATACCAAGCTTGTCTGTAATTTACTTAGGCATAACAGTGTTACTAGCTCACTATCTACCATACAGTTATGAACCAAACTATCACCAACTATCAAAAATAGGTAGAACAAAGGAGTTTTAGTTGATTTTACCTCAGTTTTGTCTACCTTTATCATCTTATGTACTTTTTATACTTATTTCTTAGTTGGTTGGTTTGAATTAGTTAGGACAACACCTTATTTCTCAACCGATTTTGGACACAATATGAGAGCTAAAAGCTCTTGAATGGGCATATCTTATTGTCCTAGAATAGATATGGAATCCCACATGATAATGTTGATGTTATAATTTTTCATTTGATCCACTATACTGAATTGAGCCCCACTAACCTTTGGTTGCACTTTCTGAACCACTAGTTTCTCATGAACAAGGGGTACTTGATTAACCTTTTCAACCTTTATATTTTGATTTTTTTGAGTTTCAAGGGAAGAAAGTTGATCTTTTGTACTCTTGGAAATAAAATTTGGATTACTTGAAGCATTACTCACATCTTGAGCCTCCTCAATGGATCTCTATTTAGCTCTAGTTAGCGCTGCAACTTGACCAATTGTATTGCTAGTCTCAATACTTAGATTGAATGTAACATGGTCATCCATTTTCCAATTCACATTAACAACATTAGGATACCCTTGAAATTGTTTAGTCTCTCCTTATAATTCCAACTTATTTCTTGATATTGAATTCCTTGAAGAGAAAAATATTCTTGTGTTATTTGTGGCATAGTAATGTTTTGTGACACCAAAGCTTGGCTTTGAGAATCATTGAGATTAAATGGCTACCAACCTGAATCTTGCATCAAGTTGTTTTGAGGAGGTGTGGGAATAATATCTATTGAAGTGGAAGGTATATTGGGATCAAGAGCTACATATGGTTTATCTTGAGTTATGGCTCCTTATGGTTGGTAGAGTGGTCTATTTTGTCTGAACCCTTGATAAGGAAGCCTTTGATTTTTGAAGCGCTGATAAGTGGTCTAATTTTATTATTGATAAAGCCTATTATCCTAGTAATATTGTCTATTGAGTTGTACTATTTTTTTTCCAAAAGATTACAACAAATTTTTCAATTCTCTAAGCTCACTAGCTTGATTAGAAGGGGATGCAAGTTAATCTATAGGGGATGGAATAGGAGCTAAATATGTAATTTGAGAAACTTGAGGAACTGGTATAGACTTCAATTATAGGAATATAGGCATTGGAATTCTTGGATAGAGCTTACCAGCTTGTATTAAGTTCTTATCTGATCTTATTGCAACCTTGCAAGCATCTAGCAAGGTAATACCACCCACTGACTATATCATCACACTAATATCAGAGTTGAGGGATTTTAGATAATAAAATAATGCATATTATAGGGATGGTCTAATCAATGCATGTATCTTGGTCCATGTCTTTTAGAATCTAAGGTTAAAATTAGATATGAACTCATGAGGAGCTCTATTTATGGTAGTCAACTATTCGACTAAGGATAAGTGATTAAATTTGTCCTCAAATTATCTGAATAAGGTTGCACCTAGTTCATCCTAGGTAGCAATGGAATTCAATGAAAGGTTTATATACCACTACAGTTCTTTTCATTTGAAGGAAGCATCAAGAAATCTAATAGCTACATTGTCTTGAACAACATTATGAACTGAACACATGTTGGCAACATCTTGAATGTGCTCAATAGGAGTTATTTGATCTTCTCCTGAGAATAATGGGATGCTCTTAAGAGTAGACACAAGAATGTCATCAAAATGGGTTAAATTCAGTGGACTACCCCTGTTGAATGGAACAAACACTTGGTTTTTGATGGCCATCTAGATAATGATAATTGCACTGCTTATGAAAATAGGATGACCAGGAGATGAATAGTTATTTTGAGGATAAGTTTTTTTCCACAACCTTGATATTTTATATAAAGTAGAAGGAAACTCAATGAATTGAAGAGGAATACCTTTACTAGCTAACCTTGTGGTAACCTTTGGCATGAAAGTGTTGCCTGGATGATGCTATGAACTCTAAAAATTGAAGAATCTTTAGCTTCTGATGATGATGGATGTCTTCCTCTGCTGCAAATACTTCTCCTCATCTCTAAGCCTCAGCTATTCCAAGGAGAATGTGTCCCACCGGTCATGCTAAAAACTATTGTGGACTTAATTTGCACCCATGGAGGGAGTTCTTCAAGCTCTCTCCAATTAAGCCATAAAATGGGAACAACCTTAGGCTATGGGTATCTTATAGTGAGGATGAGCCTCCAGAGAGGGATGGTTCCCTTGGATCTATCACCTAAACTAATCTCTTGCTTGGAAAAGAGAGATAAATAGATAATAATTCATGAAAACATGTAAAAAAAGGTGATGCACTGATGTTTTGAACACTTATAAGTGCACAAGATACACTTTCAAGACTAAAAATATCACTTCACTCACTATTTGATCAACTTTCACATAAGTGTTTCTCAAAAAGCCACTGACTAGTTATTAATCTACTATGGGAGGGTAGTTATCTACTTCCAAAATAATCAAAAAACTATCTATGACACTTAAAATGACATGTGAGAGCTACAAAACACTTCATGAACGTGAGAAAACTTATACAGAGGCAAAGGAAAGCATACATTCACTTAACCACATTAATGAATTCAAAGAACACACTTCAATTCAGCATATGAATGGAGGAATTCAGTCTTTTATTGTATCAAATAGGTATTGCAATACAAATATTAGCATAGCCTGAGCATGCCAAAAGCATAAGAGTCTCTTTTTTGTTGGGGGGAAATGGGACTTATATAAAAAAGGGGAATAAAGAGAGGAAACCAAGAAAAATAGAAATCAATAAAGGAGGCCCAACCACTTTTGATTGATTAGAATTAATCCTGCCTCTACAAATTAACATTCATTAGCTCCAAATATCTTTCAAGCCCTCTAATTGGCTTATAAACACACTAGAAGACAAGAAATTGATGAGGATGATGAGTCATGATCCACTTAGAAAGGAAAAGTCCCCAAAGACCTTGAAAATGTATTGAATGTTATGCCTACACTCTCCAACCACCAAACTCTCTATCTTATTAATGAGCTCGTAGTACCATGCTTCATCTTGATAAGTTCTTTATGTTATCAGATAATAACTTAAACTCATTCACCTAGCATCCCTTCTGACATTTCTTTCATAGTCACAATTATGCCATTACTCCAAACCCTAAACACTGATCCACTATAGATGAAAACCAATCCCTGTATTGGTTTCCATATAACCATAATTGTAATGAAGATCCACAGACTTAGGTCTCTTGATCATGAACAAGATGTAAAACTTACATTTGAAATATTTTGAGAGGTTTTAGCTTAGCTTTAATGGTGATATACAATTTTGTAGGGTTTTCTACTGGTAACCTAGATCATATTTAATCTCACATTTATACATTTTCCTACCTGGGTGGTGAAATCTTTTATTCTAACATGTTTGTCTATGTGGCCTCTCCTTGGGCTACTTATTTTATTTTGAAATCTGACCATTGTCACCTTGGATATGTGCCCTCATCCTGTGCCCTCATGAAACCTAATCAAATATGCTTCGTCGATCTCCTCAAGAGTCTTCTAGATTTTACCTTCATCATTGTCATTGATCTATGATATGCATCTAGATTGTGACACTCGGTACCCCCACGTGCCTCCTGTGGACCCTGCTATCAGTCTTCATTTGGTTGATTTTCTTACACCACATGGTGGCCTCACATTCAATCTATCTCATTGAATTTTTAACCTTCACACTATTGATCTCCTCAACATAATTGAACATGCTCTATCGATCTTTGATTTATCAGATCAAATATAGACCATTGATCTTCATATTGATAATATGATCGAATGTGGACCATCAATCTACTTTCAACTCACCTTGATTGGGACACTTGGTACCTTCACATTTATCCTCAGGATACTTTGACCTTTGACCTCAAACTCATCATTGATCTTTAGCTTCATGATCAAACACGCACCATAGATATTTCTTGATTTGTTGACTTTGTTATCACTCGTGTGTTGTTGATCTTCGTTCCTAGCTTTTGAGATCATGCCATTTGGTAGCCCTGCATTCAACTTGAAACCTGTTGAGGATTTTTGAATCTAAATGGTTATTTTTAGTGGCCTTAATTTGACATCCCCTGATATGTTCCACACTGCAAGATCCTACTTAAAGGCTCACATCTTGAGATAAAAAAATACATCAAGACATCAAACTTGCAGGGAATATCCTTGCCATAAAATACATCATTTTCATGCAATCCTTCAACTTTAGTTAGCTTCCCAAGTTCACTTATGAAATGCATAACCAAATTGATCTATTCATTCCTGCATGATGTGCTATGATAGTGTAGTTTCCAATATTCACATTAAGAGATTTTAAGACCAACTCATTGACTCGCAAGACAAACTAACATGATATGCAAATTTTTGAATGGTAGGGATGATAATTTGCCTATACTTTGTCAATAGGTGTCAATGATGCCCATGCCACCTTTATCATGAGGGAGGAAACAAATATCCCAAACCACCCGATGAAAACCCTAAGCATGATTAAAATTAACCTAGAAGAAGTCTCTAAGGATTTTAGCTAGAACATCATAAGAGGCTTTAGAGGGATCCCAATAAGAGAAATAGTAGACATGATTAGTGGCCAAGATTTTGGTGCAAATTTGAAACTTACCTACGAGAGATAAGGGCTTAGTGATCCAATATTCAATCTTATTTTCAATCCTGTTGAGGACATACCACCAAAGCTCAGCTAGAGAACTACTAAAATCAAAGGGGATACCCAAGAACTTGAATTCCCCACCCTAAGTAATCCATTTCCAATTATACTCATGAATCCACTCAGGGATAGGCACCATGCTCTATAAAAAAATGAGTTTTCCTCCATTATAGGCTAGAGCCAGAAGCTAGACATAAAGTGTCAAGGCATTGGATAACTTCATTAAAGGTGTCTTATTCTTCTTCAAGCATGAGGAAGGTGTCATCTACAAAATGGCCATTGATAAGCTGGGAGGTGTGGTTGGGTAAAATAATGCCTCAAACAAACCCTTGAGAAGCTCTGAAAGATAGGAGATAACATAGGGCTTCATTAGATAACATAGAAAGCAACAGAGTAAGGGGTCAACCTTAGAGAATAGAACATTGAAGCTCAATCCCCTCGATTTTATGCACATTAATAGTGAGGTAGGTTGAAGCTTCATGAAACAATGTCTACACTGCATAAATGAAGTAAGGGCCAATATCGAGAGCCTTGATCATGATAAGGATAAATTGCCACTCAATCTTATCATAAGATTTTTCAAAGTCTAATTTAAGAAAAATAGTTATCTGGATAGAGTAACAGGCCCAAGCCATGCCTTCCCAGACCGTAATAATATTATCCAAAATATAACTCCCTCTAATAAATCATGTTTTTTGGGTCTAACAATGGCAGTTAAATAAGATAGACGTGGTCAATGAGGGCTTTAACAAGAATCTTGTAAGAAATATTGAGCAAGGTTATCAACCTTTAATTGGTAAGCAACTCAAGATCTCTAGCTTTAGGAGTGAATTTTATATTACCTTGGTTGATCATGGGTCCAAGAGACTGATTCCACAAGGCTTATTTGTAGACTTGTAGTAAATCAGTTATGGTAAACTCCTATATGGCTTTGTAAAACTTGCATGGGAAGCCATAGAGGTTGGGGGATTTATCATTACTCATATAATGTAGAGCCTCCATGAGCTCATACATGGTGAGTGGGGCATTAAAAAGTTGTTGATTGATAGACATGAGCTTGTGAGACACCACCTTAAGGCATTTATAAAGTGCCTAGGTTTGACCAGTTGTGAAAGGATAAGATTAAAAAACCATATTTTAGTGTTCAAGGAAAGTCAAAGAGATAGTAGACTGAGAGGTCAGCTAGGATTGAGACACTTGAATGGCTTTGATTTTCCTATGAGCTTGCTTGGATTTTAGTGCTTTAAAAAAATCCTTGAAGGCCTTGTCACCATTTTTTAGCCAATGCAGTCAAATACGAAGCTAAGTACCTCTAACTACATGTTTGTTTGACACCTTAAGATAGTGTTTGAGAGAGGCTGTAAGACATTATAGTTACACATTGAAAGGATAAAACTTGAGAGAGATAGAGACCTACCAAAACACATTGAGCATGGCCTCTTCTAACTACTTTTTGATCAACACATTTTCCCTAGTGGTGGAAGAAGGAGATGATGCGTAGAATAACCTCATTCCACCACTCAATCTATTTGGTGGCATATGGGGGTTGCAGGGTGAGGTTCCAAATCTGTGTGATGTGTTTGATCATTCTAGCATAACTTAGCATAAAAGTACTAAGGATAAATTGATTATGTGGCACATTGTACTATCCTAAAGTCCATTCCACTTTACATGGAATAGGGGAATGGTCTGACAAAATAATAATAGAATGGACATTGATAGGATAGCCATCAATGCTATAAAAGGAAAAAAAGATTTTGCTCTGACAACATAAAGCGTTTGAGCCATTTGAGCATGCAGTGATCCATAGATCGGTAATTGGACCATGTAAACCAAGACATGGGGTTAAATGTCCACCATCGGAGGAGTAGGTTAGCCAAAACCCCATTTATTTTTGAAATAAAACTAAGCCTCATGTTCACGAATGCATGGGGAGGGCCCCAACCTTATCTTAGGGGTGTTCAATCATGTTAAAATCTCCATGCACTAACCACATGGAAACAAACATCCCATCAACCAAAGATTATCAAAGTAGGGAGTGGTCAAGACCATCATTAGGTGTATATATGTTGAGAATGCCAAATTGATGGCCATCAATGTCAAGAATAATCTAGAATGCTCAATATGAAGGGTCCTCCCCTGTGGAAATAATGCGAGGGGAAACCTTAGGGGTAACTAAAATATAAGTGCCACCATGTCCCTCCTCATACATGGTGGTGATTTGGGTGGCATCATGCCAAATGCTTTGTAACGATGTCTGAAGGAGAAAGCCAAACTCTTTAACTTCTTTCAAATAGATAATATCTGAAAAACCAATCTGTTAACAAGCAATACACATAGAGTATTTACAAGTAGACTATGTAAGACCCCTAACATTCTATGATAACACATTTATGAGGAAGGGTCATCCATCTGAAGCTCTCCCTATTTGTCCTCAAAATATGCCAAAGCTGCAAAGTTGTGTTGGTGAGGACATGAATTTCTTCCTACCAAAATGAAGTGGCATTTGGGCTCATGTTCCTCTTGAGGAGAGTCTATGCCCCTACGAGGTAGGCTATGAAACTGCTGGGAGAAGGAGCCACCAGTTGAGATAACCTCAGCCATGAGCATTATAGTATTTTGGGAAACCATAGAAACACTATATGGGTTAGAAGGAATCAAGATGCAAGAGAGGGTGGAGAAGTCCCTTCAGAGGGTTTGATAGCTAGAGAAGAATCATCCCAAGGTGGTGGTTGGGGTGGGATTTGTGGCTTAGGGCTCGACAACCTTTTAAGGGGCATTGTGGTCCAACCATCGCCTTAGTCTGTCAGTTTGGGCTTCTTGGTCTGAGGAGGCAATTGAGGGGGCTTAGGATGACCCATGGAGGACAATCCTTGATGTAGTGGTCTCAAGCCTAACAACGAAAAAAAGTGTTTGGTAGGTTGAAATAAACAACCTTTTGCAACCATTGGCTCTCCCAACTTGAATATCTATAAACTCCTTTAATTCCTTGGAAAGGTCGACCTCCACACAGACCTGCTTTTTAGGGCAGGTGAAACCACCTATCTAGCTCAATCATAACAGCATGCCCTACGAGGGCAATGATTTGAGGTATGAAACCCAGCGCTGAATTAATAGACAAGGAAGCTCAACCCAGACAGGGACACGGAGGGCGATAATGTTTGAGACTTTAAAGTCACAAGACTAGGCAGACAAAATCATAAACTAGTTGTGAAGGAACCAAAGATTAGACTTCACAAAGATAAGTTGTGTTTCAAAGGATTCCTTGAAGGTAAAGAAAAAAAAACCTTTTGTGAGGTTCCAGATTCTAAAGACATGGATGTCCAGAGTTTCCCAGTGGTTGCAGAGCCAATTATGGAGGTAGTCCTCTGAGGGGATACGGCCAACAATGTAAGCAATAAAAAAACAATTTTCATACAATTTACAACATTGTTCAATAGTTGCAATAGGAATGCTTACCTTTGGAGTGGTGGGGCGCTGAGGGATTACCTTGTCGTAGTCCTTTAGAATAATTTTCTGAGCTCACTTGGGTGCCATTAGCTCCAACTGCCGCATCGACAAATGTAATAGAATACAAAAAAACCATAAATAAAGGGCTTGCCCACCCGAAGGGTGGTGCATCAAGTGCAATTAATGCACTGCATCCCTAGAAAGTTTTGTAGGACAAACAATCTAAGCAAAACAAGTAAAAAAAGCAAACGAGTAAACACAAACCATAAAACCCTAAGAGAACAATTCTAGTTCAAAAGTTCATGCATATTATTTTTTGTTTTCACTATTTATATATATCTTCAAATCAAATGGGCCCACTAGGAAACAAGGTTGACTATGGAACATTTTGGTTTGTCCCATGTGGGTGTCCCATATCACACAACATTGTGGAGATGTAAGATTAAGCATTGGACCATATCTCTTCCCTTCAATTTTTGGATTGGTGAGATATGCATGCGACTTTTTTAATTGGTGTATTAAGTGGACAAGGAAGGGGTGGAGCCTACATCTGCAGAATCAAATTGTCTTATGTTTGCTTATTCAACGTGAGCAACAGTGGATGCTTGGAATTTCTCCGGTTTTGACGCTCCTAAGATATATCCGATGACATTTGATTCTTTCATCCGTACGTTGTATATGTTGCAAGAATTTAGAAATCCTGGATCACAGGAATCGCTTAATATATTCCGATTGGACGAGCCTCGATTTGATTCTCACCCTCACGTACTTCCAACAGAAAAAAGATACGTGAGGAGATATGGTCAAATGATGCTGGCTCTACTTTGCTTGTCTGCTTTGTGGGCGACATTCTTGTCTGAGTTGTAACTTCACAACGTCAACGCTGAAAGATATTGCGTGTAAAATGTTGTTGATTGAGTTCAGAAATGGACAAATTTGGTGGGATATGTAAGGCCAAAATATAATAGAATCCACAGGAATGCTCCTCCCCCAGGAATTTCAGAATACTCTGCTCTTTCCTCTATTCTCTGGTCTGGTCTGCCATGGAAGAGGTTGTTAGTCTGCCTCCGGGCTTCAGATTTCACCCCACGGACGAGGAGTTGCTGCTCCACTACCTCAAAAACAAAATCTCCTCCACCCCCCTCCCGGTCTCCATTATTATGGACGTGGATGTCTATAAATTTAACCCCTGGGAACTGCCCGGTGAATACTAATACTAATAAACTGTTTGAATTTGAGTGCTTGTGTGTAATTTTATCACCATGGATGAATACTGAGTGTTTGTCTGTAACCCTGTGATGTGATATTTAGAAAAGGCGAGTTTTGGAGAGAAGGAATGGTATTTCTTCAGCCCCAGAGACCGCAAGTATCCCAACGGCTCCCGCCCCAACAGAGCCGCGGCGTCTGGCTACTGGAAGGCCACCGGCACCGACAAGCCTGTGGTTGTGTCAGGAACCTCGCGTACAGCAGGCGTTAAGAAAGTTCTGGTGTTTTATAAAGGCAGGCCTCCCAGGGGCGTCAAAACCAACTGGGTCATGCACGAGTACCGCGTTACGGATTCCGCCGCCAAACCCACTCCACCGAGAAGAAAGTGGTCTCTGCGAGTAAGAATTAAGAAATAATAACATATCATACATTCATTTCATGTTTATGGCTCCACCTTTTATTACGATGTAATTTAAGCGTTTTTTTTCGGTGTTTTTTCCAGTTGGATGATTGGGTGCTGTGTCGGATATACCAAAAAGTGGGTCAATTTGCCGGTGCGGAAAGAAGCAAAGAAGAGGAAATGATGGCATTACAGTCGCATCACAAATTTCAGTCGCTTTGTGGGGCGATGCACCCCAACTCCGTGGACGGCTTTGATCTGGACCCCAACTCTGAGGGCGGCTTTGATCTGGACACGTGGGATGTCAGCGGGGGTGCTGCCGTCGACGCGAATTCTTTGAAGAGAAACCTGTTGCCGGTATTCGACGCCGATCATGTGAATATGAGTAACAATGGCAATCGTTCCTTCAATCCCCACACTAATGCACTCGCCGACTTGCAGCAAATGTTTTCTTTGCCCTACATTGAAAATGGACACGCCTGGTTATCTTAAACATGTCAACGAATCACGTGTTCATAGTCGTCTTTTATTTATTAATTTTTAGATGTTTATATTAGATTTGTTGTATAGTTCTCTTTATTAAAAAGTTTTATATTGATTAAAGGTTCCATCTTTTTTTATATTTTTTTTGGATAAGTTTTTTTAAATAATAAAAATAAATTTTATATTTTATTATATGTTTAAGATATTGTTTTTTTAAAATTATTTTTTGAATAATTTTAAAAAATTATTTAATAATAATTAAATATAGGTTAAATTTAAAAGAAATTGATTTTAGTGATTTTTTTTATTATCATATTCACTTTTCTTACCTTTTAAAATTATTAATTAATATATATATTTTAGATAAATTTATGTAAAAAATATAGAGAGATATCATTATCGAGACGTCTATTTCATATTAGATTTGTGACATCAGTGGAATGGGCACCTCAAAGAATGATATCTCTCGGTGTATTTTACATAGATTTATTTAACATAGATATGCTACTAGCAACCATATATTTTGTGTATTTAATTAATATAAAATATAAAGTTTTTCATAAAACTTGAAATATATAATATACATGAAATTAAATCATACAAAATTGTAATACACATTACATTAAATCACCCAAAACTTTAATATACATAATCTAAAATTTCGAATCTAAATCGTTATTTAATAGTCATCATAATGTACCATACACATTCCATAAAATATCAAATAATGAATAAGTACAAGATTTTTTTTCATAATTACATGAAATTATTTTTCCTCTAACAGTTTCAATCTCTCTTCCTCAACTTTTTGTCAAAAAGTTGTTTTCCATTTTTTAGCTTTTCATAGTGGTCATATATAAATCAAGGCAATATTCTTAGTCCTTTCAAGGACTTTACACGAGATACAACCACAAATGTTAATCTTGTTCTTTCGCTTTGATCTATATTAATTGGGGCTTTTGAAAGGGTTAAACTTTATGATTTGTGTATTGTTAATGTCCAAGCCAACTGTACGGGTAGTTGGGTTGTGTGTCTCCTTTATATTGGTGCAATTGGAATTGTATATGGAGTTTTATCTTCAAACAATATTCCTAAGTAACTATAAAACTTGACCATAACATATGTTGGTGGTTCTGGTGGGGCACTCCTAGGTTTGTAGCTTATACTTCTAATATAACCTAGAGCTTCATTTCCAAGACATGCTTCTATCAAAGATTGGAAGTTAACATTACCCTTGCATTAATAGGAATTAGTAACTCCACATCAAGTTCATCATTTGGACCTCCCATCACTGCATTGGCACTTCCTACTTTGGTTTCAATGCTACGTGCAACTAGTCTTTTCAACAAATATAATTTTTTTATTGTGGTTACGCACATTATCATTTGTGGAAAATAAATAAATACAAAATTGTCAAACTCTTCATTATCGGCTCTATCTATTCCAACATTAGTTCTTGTCATCAATAGCTTACAATCATCTATTGTCGGATTTGCATCTCTCAAATTTGTGAGTAGCCGATGAGACCTTTGTTGGTCATCTATTTCTCCTTCCTGTCTAAATATCTTATCCAAAGTAACAACTATTTTGAATTATTCCCACAATAGTTTTGCTCATCTATTGCTATCGTATGGTGGTTTATCACTAATAGGAGGAAGTTGACCCCAATATCCAACCAAAATAATAGATATACCACCAAAACTCATGTTTGTATTTTCAAGAAATGCTTGATAGGTTCTAGAGTCTATGTTTTGTAGCAAATTTTGCTCAATGAAGCTCATTTCATCAATCAATATGTGTTTTATGTAGTGGATATCCTCTTTGAAACTTGCAAGTCTTGTTCCTTCTAATTCAACAAAATCCACAATTAGGATTTGAAGTTGTGCATGGATAATTGAGGCACCAATATTTTTTGTTGTAACTCCAGTTGGTGCAAGTAATAGAATTGGAGATTGCTCTAGGAATGTTGCATCTTGAAGAGCTCGATGAATGGCACCTATCATATATGATTTTCCTATTCATGTTGTTCCTTGGACTATCATACGTAAGAGCAAAGTATTTTGACTTGCATGATAATGTGACATAACCATATCAAGTGATTTTTTTTAGTTGGCACCCAAGGTTTCATAATTCATCTCTAGTACTATATCATCATCTATAATAAATTCATTATCTTTCATGGTGCTTATGAATTTAATTGTTTTATTTGTGTATTCTTCACCTCTATATTCATTATTCCATAATGTTTATCTTTCAATATCTCTTCTTCCCAACATATCTATTTCACTAACTTCCATAACTTGGCCATGTTATAGCCTAGTCATGATTTCCTATTCATGTTCCACTATGTTTTATTAAATAGGTTGATTATCCTCATCTTTAGTATCACTGTGACTTTCAACATCTTCTGGAATTGTTCTTCTCTCCACATGCCAATAGTTATAATTGAATGAATCCCAATTTGATATTATTTCTTCATCATCAATTCCAATATCTCTTTGTATATCATGAAATGGATTGTAAAGTAATAAATTTGACCAATAAAAATTCATCTATTTATTTGATTCACACGCAACACTGAAGGAAAACCTTAGAAATATTCTCATTATAGCTGTAATACTCCTTGCCTCCCATTTGTTGTCTTTTTCTGCCTTTGATTATATGTCCAAGATCTAACTACCTCAATAAGTGATGTGTTTTTCATATAAATTCTTGTATCCATCAATGAAAGACATTATATGCTCTTCATGATCATCTTCTTCATTTTAGTCTCTAGGTTTGAACACCTGACATGAAACTATCAAGTCTACAAATACTTTTATGCTCTCTATTAATGGAAGCTCCAACAACGTGTTATGGACAAAACCTTTAATATGCTTACATTTTAAAATATCAACAAACTAAATTACCATAAGTGCAATAGAGTGTTGGCATAGTATATACAAAAATGATGAGTTTTAGAAATATTGTGTGTATACAATGTTATCTTCTAATAATAATAGCCACACAATTCAGAATTATAAACTGGATCCGAAAATACAAAGGGACTTATACAATTTACTTGGACATATGAACAAACATACCTGATACAATTATTAAATAGAACAAAATATTAATGATAGTCAGAAATACCTTTAATTATTCTTTATGATTTTTCTCTCCTGCACTTTTTCTCTGCTCTTGCACTCTTTTTTTATATGTGATTTTTTTTTGGGTTCATTTTATCTATTTAGGTTTACTATTTATATATATAAATTTATTTTATTTAGATTTTTAAATATTGTGTTGGCTTTATTTATATTTATATTATATTAATAGTTTTTTTTTAAAAAAGATGTCGACCATTTTTCCTTACATGACTACGACATCAAGGTCTCTCCTTCCTCTTCTCCCTTTGTATAAAATATTTCGGCATAATGATATGTGTGTGTGTGTGTGTGTGTGTGTGTGTGTGTGTGTGTGTGTGTGTGTGTGTGAGTGTGATAGATAGATCTATGTAAAACATATTAATATTTATATCATTTTCGAGATGAAAGATTTATATGATTTTACAAATCTTTTTTTTTAATAAAACTCAAACTATATAAATATTTCGAAAATAATATCTCTCAACTTCTTTTACCTAAATCTGTTTAAAATATATATACTAATTAATATAAAATTTAAATTGTTAATTATTTAATTAAATTACTTGTTTGTAGTTCATATTATATCTATTACACACATTCTCTTATACATATAGTTATTAATCCATCATACCAATAGTTTTTAAACTATTTAAAGAACCTAGTTTTATTTGTCTTATAATAATAGATTTTTTTTTAAAAAAAAGTAGATGTCGACCATTTTTCCTTACATGGGTACGATATCAGGTTCTCTCCTTCCCCCTCTCCCATTATAGAACACCTCTCAACTTAATTAATTATATTTATAATTATCATTTATTTCCAAATGTTAATAAAAATAATTCTTATATTTTTTATTTTTTCCCCAAATATATAATCTCTAATATAATATAAATGATATAATTGAATAAGTAATTAAAAAAATGTCAATATAGATCCACATGGCAATTATTTTATATGTTATCTTAAAAAATAATAAAACTAGCATATATATCTTAAATACATCTATCTAAAAGACGTCGAGAGATATCAATCTCAAAGTGCTTATATTGTGATGTAGGTTAGATAGGTGCCTCGAGATTGATATCTCTCAGCATCTTTTAGATAGATGTATTTAAGATATCTATGCTATTAGCACCCGCAGGTATGGCATGCACAATTCACAATAAATACCTTATCCAAAATTACAACTATTTTGAATTATTTCCATAATATTTTTCATGTTGATTACTATTGTATGGAGATTTATCACTCACAAGGGGTAGTTGGCCCAAATATCCTACTAAATTTATTGATCTACTTCTAAAACTCTGGTTTGCATTTTCAGGAAATGCTTGATGAAGTTATGCATCTATGTTTTGCAAAAAAAATTCTCCAATGAAACTCATTTCATCAATCAATATGTATCTTATATGTTGCATTTCTTTTGGAAAAATTGTGAGTCTTGTTCCTTCTAATTTAGTAAAGTTTGCATTGGAGATTCACAGTGTTGAGTGGATTGTCAAGGCACCAATATTAAACACTACATCTCTAGTTGGTGCAAGTAATAGAAGTGGGCAACTCTACATAGTTGATGACTCATTTTGAAAAGCTTCTTGAATGGCACCAATTATATGTGATTTTCTTGTTATTTTTGTTCCTTGAATTATCATGCATAATGATACAACATTATGATTTTGAAGAAAATGTCTCATGATTATATCAAGTGCCTTTTTTTATTTGGTACCTAAGGTTCCATATGAAATATTATGTGTTATATCATTCGGTATGAGTAACCCATTGTCTTTCATTGTGCTTATGAATTTTATAGTTGAAGTTGTGTATTCTTCTCCTTCATATTCATGATTTCATGGTGCTTGTCTATCAAGATCTCTTCTGCACAACATATCTAATTTTGATATTTTTTTCCATCAATTTCTATCACTAAACTCTAAAATACATATTCATTTTCATCTAAATCAAAATCCATATGTATAATGTTTAATTGCTCAAAGATATTTTTCTCAAAATTGGGTGGAAGTTTGATAAATGCATTTTCATCAATCTGAACATCTATATAGAACTTGTCATTTTCTATTTTATATTTTAGTGCGCTATATACTTTATCTATATTATATGGTAAAACCTTAGTAATTTATTTCACTTCTTCTGGAAAATTTATCTTACATGTCCTTTATATTTATACTGACCTCCAATTGCATGTGTGACTTGAAGGATTGGATTGACTTATGCTATCAACATCTCTTTAACTTGGGTTAAGCTTGAATGTTTGGTGGCTATGGACCAGGATCCATATTGTTCGATGCTAAAAATGTATAATCATTTTCTCTTATCGACATCTATGAAAAATTAGACCTTAATGTGTTTGAGATATATTGATGCCAGGGTAACTTTCTTGATAAATATAACACATACTTGACAAAGCCAAATTTTCTAGACGATGGTGAAAAATAATTTGTAATGTCTTCAAATCCATGTCAATATGTCCATTTCTATCATTTGTGTTTTGTATATTATTTTCAACATCATCATCTATTGCATTTCTTTCTCTGTGATCTGTCATTTCTAACATACTTTCTCTGGTCATTGAATTCACTTCTTCAGAGTTAGCATGAACATTACCATTCGTTCAATGATGTCTTTGCACTGTTTCACAATTAGGTTCTTGTAGTTGATGTATTTCTTCCTCTATGAATTAATTCAAATGCATTTCTCTTTGCATTATTCTTAATCTTTGTTAACCATCGTGAGATGTCTATGCACAATATACTATCATTTCTTAGGTATGTTATCTCATTTCTGCTTCCAACTCTTCAACTAGCGTTTCCACTGTATATTTTTTCACGTCTTTCTCTTTCATTATCATTACATTGTTGTATTTGATCCTCGTTCATTCATTAGCTTTAGTTTCTTTGATATTGTCGACCATATTCTCCTCGATATTATCTTTACTGCTCTTCGATTTTAAAATTCAAATTTGGACATACCATACCTTTAAAATATAAAAATAACACAATCAAATTTTTAATAACAGAAATAGAATACAATATACCTATTTAAATATTACTTTTTTTTCACAATTTAAATATTTAAATATATATTAATTCTTAAAATGACAAATGTCTACTTTGGGGCAATGGACTGCTGCTACAGGGGACCAGCTTGTGTGGCTCCCATATGTGAAGCAAGTTGACCGATCAGGTTAGTGTTGCTCACCCTGAAAAATAGACACTACCTTTTGTGAAATTAGCTTACATTTACTCAAATATACAAACTTCCTCATCTTGTATGGAGGTGGAAGTAAAGAGCCTAGACATAGTATTAGCTAACAGGGCAGATATAGGTATTGTGAAATGCATTAGGAAATGGTGCAGGCTCAACGGATCAATGGAATAATGCAATTGGTACAGAGATATCTTAATATTGTCAGCATGCAGGTATTTATTGTAATTTTATCTTGGTATTAAATTCAAATAATAAGTTTGCATTTCCTTTTTGAGGGGAAGATATAATCATTATGTTTCACCCATAGATCGCATTTACTATTCTCTCTTCCATGCTTTTCAATATTTTTTCTTATGTATATATATTTATTTTTATTTTTAAACAATGTAATTTATATATATATATATATATTAAAAATAAAAGTGAACAACTCATGTCATTACACTCCTTATCTGTGATTGTAGGTTACGTCTCTCGATGTAATAATATATATATTTTTAAAAATATTTAATATAATAATATTTGTAAAGCAATAATATTTTTTTAAATTCAATATTTTATAAATAATATTTAAAATTTATATTAAAAATAAAATAAAATTATATGTTCTTATTTTTGAGATATAAAATTACATGATATAATATATTATAACATTTTAGTGTAAATGATAATGATTTTTTTTTATAATAAAATTCAAGAAAAGATTTATATTTATTCATATGATTTTATTATTATTATTTATAAAGGATAAATTTATCAATAAAAAGGAGGGTGGACTCGCTCCAATTAATGAGGATAATATTAGAAAATAAATAAGGTCACGTAGGCCCTAGTATGTTGGGTGTAAGTCTTCAAACATAACGTAAAAACAACAACAATAACTAAGAAGAGCATTTAAATGGAGGGTCTGATGTGATATGTTTATGTAAGACTTCTATTTTTGAAGTTGGAAGGTCATGAACCTTTTTCCTAGCAATAGTGACTCTTAAAAAAGAATATTTAGTGTTCATAAAATTACAATTATTCACACGTGTTTTATTGTTTTCATTCAATTTTATCATTGTTGTATAGATGGAAATCTGTATGTTACCTTTCAAACTATTGATAATTTCTATCCTTTGATTTATAAAAGGAGGATTAACTTGTTGATTGGTAATGTTATCTTTTTGAGAATAAGTTTTATGATTTTTATTAATATTCATGTTTAAAGTTATGTTACATTTATTCAAAAGGTTTTAATTGATTCAATTTTTAATGTTTATTTTTTATTTGATTTTAGGTACACGAAAAAATTCAAGGTACAAGAAAGATGTCTAACAAAATGAAAATTTATTAATTAAATCTATCTAGTTTTAGAATGGTTAGTAAAGACTGAAAACAATCGATCAAAAATGAATTGTACAATCACCATCAACTCTAGTATCAGAGCCATAGAATAAAAGGGTTATGATTAATCCAAACGCAAAGTGATTAAAGTGAATGCTAAATTTACTAAATGAAGATGCAAAATGTTTGGAGGTACTATTATTTGATTTTTTTTTTGTGTGCGTCAAATAAAAGAGGCTACCATCTGAAGATACTTTTTTAGGAGGGAAATTTTGTACATTACCAACTAAAATCTTAGTGTTGTATACCTATTTATATATGTAGTTGGATGAATATTACTGGTAAGTTAAGTAGAACATTGTGAATTTAAAAAGGAAAAAAAAAAACTTTTACTATTTTTATATAAAAACTGTGTGAAAGGTGAAAAATTAATAGCCACATTTTAAAAAAGTTATTATGCTTGAGAAATTGAAAATATTAAAAGAAAATAAATAAATAAAATTTGATGATATTATTGTTCAAAGGAATATATATATATATATATATATATATATATATATATATATATATATATATATATATATATATATAAAATAAGAGTAACGCTATATTTATATAAGAGGATTGTTTGCTTTCGACATTAAAATATGATAAATGGTGAATGATTTTTTAAGGTAAACAAATGGATGAAATGAAGTAGCCATTTAATTTGTGCATCTTATCATTCTTCTCCATTAATTTCTATGTGGGGATTGTAAGGCATATTTTAAGATATTTATATCAAATTTATTATATAATTTTATTTATTTAAAGGTTTTATATCGATTTATTATTTCTTTAATAATTTTTTTTTTTAGATTAATCTTTTTTAATAATAAAAATAAATTTCAAATTGTATTATATATTTAAGATATTATTATATTATTATTATTATTTTTTAATAATTTTAAAAACTTATTTTATAAAAATCAAATAAATACTAAATTTAAAATAAATTATTTTGATTGATATTTCTTAACATTATATTCACTTATCCTACCTTTTAACATAATTAATGTGTAATCAAAATATTTATAATCATCATTTTTTCTCAAATGTTAGATAAACATAACTCTTACATTTTTTTTTTCCAAACATATTCTTTCCAATAAAATGTAAATGATATAATTGAATATGTAATTAAAAAATACTATTATAGATATATATGAAAATTATTTTATATAATACTTTTAAAATAATATAATGATTTTAAAAAAATAATAATATATAAAATTTATAATAAAATTATATATTTGTATTTTTGAAATATAAAATTATATGATATAGTATATCATAACATAACATTTTAATATAAATGATGTGGACATTAGTACTTATAAAGTCACAATTAATCATAAATACTTTCAATTGTGTTTTATTGTTGTCATTTAAATTTAAATTGAACATTTTTGTATAGATGGAAGCTTATGTATTATTCTTTAAATTATTGATAATTTTCTATTATCTGATTTATAAAATGAGGATTAACTTGTTGATTTGTATTAACATTTTTTATGATGGTAGTTTTCAAGACTTTTATTTGTGTCTGTATTTAAAATTTTACTTAAATTTTTTTTTTAAGGGAGTTCAATTAATTCAATTTTTTCAATTTATAAGATTAAGGTACAATAAATGTTTATTAGAATATAGATTTATTAATTAAATCCACTCATGTTTAGAATGGTCAATACATACCCAAAAAACTGATCACAAACCAAGTGTAATGTCATCACCAACTCCTACAATAGCTAAATATTTAGCATGTTTAGCATTCCATAAATAGCCAAATATTCCATTCCAAGTTCAATGTTTTTTAAGAGTGGTTGAGGTGAGTATCATATTTATTGAATGAAAATAGAAATTGTTTGGAGGCGTTCAATTTTTTTGGTTTGTTTGTTAAAAGGGTGAGATTATATTATTTGAGAAATTTTTTTATAGAACGGGAAATTTTATATATTATCTGTTAAAATTTTAATGTTATATAATGATTTGTATATGTGGTTAGATAGATATTATTAGTAAGTTAAGTAAAATATTGATGAGGATTGTTAGAGAGTTTTTAAGGAAGGATTTTGGTTTTAGGTAAGAGTTGGGTTTTTTATTATTTCATGATTTTTTGTTTTTGATCCTTTAACAATAGTAATGTCAAAAATGTCAATTTGGGTTCGGCTCTCAAATCTCTTTCTACCCTTTTGGCACCCTTTAGTATGTGAAATTATTGGTAATACGCTTGGAAGATTTATAAAGATAGATTTAGAGTAGTCTAAGCAAGAGCTTTTTATTTATACTCATATTTGTGTTGAGGTTGACCTTAACAAAGGTCTTCCAAATCAAATTCAACTGAAACATGATGATTCCTATTGACTCTAGACGTTGGATTATGAAAACACTACTTTTAGATGTTATCTCTACAACCAACCTGGCCATCTCTAAGGGATTTGTCTACATGTAGGAAAGCCAAAAAAAAGGGACCAATCTCATCCTAAATGCTGGCAACCATATGAGCACACTCTTCCAACCAAGGTCATGAAAGAATATAAAGATGGTATAGGGAAGAAAAAAGGTTCATAGTTTACAGGTAATGCTACAGGGGTGGTATCAAGAGATCACATGAATTAGAAACTTTAGAATTTGACAAGGATCAACCCTTATTTGATCCTTAGCATAATCATGAACTTTAAATGGTTATTGCTACTCTGATGGATCTTACTCATCTAGAGTGTTGGACTGAGGTACAAAAAAAAAGGGCCAAAAACCCCATATTGTGGATATGGGTTTTGGCCATTCTTGATTTCTATCTATTATTTTTCTCTAGCTGACCTTTTGGTCTATTTCACTCGATGTGATTTTTTTGGGGGTGTGACTTCTTCACCCATATTTTTTATATGAATAGCATTAGACTATAATATTTTTTATATCAATAAAAGTATGCTTTTCAATTAATTTTTTTTTTAATCTTCATTTACCATTTTTGTATGGAAATTATCTGTGTGTGAACGTTAAAAAAATTAATAACCACATTTTTTTAAAGGTATTGTTTCTTGAGAAGTGGAAAGTGCTAAAAGAAAATAAATAAATAAAACAATTTATTGTGATTAAGCTAGAGGCTTATACAATGGGTAAGGCCCTATAGATTCATCTCACAAGAGACAAAATAGGTGAATATGTTGTTCTCCATGCATGGTGGTGGCATGGACACATGAGGATTGATCACAGTTTAAACTATGAAGGTGGTGGTTATTGAAAAACCATATGGCCATAGCCATGTTTAAGGTTGGGATGTTTATGTGGCTTATAGAGCACATGAACAACAATGTTAAGGCGGTTGGAGAATTCCATTCCTGGCCTAGACATAGTTTTTATGTTAAAGTCTCTACATATCTCATGCATAAGAACACAATGAGCTGGTGTTGAACAATAAGCTTTAGCTGAGGAAATTCATTTATGTGGACAGGCTCGAACCTAGGTCACCTATTCCAATGTTAAGAGGTGTTAGGCCACTTCAGGTAGGCACCTGTTAATTGGGAGTGCCCAAGATGTGGTCAGCCTTCATGATCATAGGCTGCTGGACATGGGCATAGAACTTGCACTTAAGCTTAATCCCATCTCAGAAGAAAAAAAAGGCTTATTTCAAAGGTATAATTTATGAGCACCCTCCAAGAGATTGTATGAGGTTAGCTTTGCTGGGAAGGATTACCCATTTATCAAAATCTATTGTAGGTACATCATTGGTTGGTTCAATGAATTTAGGGATTGTTTTGATTCTGTTATTAGGATTTTGAGAAATTTGTTGTGAGTTTTTCATGTTTTGATTATGTTGTTGTAGGATCATGTTAGTTCTTACATTCAACATGAGGAGGATTGTCTAGGGGTGGTGGGTTAAAAGTGATGCTCTAGATTGCAAGGAAAGTATTGTCATTAGTAATTCATGCACTTCTCTTTCAAAAATACTTGGAGCAATTGGAAAGGTTTAATATTGTTTTTTGGTAGGCTTATAGGGTTTGGATTGGTGCATATTTGGATATGCCTTTAAAGTTGGAAGAGAATATAGTATTAGAAATTAGCAAGGGTTTGGACTGGTACATATTTGGATATGACTTTAAATTTTGAAGAGGAATTAGTATCAGTAATTAGTAAAATAGGTTTAGGGTTTGTTTTGATGTAGGGGATGCCAATTTTTTTTGCCATAGGCCAAATTGATAAGCCAAATTGGGAATTAGAAAAATTATTTTAGGGTTTGATGGGATGCAGGGGAAGTTTTCTTTTTGGCAACAAGGCATAGTCTGTACTTTCAATGTAAAAACCATCAACTTTTTTGCATCAAATACCAAATTTTTTATATGTATCTATGATTTATGTTAGTGGCCTTTTTTAAAAAAATGGTTTTCCTTCTTGGCCACTTATTCTTTTATATGAATCTTTGATTTTCCTTATTAACTATGTTATCCTTTCTATATGAATCCATAATTTCATTTATCGACCATGTCTTTTGATTCTAGTTTGTAGATGTAAGCAACTATGGGACCATCTCAAAGGCCATCACGAAGTCTCAACTATGGAGGCCTATTGATGTTCTTATCTACAATGTTGGATTTTTGAGGAGTTTTTATTTGGAGAACACCAACATAGAGGAAGTGGATCTTACTATCTAAACAAATTTGACTGGGACTCTATACACTCTACATGTTGCTCTGCCATTGATGAAGAAGAAAGAGGGCATACCCCCATATTCTATTGTGCTTATGTGTTCTCTTTCCTCTTTGGTTTGTTGGGCCTTATACCCACTTGGAAAAACTAGTCATTTTTTTTAATAAATCAATGTTTATATCATTTTTTCCTTTACTTCTTACCTTGTTGTTTATGGGTAGTACTAAACAATGGATTTTTAGGCCATAAATCACTATTTTTAATTCCTTTTTTAATCCATTTACCATTTATCTTACAAATTATGGATAACACTATAAAAAGTTTTTTTTCCTTCATAAGTCGCTATTTATCTTTTCATTTATTGTTAATATTATTGAGCTTGGGTGGTATTAAAATAATGGATTTTTGAAATTAAATCACAGTTTCTATTTTTTCCCTTTATTTCTTTGCTTACTTATATAATATTAGAAATGTACATGAAATTTTGCAAACTATAGTAATAAATGTGTTGGAGTGTGGGAGTTTGTACTGGGAGGATCTAGTAACATAAATTATATTTAATAAATTGGATATAGCATTTACAAGACTTATGAGAAAGTGTTCCATTTTTGAATCCTAAGCCAACCCGCGCGCGCGTGTGTGTGTAGGCTGTAATGATTTTATGCACTTATATCTTTTTACTGAGAAAATGTTTGTGCAAAGATTCACTAAAAACTTTCTGAATCCAACGTAGGGACCTTACTGAACTATGTTCCTTAGCAAATCCTAAAGATCCTGAGGCTTCTATATAAAAGTTCATGGATGTACACTAGGAAGTATCTCAGTTTGTTGTCCATATTGTTGCATGGACTAAACCTATGCCTCCTCATAGAAGCAAGGCATTAGCTAAATAGATTGAAACATCCTCATTAAATGATCTCAAAAATCCAATGTTATTCCCAATTCAAAACATGATTCAGTTGTGGAAGGATCACCATTGAGAAGACTTAAAGGAAAAACAAATAATTCCTCCAATTCCTTCAGCTTCCTTTGCCCCTTAGGGGCAACTGCTAGTATTATTGTTCAAAGGCAAAAAGTGACCTTGTAATTATATGAGATAATTTTATTTCCTTTCGACATTGAAATATGATAAACAGTGGATGATTTTTTAAGGTAAACAAATGAAGTGAATTTTTTTTAATGGTTTTAAGACAAAAATAAAATCGCAAGTGTTTTTTATGGTTTACAGATGAAGTGAAGTAGACTTTTAATGTGTGCATCTAGTAATTTATTTCCATTAAATTTTATGTGGGGGATTTTAAGGTATATATTTTTTAGATTGAGAGTGAATCTTTTTGGGTTTTAATATTTGTAAAAGTATGGTCTTTATGTTTGAATATTTTAGTATTCAATTGTTAATTAGATGGATATAATTATTCTCATTCGAAGAATGTATTATTTGTAATAGATTTATGGAAATATGTATAAAAATAAAAATAAGTATCTTTTGGAAATATAGTTAATTTAATATAGAAAAGAGAATAATGAATCCTTGGCCATAGTTAGTATGTTTGAAGCTGATGAAATCATAAAACATATTCAAGATATTAATAATGAAGATAAAACTTGAGAATAATTTAAAAACATATTTGATAAGCCAATTAGGATTTATATTTAAAGAAACAAGTACATATTTTAATAATGAAATATATTCAAGATGTCATGAAACATCTCAAAGAATTAAAGGAGATTAAGAATTAATTAAAGGCTATAGTTGAAGACAAGTTTCTTATTGAGATAAATTTTAATAGTCTTCCAACAATAAATGAATATTTAATTTTAGTCATATAAAATGCAAAAATTGGTAACTTAAGCATGGATAATGACACCCAACCCATAGGTCCCTCTTGCTTGCTCTCATGACCTTCATAGGCTTATTTTCACTGATTCCCAGTCATTTGTAGCCTTCTAGATTTGACCCTAACTGTGCCAAGACCCTCTTTTCATGACTAATCCATCCCCCCTAGGTCCCATCTACCTAGGATAATAGTGACACACTAGGACTATAACACCAATACCACTCCTGTCCACTTTAAGTACTATTGTCCAAGCTCATTTCTGGCCCCAACAATCAATTCCTTTGGGTTTCCCATCCTTATCCTTATCAGCCTAATGTGAGCAAATTCAAACTATGACCAATAGATCCCTATAAAGGCCCATTCAAAGATAATTTGGAAAGGGTTGGTAAATATTATCAAGCAAGCAAGAATACAAGTGAAACCATTCAAACAATCTTCCCTATTCTCAACATATATCCATCTAGTATAGTCCTAAGCACATCTAAATCTCCATACTAGTCCCTAACCACCTCAAGCACATGTAGTTTAACATTTCTTGCTTTCTCATATCATAATTACACCAAGAACTTTCAAAGGGAGAACTACATATGGCTTGATTCCTCTTTAGAGTATTGGTATGTAGGTAGCGTGCCCACACATAGGGTGTGAATCATGTCCAATACATCTTACACACACTAACCCCTTTTTATCTATTTTCAAAAGTTTTATTAAAGTATATTGAAGGCATAAAAATGAAGAAAATTAGCTCTATAAGGAGAATCACTGATAACAAGGCTTCACAAATTTAGAGATAGTGTCACACAAACCTGTCAAACAAAACCCATAAAGCCTAGATCCTTAGGACAACAACACCAAACAAGGAATATAGTACCGATGACACTCCTATCCACTTTCAATGCTCCTGTCCAATCAAAAATTGAAAGCCAGAATCCTATTTGTGATAGTGTCTCAAGCCTGCATAGTGAATATTAGACCCTATCTTAGTCGGATCAACATAGTTTAAGCTAAGTCTCATTTCTTTCTCATATTACTATTTTTAAAAAAGTTCTAATTAAAAATAAATTTCACAAATCAATAGCTTATTTATTGCATATTATTCATAGATTTATCAATCTAGACCCTTTAACTAAATTAGGAATAAAACCCCAATATTTTTAAAATTGTTAAAACATTTGGTGAACCTGACTTACTTCATTTGTGCACAAAAACCCTATAAACCTTAGGGAAAAATTCCTACTAATTTTTCAAATAAATTTATGAGTTTTTAATTGAATATTTAAATAAAAAATTCATCTCAAATTTTAAAACTTATTAGTAAATTTTAAAATAATTTTCTTTCAAACCCTAGTTGCCCATACTAGGTCCAAGTAAATTTTTAATAATTTTCCACTCATTTTCTAAATTTTTACTAGCATATTTAAATAAAAAATCCATTCAAATTTCAAAATTCAATAGTTAATTTACAAAAATATTTATTTTTCAAAACCCTAGTTGCATCTACTAGGTCCTATTTAATCACTAATTTCCCAATAAATTTCTAAATTTTCATTTGCATATATAACTCAAAAATTTAGTTTCAATTTCAAAATTTCATAGTAATTTGTCAAAATCATCATCTTTCAAATCGTAGTTACATACACTAGTTCCTATTGCTTCTTGAGATATCACCTTACATGTTTGTGAGCTTCACATCCTTTTTATACAATTTCTAGTTAACTATTTTTAGGATTTTACATTTTCTATATCCAATATTTTTTTTATATCACACTTTGCCTATTACAATTTTTTTCAAAAAATTCAATCAAATTTCAACTTGTTTTCCTACTTTACCAATGGCCCAATATACAGATTTTGATGAAACTGATAAAAGGGAACTCTAAGAACTATTAATTAAACACCCTAACATGCAAGATGACATGCTTAAAATAATACAAAAAGAACAACAAAGAGTGAACAATAGTCAATATTCTCAAACTACAAAACAACTAGTTATAAATGACACTATGGGGGTAACCATGTCTCAACAACCCCCTATAACATCCCAACCTACCTCTATGCCACTAGCTATAACTAGTACATCCCTATCTCCTGATGTGGCAACCCTTGTGCAATAGATAAGATCTATTCAATCCAAGGTGATACATCTTGAGCAAGGTGTTACTAGACCTACACAGGCTTTGGATTCTTTTACTCTTTTGCATACACCATTTGTCCATCACATTGATTATACACCCTTGACACAAGGTTTTATTCAACCTAAGCTTACTCTATATGATGGCAAGGGTGATCCAAAGACACATTTGAGAGATTTTCATGTAGCATGCTTGGACTATGTACCCAATGACTGACTACTTACCAAGTTATTTCTATGAAGCCTAAAGGATTATGCTTTACAATGGTTCTATAGTCTACTAAATTAGTCGATTAATGTATTTAATCTTTTAGCTGACATGTTCCTATCTCACTTCAACATCAACATGGGTGATAATGTTTCATATGCCCAAGTTGCACAATGAAAAAAAAGTTCAAATGAGCATCTCACATATTATGTTCTTCAATATAAGACTATCTTTGCTAAGATGATTAGCCCCATAGATGATCAAGAGTTATAGGATCTCTTCAAACAAAGTCTTCTACCAGCTTTGCATGAATCAATTATATTCAAAATATTCTCTTCCTTCACTAAATTATGTCACACAATAAAGGAAAGATAAGTCAAGTTAATTTCAATAGGAAAACTCAAGTACACAAGTATCTCAGACACAACAAACAAGAGTAATAATAAAGTCCCATAAAAAGTAAAGGTCAATGATAAAAAGCGTCATAATCAACCTAAAGTTAATGTAGCCTTAGATCCCTCTTAGCAAGTGGTTTTATTAGCACCTCCTTGGTGAACCTTCATCAATCTACTAGTTTCTCCAGTTAGAGTTTTACAATAGCTATTAGATTGTAGCATCATATATCTCCCTCTTATTTGAGAAGTTGACCCAATAAAGCCTCTTCCATGGGGATATGATCAACATGCATTTTGTGAGTTTCATAGGGCACTAGGCCATACAAAAAATAGATGCATCATTTTGAGACATAAGATATAGGATTTAATAAATGACAATCATATTGATCTTGGCACTTTAGTTGAGCCTCCTCAGGCAAAAAAAACATAGGATAAAGCATTAAAAATATTTTCAGATCCTTTTCCATAAAATTCCAAATAGGAGATAGGGGACAAATAAGGGGTTCACTATGCATATCATGCACATCCACCACCAGATACATACAAGGTACCTTTAGTTGAGACACATCCTTTGAGAAACATGATTGGTGTATATAATTCTAGAGTTCTAGCTAGACCTTCCATCTCCTTTTTAGAGTATGAGATCATCGAGGATGATTCAGATTATCATGCACTCTTTATTAGAGCTTACATTCATAATCATCTTATTCATAGTCTTCTTATTGATAATGGATATATTGTAAACATGTGTACTATGACATTACTATAGAATTTGGGATATTCAAGGTAGGATATTAATCTGATAAACATAGTTATTGGTGGATTTAGTGGGTACATATAGAGTTCATTGGGTGAGATTGTATTTCCTTTACAAGTTGGTCTAACATATGTGGCCACACCATTCACTATTGTTTCCAGTGTAGGAGTTTTCAATATGTTACTTGGTTGACCATGGGTTCAAAAAATTCAAGCAATACCTTCTATAGTTCATAGATGCATGAAATTCATTCATGATAATCAAGTTGTTATAATTGGTGGAGTTTTATATGATTTACCACTCCCCACTTCAAAGCCATCTTCTGACAATACAATCACCAGTTTTAGTTTAGCTTCTAGTTCTAATTTCTCCACCAATTATAGTTCCTCCTCTAATTCTGATTCAAACATAGTTAAAGCATCCATTACTAGCATAGAGAGTTATACACCTCCATAGTTTTAGGATTATAGATAGTTTCTAGCTACAATGTTCACACCCAGGGTAGTATCATTGAGATCTCATGCATCTACTCACAAAGCACATGGTCATAGAGATTCTCCTACTACCAAATGGGTCCCTAAGAGCCCTACAACTGCATCCAGTTCTCAGAGTCATAGGGGGATCCCATAATCAATTTTTACTTTAGAGATGCCAAAGCATTTATATCATATACAACTCTTAGATCCACCATCTTAGCATTTCCATCGTGCTTCACAATCACGAACGATTCCTCTCCTTGATATAGGACACCATGATAGGGAGTCTCCCATGAGACTCATTGATTAGTATCATCCTTTCCCATCTTACCTATACATAATTTCTTATGCTTGATTTTACATAGTTCAGATATTTTAAAAATTCAAACACAATTTAACATTTCAAAACATAAAGACAATCAAATATGTTAAAAAACTCTAAAACCATTTCGATTGTATGCATCATCCATGCTTTACATTTTTACTATTATGTTAGACTTACATTGACTGATTCTATGCTATTTTTTATTGATTTATATACATTACCATGCTTCACTTGATCTTCTTTGATTATGTGTAATGACTTTCAGACCCTTGATTGCTTCACTCTACCCATTGAGGGGGCATTCTACTTCTACATTTGAGATACATATTGATATAAATACCCACTGGGGGCATCCTCTACATGACTACACCATCCAGGTTATGCCATTCCTACACCACACACTCTAGTTATAATTTTGATGTACATTATTTACTATATTACATAGATTACTCTATCAACACTCACTAGTATATAACACTTGTGTATTTCTTAGCATATACCTAGTATTGTACTAACATGTCTTGCATACATTTACTTCTTACTTTAATTAGTTAGATCCATTTTTAATTCTAGTTTCTTGCATGTTTCCTTTTCTTGCTTAACATTAGCTTGATATGATTGCATTTCTCAGTTCCTATTTATCTCCTATGTGTGCCTTAGGACATTTGCCAATGTCCTTTGTTTCTATCCATGTGTGTGCCTTATGACATTCACCAATGTCCTTTGTCTATAATCCTCTATGTGATTGTGGATTTTACACCAATTTTGCTTGTTTAAATTGTATGTGTATGTGGCATTTAAACATGCCTTGTATGCTTGATTTCTAATTTGAGTGACATGTGCCCATGTCCCTTATTTGCTTGGCCCCTTGGACACTCTTGTATTATTCTTGATTCTTGATTGTTTTATTCTCATTATTTACAATGCTATGATCCATATCATGCATTATTCATGTTTTCTTGGATGCCATGATGGACATCATGCTCCATCCCTCTAATTGACAACTAACAACTAACAACTAACTAAAAATTAACAACTAACCAGACTTTAAATTCTAGCTCAGTACATTATACATGCTATTATATTTTTACATATATCTATGCATACCCCTATTTATGTGACAATCTCTCAATACAAATCATGTCATATCTTGAGATATCTTGCTAATTATCATTGTTATATCATATATTTTACAACATAACACACTTATAGGGCTCTTTATGTTGAGGGAAGTCATTTAAGGGTATCCATTCCTACCTTCAAAATAGGGGGAAATAAACAAGGGTTTTATTATAGAGATTAGACCTCCTAACGGTTGAAAAAATAACATTAAGAACACCCAAAACAATAACCAGACATCAAACTAGTCATAACAGACCAGGTAGATAGTCAAGAATCTAGAATAGTAATCATATTTGGCCTAAGACAATAGCACTAAGACTAGCTACAATGCTAGTGACACTACTACCCATTTCTAAAGCTTCTGTCCAAATAATAGAAAAACCATATTTTCTAGAAATAGATGGAAAGGTAAGTCTAGTTATAGTTTTGTCAACTAAAGTATAGACCAGAATCAATAGTTTTAGTATAATTTTCTTAGAGAATCTAGATATAGGGGGCATTATATGTAGCATGATGTCTCTTGCTTCCAATTTTAGACAAGTCAGTTGGTATAACTTCTAGATCAGAATCCATGTTTTAGACACTAATGATTGGGGGCAATGTGCGTGGCACATTTATTTTCTTTATTTATGAGTTCAACATTACCTAGACATTCTTAGCAGTTGCATGCCTTACTCCATTGGTAGGAGGTTGACATCATTTTGGTTTGGCTTTCATACAAGTATAACTTTCAATTTCTTGAGTTCTCAAGTGGATTCCACATAAGCTAGATTCTTAGTTTTGGAGTGGCTTTCATATAAGCCTAATCTCCATCTTTTAGAGTGGCCAAGAGTGGCCTAGTTTCTAGCATATATTCATCTATCTATGCAAAACATTGTCTAATCATACTACATTCATGGGATTCAAGAGCCATCTCATATGACATATATTTCATATGGGTATCAGTTTATAAATTCACTTCACGTGACAATGATGGAGCCAAAGGACTAGCTAGCCTTTGGATTCTTGAGCCACCTATTCAAAGGGATTAGACACACAGTCCAGACATCGATCAACACACATAAAATCATATATATTCACTTAGTAGGTGATGATGGAGCTAAAAGGCTAGCCTTTGCAGTTTTGAGCCACTCTTAGGGAATTCAACACTTAGCTCCATTCATGATATTACTCTTGATACAACACACATCCAACATAACTCAACATAACTCAACATCACAATAGGTTTTATATTGGTTCACGTACCCAATGAGGTGTATTCATTCTTTTCTCTTCTTTTCTCTCTTACCTAGCTTTATACATTCTTATTTTAGATATAGCGTATCTAGTAAGAACTGATCTACTCTTTATTTTTCTTGTAGATTCATACTTCACAACATGCTCTCTCTATGCACACCCAACATCACATAGCTTTATGGGATTCACATTTGCAAGTAAGTTTAAGTACACTTTCTATTTTTCCTTTTATCTTAGCATTTTACTTTGCTACATCACTAAAATAAAGGGGGGCAAATATAGTCATATAAAATGCAAAAATTGGTAACTTGAGCATGGCTAATGACATCCAACCCATAGGTCCCTCTTGCTTGATCTCATGACCCCTCATAGGCTTGTTTTCACTTATTTCTAGTCATCTATAGCTTTCTATACTTGACCTTAGCTAAACCATGACCCTCTTTTCATGACCAATCCATCCCCATAGGTCTTGTATGCCCAATAAAATAGTGCCACACTAGGACTATAGTGCCAATACCACTCTTGTTTACTTTTGGTGATATTTTCCAAGCTCATTTATGGCTCCAACTATCAATTCCTTCCAGTTTCCCATACTTATATTTATCATCCTAATGTGAGAAAATTTAATCCATGACCAATAGATCCCTATAAAATCCCATTCAAAGATCATTTGGAAAGGGTTGGCAAATATTATCAAGGAAGCAAGAATACAAGTGAAACCACTCAGGTAATCTTCCCTATTCTCTACATACAATCATCTAATATAGTCCTAAGCACATCTAAATCTCCATAATAGTCCCTAGCTACCTCAAGCACATTCAATATAGAATTTATTGCATTTTAATATCCCAATTGCACCAAATAATTTCAAAGGGAGAACTACATATGGCTTGATCCCTCTTTAGAGTATTCGTATGCAGGAAACATACCCACGTACGAGGTGTGAAGCACATCCATTGCATATTACACACACTAACCCCTTTTCCTTTATTTTTCAAAGTTTTATTAAAGTACATTGAAGGCATATAAATGAAGAAAATTAGATCTACAGGGAGCATCACTAACAATGAGGCTTCACAAATTCAGATATAGTGTCACACAGACATAGTGAATAAAACCTAAAAAGATTAGATTCTCAAGACAACAACATTGGATAAGAAATATACCACCAGAGCCACTCCTATCCACTTTTGGTGTTCTTGACTAATCAATAATTGAAAGCTAGAATCTTGTTTGTGATAGTGTCACAGGCTTGCATAGTGAATATCAAACCATGTCTTAGTCGGATCAACATAGTTTAAGCTAAGTTTCATTTCTCCATCTTATTACTATTTTTAGAAAACCTCTAATTACAAATAAATTTCACAAATTAGTATCTTATTTATTTCATATTATTCACTAATTTATCAATCCAGACCCTTTAACTAAATTAGGAATAAAACCCCAATATCCCCAAAATTGTTAAAACATTAATCATATTCTTTGAAGTGACTGATAAGATTGAGACTCTAACATTTAAAAAACAAGTGACTATTTGTTATAGGAGTTAGAATAAATTTTGAATAACCTACTTCTACCAAGTAAGCCTACATTTGGAGAGGGAGATTTAGAGGTTAAAAATGCAAAAAAAAAAAAGAAAGGTGGCTATAGACTTTGGAAAAAAGATGTACCAAGTAGAGGACAAAATGAGGTAATAAAAAAATAAATTTAAGTGTTGTAATTATGGAAACTTGGATCATTTTCACCAGGAGCGTAACAAAAAAAGATACAGGTGCAAAATTTGCCAAGAAAGTAAACACATGATATAGAAACTCATGGATAAAATGGATGCAATCTCTTCATCACATATTTATTTACTCAGATTACTTCAAGTGATGTTTGGTAAATAGATTCAGGTACAAGTTAACATATGGCATTGAATAAATACATTTTAAAATCTATTGAAAAGAATGAAGAGTGTGTAAATTAAAAGATATTTCTTGGTGATGACTCTTATTATAACATAGAAGGTTATGATTATGTTCTTGTTAATATGAATAATGGTGAGATTTTTTTTTAAATTATTGTGAATAATTTTCCTAGTTTGAAGCAACAAATTCTTTAGTTAGCCAAATCACAAAGCAAGGTAAAAAAGTTGAGTTTTACAAAGATAATTTCTTGATTAAAGATATGATGAATAGATATAAAGTTATTTAATTAGGAACCTTAGATGGAGAAGTATAAAATTTAATGTAGTAAATATAGGTACACAAGTTGTTGTAAGTCATGACAACTCTAGTGTATTATAAAATTTAAGGTTTTGGCATATTTAATTATCAAAATTTGGGTTTAATGAAAAAATTGGACATGGTTTATGGACTTCCAAAATTTTATTTAGATTTAAATGTGTAAAGCATGTTTGTATGGGAAATAACATATGAATAAATTTGAGAAAGGAGGAGCATACAGAGTGAGAGAAAAGCTTCATTTGGTGAATAGTGATGTTTAAACATTTCTTTCTCTTTATTTGATAGGATCAAAATATTTGTTAACCTTTATTGATGATTTTTGAATAATTTTTTATTTTATTATCTCAAGAAAAAAATTGAGGTGTTTGATAAATTTAATATATTTAAATCCCTAGTGGAAAATTAAAGTGGGAGAAAAAATAAAATTATTATAATAGATAAAGGGACAAAGTATATCACAAAAGAGTTTCAAATTATTTTTGACAATGTAGGTATTAAAATATAATTCACATTCAAATACACACCTCAACAAAATGGGGATGCAAGGAGGAAATATATACCTTAGTAGCATTGACTAAGTGTGTGCTTAAAACTAAGAACTTAATTCTTTCTAGGTTGAAGCAATATTTATTGCTACCTAAATACTAAATAGGTCTCATACTAAATCTATAAGAAACATAACACCTCATGAAACATGCTATGGTATTAAAAACACCAACTACATATTTTAGAGTGTTTGGATGTGATGATTATGCTTATGTGCCTAATGAATTATGGAAAAAACTTAATAAGAAAAACATGCAATGTATTTTCAATGGTCATATTGAACAATGTAAAGGCTACAAGTTATATGATCCTCAAACTAAGAAGGTTATTATTAGTAGGGATGTAATATTTGATGAAGATGTGGATAAAGATTCTACACCTAATTTTGAATTAGTTTCATAAATTTAACACAAAGAATGAACAATCTAGTGAGAATGCATAAACCCCCCAAAGAAAACAAACAGTATTGAAGAAATTTATCAAAATAGTAAGTTAAAGATAAGGATCATCATGTTAATTATTCCTTGATGACTAGACTATCCAAAGTAACTAATTCCCAGTCTTAAGAAGAAGCAAAATGAAAGAAAAAATGCAAATATGCAATGCAAGAAGAGAATAACTCATTGATGAAAAATAACTCATGGGAAATGATATAACTTAAAAAGGTAAAAATGTTTTTGGCACTAAATAGGTCTGTAAGACTGAGTTTAGATCTAATGGATCCACTGAAAAATTCAAATCAAGTTTTGTAGCAAAGGGTTATTTTGGGTAAGTACATGGAATTGGGGGGGCAAGGGGGGAGGGGAAGAAAGGGGTCTTAAGTGGACATTTTTTTAATTTAAAAATGAGAAACCTGTATAGATTATTTGAGATGGATACACTCAAATTTTGAAGATGATATAGGAATATGAATTGTATAATTTTGAGTCTAGTTTTTAAACTAATATTTTTTCTAGAAAATTTCAAGTAAAAGCAGCTGAAACATCTAAAATTTAATGAAAAAATCCTATTTTCAATAAAAAATAGTAGATAGTCATTTGTACACCTCCTCATTTTTTTTAACATCATTTAGTGTTTTTTTAAAACCCTTTGGTGGAAAGTTAAATAAGATCATCTAGTTTTTAACACAAACATAAACACACATATTATCAATTGGATGAATGAAACAAGAGATACAAACAAATATAGAGACATGTATAGTTTTAGCATATAGTGGCATAAAAATACATACTTTGAAATCAATATAGATGAAAACCATAAAATAGTATATGCGCGCGTGTGTGTGTGTGTGTGTGGAGAGATGAGAGTGTTCTCAATGTTGTAATAATAGTTTTTAGAAATGTATTCATGAAATTCATAGTGTTTATCATGGTAGAAGTTGGATTTTGTTATTTTTAGTTAAAAACATGGATTCAACTATTTATGTGTCGATCTAGGCCTTAGGTTCAGGAATCTAGGCCATTTTCAAGTCTAGAGGCATGTTTTTGAAAATATACAATGAAAAAGTCCTTATGTGCTTCTATTTTTATTGAATTGGTATTAATTTGTAATCATTAGAAACATACATAAAGATTTAATTTTTTCATAGTCTATATAAGTAACTAACTATTATCCCTAAAGTTGAACCTCATGCCATGAGGGATGTAAACATGAAGCAAGTGTCATTTTTTTAAATTTTATTTTTTTGTTATAAAACTAGTGTGTGCCCATATACACACTTCCATATGGAGGACATAGTCGATATAGTGATGATATTTGGGCCAAATTGAGCCCATGAACCTAATTTTGATTGTATAAGATGTGATTTAGGGTTTAACTTACCCCAATTTCATCACAAAATGAACCAAAGAGTATATTATTTCATTAATGGAAGAAATTAGAGTAAATTTGAACCCATTGAACCTAAATTTTTCTATATGATGTGATTTTGGACTAAATTAGCTCTAATTTCATGACATATTAAGCCAATTAATTAATTGGTGAAATCAATGATGTAATTTGGGCCAAATTAAGCCCCATAAACCAAATTTTGACTATATAGGATGTAATTTGAGTCTTAATCGAACCCAATGTCATCACATATTAAACTAAATAGCTGATTGACTCAATAATGAAGGCAATTAAGGCTAATTTGAGCCCTTCAATCTAAATATAATTATGTAATATGATTTAGGGCTCAATGATCCATAATTTCATTAGGGAATAAACTTAATAATTGATTGGTTCAGTGATAGATGTAATTTTAACTATATAAGATGTGGTTTTTGCCTCAATCAACTCAAATTGTACCATGCATAATGAAACAAATAGTCATTAAGTTTAATCATGGAGGAAATTAGGGCCAATTTGATCCCCTTGAACCTAACTATGACTATATGATATGATTTGAGGCTAATTAGCTCTAATTTCATCATAGATTGAGCTAGTTAGTCAACTGGTGCAATCATTGACATAATTTTGGAAACATTGAGCAATGTGAGGCTAATTTCAACTGTATATGATGTGATTTGGGGCTCAATTGAACCCAATATCATTAAAAATGAGCCAATTAGTTGTTTTGTTTAATAATGTAGCTAATTGCGGCTAATTTGAGCCCCATCAACCTAAATATGACTATAAGATGTGATTGGGGGATCAATTAACCATAGTTTGATCATATAATGAGATAATTAGTATATTGGTATAATCAGTGATATGATTTTAGTCAAATTTAACCCATTTCAAACCTAATTCAAATTGTATAGGGCATTATTTGGGGCTCAATCAACTCCAATTTCTTCACAAAATGAATAAAAATTGATTGGTTCAATCAAAGATGTAATTGGGGCCAATTTTAGCCCCTCAAATCTAATTGAAATAATAAGATGTGATTTGGGGTTAAATTATCTTTGATTCCATCATGACTTGAGCTACTTACTCAATTGGTGCAAGTAGTGATGTAATTTGGGCCAAATTTAACCCCATAAACCTAAATTTGACTATAGAGGATGTGATTTGGGTATCAATCAACCCTTTTTCCATCACATAATGAATTAAATAGTTCATTTGTTCAATCATGAAGGAAATTAGGGACAATTTTAGCCCCTTCAACATAACTATGACTATATGATTTTATGGGGACTCAATTATCCCTAATTTTATCATAGATTGATCTAATTATTTAATTAGTGTAATAAGTAACATGATTTAAGACAAATTTAACCCATTTTAAACCTAATTTAGACTATATAAGATGTGATATGGGGCTCAATTGGCACAAATTTTATCACTTTTTGAATCAAATAATTGATTGGTTCAAAAATGAATGTAATTAGGGCCAATTTGAGCCCCTTGAACCTAACTATGATAATAAGATATGAATTTGGGCTAATTTGGCTTTGATTCCATCATGAATTGATCAAATTAGCCAGTTGGTGTAATTAAAGATGTGATTTGGGCCAAATTGAGCCTTGTAAACTTAATTAATGGCTTAATCGATTATATAAGATACAATTTTTTGTTTAATTGACACACATTTTATCATAAATATAATCATGGATGCTATTGAGGACAATATGAGCTCCTTGAACCTAATTGAAATAATATGATGTGACTTGGGACTAGATTAGCTCTGATTCCATCATGAATTGATCTAATTAGTTAATTAGTGAAATTAGAGACATGATTTGGGCCAAATTTATCCCCTTGAACTTAATTTATGGCTCAATTTATTATAAATTATGTAAATAGCTTAATCAATCCTAGTTTTATGATAAATGTAACCACAGATGTAATTAGGGTCAATTTTTATCCCCTTAAATCTAATTATAAGAATATGATGTGATTTAGGGCTTAATTATCTTTGATTCCATCATGAATTGATCTAATTAGTCAATTAGTGCAATCAAATACATGATTTGGGACAAAGTGAGCCCCGTGAACCTATTTTATGGATCAATCAATTCTATAGGATGCAATTTATGACTTAATTGACCCTAATTTTGTCACAAATAAAAGCAATTATTCAATCTATATAATCACTAATGAGATTTATAAAACATTAATCCCCTTTCAAACCTAATTCTAAGTATAATATGGTAGAGGGTATGAGTAATATTTTTAATCCAAAAGTACAAATGTGTTATAATGTGTACACATTCCTTTCATTAAAAATATATAATACATGCCCCAACTTCATTATTTGTTAATATCGATATTTCTATCCCCATATTTCTGCTCTATGTCTTTCTACACTTTGCATAGTGTTGTAAGTTATTTTTTAATAGTTTTAGAATTGTCCCTACCCTCAAAAGTTTTAAAATTTGTCTAATCTTAGGTGACATATTTCCTTATAAATATAATAAAAATTTAAAGTGTAAAACATTAGAGCAATTACAAATATTGAGATAAAAATAAAGGGAATGAATGCTAAGTTTTTGTGTAAGACGAGGTATCTATACAATCCCCAAAGAACCAAATGTAATAGATAATGAGGAAATGGTTAATTATGAAATGAATAATGGTGATGAATGTTTACCTAAAATTACAAATTATATTACAATTACATATTAAAATTATAAAGTTTCTCATTGTGGTGATGATGAATATGCATGATGATTTACCCCCTAACAATGAATAAAATTACATAGAAACAAAACATGGTGAAACTAAAAATGAATAAACTCCATGGAAACACTAAATAGTGAAAGCAACAATCAAGTAAACTATATGGGAATAGTAAATAATGAAACTATTAATGAAGATAATAATATGGAGACACCAAATTAACAAATTGTACCATTAGAAACACCTCCCATCATTTTTCATGGAATATCCATGTACTTAATTTAAATTGGTGATTTTTTTTGAAACCAATGCCTAAGAAAATGTCTAGCCACTATTCAAGAAGAAAAGTTGAAAAAGATTGGGATAATCAATTTGAAATTTTAAATAATACTTGAAGATATAATTTTTTTGTTTCACTAATGAAATTGATTAATATGAGACCTAAAATAAACACCTTAGGATTAATAACATCTAATATTGATGGTCAAAACAAGGAAAATTTTGAAAATCTACATAATGCATACCATACTATAGGTGTGAAAAAAATACACCTAAGATAGTAACGCTACCTAATACATAATTATGAATTGTATAGTAAGTGGTAAAACATGAAGAAAACACTTGATTAAAATAATAATAATAACACTAAACATATGAATAAAAAAACTAATGAAAGAAATTGTGAGACATAAAACACTTGGTGATGATAATAACAATGACTTCTAGGCATGTTATAGTATACTCCCATGAAAATACAAGGCTATAACCAATGCTCTCAAATATTTACTTACATAATTATATAAATGCAACATAAGGGATCACCCAATATAAGGGATGTATTTAAAATAAGAGTTGGTTCTCGTAACCATGAATCACATCCAAAAGATTTCTTGGATATAGCCCTAATATAACTATACTATAAATTTTTACATAAATATCCACAAATTTATCTTAGTCAATGATATATTGAGATGGCCAAACATTTTTATGTTAAAATAAATTACACACACCACTTGTTTTTGTAGGAAACATGTTAAATTTTCAATGCATTATGATCTTTTTTATCATGTACATTTTACTTTACATACTAACAACAGTTTTTTAGGAGTGTGTCATGGAAGTTCCACCAAAATCCGTAAGGGAATTTATTCCAACCATTTTTTGTGAAAGATTAGATAGACATTAATTTTATAAATAATCATGTTTGGATGGATGTTGAAACATTTGTGGTGTATTTCCAAAATTGAAAAAAAAAAAATCCATGAGGAGAGTAAAAGTGGATTTGGACAAGAACTAGTTAGTTTTAAAAAATAAAAATCTATGACATATCAATTAAAACATAGGAAGTAATATAAAAGGTGTGAGTTTTTTACAAAAAAAATACCTATTTCAAAATTTATGGTAAAATTCAAAGAGGAAATTTCTTATGAGAATGCAAGGAACACACATAAAACTGAATGATTTGAATAACTACAACTAAATAAGGACACATTTCCATTTTATTATATTTTTTCAGTAGTTGAGTTTGTTAATAATCACATATTATAATTATAAATAGATTTTTATTCATGATAATACAACTCAATATAGGGTACCATTTTCATGCATATTGCATTCATGAATGCACATAATAATACATAACACTTTTGAAAAATATTAAGGGAATACCATTTCCATGTCAGTGATGATCGATCACATGTTATTAATTATGTGAAAGTTTGTTTTAATATGTTTTATATAAATTTTACTAAGGGGAACATTATTTTAAATAAACATTATATTTGGTTAGACAATTGCACATCACAATTTATTAATGCAAATATGTTTTACTAGTTGAGAAGGATGCATGTGACCACTAGTTTACAACATATTTAGAGTTTCACTGAGGCTACCCATGGAAAAGGGGATCATTATGGTGCAAGATCATGTGTAAAAAGAGTCATTTCAAATAATGAGTTGAAATTTGGATATGGCATTGATTTGACTAATGCAAAAACCATTATTGAGTGGTGTAATGAGAAAATGGCCCATAGTGGTCAAGAAAACTTGAGTGCTCGTAGATATTTCAAGTTGATGGTTGAAGAAAAATTATCAATGTGTGAGGATTATATGACCATAACACAATCAAGTGAGCTCCACTCAATCCATATCTCAAATGTAGGTTTTTAGATGGTTCATATGAGGCACATGGCATTTTTGTTTGCATGCATGGACTATTTTTGGATCAAGTATGAGTCACAAGAGTGGGTGTATGAATGAATCTTTATACCTCTAAGTCCAATTGACACACATTAGGTTCCACTATCATTACAACTTGTATATATATGAGATCATCACATGAGTTTGACTATGTATCTATTTTAGTGCAACTAGGTATAAGATTAATCATTATATACTAAATTATCATTATCTATCAACATCATTATTAAAAAAATGTTTTATATTATGATGTAGGGCATGTTTTCATAGTTATTTTGAATGAGGATAAAAAATAAGGAATATATTACTACTTATGTCAATGTGTATAATAAGAAAATAAATTGACTACCTTAGTTACAAAGAGGAAAACATTGATTATCCCATTGGGTCTATGGTAATTACTGGAACTTGGATTCAATGATATCCTATCATAAATTTAGATGTGTAGTTATTTGAAGACTATGAAATGCATAGAAAGATAATTCACTATTCAAATTTGGTTCTTTTGACAAATGTTCAATTGATCAAATATTATGGGAGACCATTAAAAAAGAATCTATGGAAGGTTTTTGAGTTTGACCATGAAGTAATTCTTGCTACTATCAAGAGTAGAGCATATCCTAATGTTTTTTTGGATTGAAATTTAAATGTATGTTGAGTTATCAACTGTTAATACGTTTAATTTTATCAAATATTAATGATTTTTTAGATAATGCACATGAGTTTCAATTTAGTTACTTACTAACATATTTCTTGTAGGTTAGCGGTGAAAAATAAGCTTCCACCTTCACATGGTTGGCACAGTTAATATAATATTCCATATTTTTGAATCTAAGAGAAGCTTCATAAAACATGTATCTAGGTGGATTCAAAGGTTTTGGTCCTAATAACATGTGATTTTCCTATCTTAATGTGTTGGAAGTGATGGATTTTCAAGGGGAGATCCTAGAAGTGGAAATGTTAGTTGGAGGATAATAACTTGTCTCTTGATAATGTAAAAAATAACATTTTAGCACTGATTAGTATACAACCTATCAAATATTTGTCTCTTAAGTTCAATATTCATGATCCAAGGTGAAATTATAGGACTTCACCATGAACATGAAGGTTATTTGGTTTATGTAAATTACTTATGTTTTTATTTTACACACCTTTGAAGTATACCCTAAAAAACTCATTTTTTCATATTGGGAAGGATGATTTTGAGGTCAAAATGGGTACTTCATCTTCTTATCACACATGATATAAGGATAATAAAATGTTAAAATAACTAATCTCCACCCAAACATGGTGGTGATGCCAGGTTTTAACCACAAAGCACTAGAGGTAGAGATTTCTAACTATGACTTGAACGCTAATAACATTTGTCATTTTTACTATGTGTCAAAGCATCTACAAAAATGAATATTCATGTAGATTCAAAGGTCTTGGTCCTATAAATGCATGTTATTTTTCTATCCTAATGTTTTTTAAGTGATTTTTTTTCAAGTGGAGATCCTAATATTGGAAATGTCAGTTGGAAGACAAGAACCTATCTCTTAACTGTAGAAAAATAACATTTCAACATTGATCAATATACAATTCTCCATGAATTCATCTCTTATAATAGATCATAATTCTCTAGTGTGAAATCAAAGGGATTTAACATGAATGTGAATGTTATTTCTCTATATAAATAATTTATGGTTTTTTATGCATGTTTGAATTTCACCTAATATATATATATATATATATATATATTTGGAAGGATGTTCTTGAGGCTAGAATGGGTACTCTGTCTCTTGAATGCAAGTGATCAATTTAAAATAACATGTTGTTATACATTATTACCCATATCAAACATTGCGGAGATGCCAATTTTCAGCCACAAATCAATAAATGTGGAGATATCCAACTACTTCTTGAACATTGAAAACATTTGTTGTCAGTGTTTCTACATGCCAAAGAAACTATAAAAACATTTATCTAGGTGGATTTAGAGTTTGTGGTCCCAAGAGAAAAATTATTTTCCTATCTTGATGTGTTAGAAGTGATGGATTTACAATGGAAGGTTATGAAAGTGTAAATTTCAGTTGAAGGACAATAACTTGTCTCTTGACTACATAAAAATAACATTTCAACATTGATTAGTATACAATCTACCACAAACTTGTATCTCATTTTTTTATATTCATTTTTTGTAGTGAAAGTATAGATATTTTACATTCATGTTAAGGTTATGTTTATTCATGTATACAACTTACAATTTTTGTTTTATGCATGTTTGAAGTTTGCCTAAAAAACCACTTTTTTTAATATTGGGAAGGACATTCTTGAGGCTAGAATGGGTAATCTATCTCTTAGTCAGGTGAGATTATAGATAAATAACATGGTAATATATGTTATTTATCACATATGATGTGGTTATGATGCCATTTTTCATTCTTGAAGTACCCAAGGTGCATATCTCCAATTGAAACTTGAATGTTGACAATATTTGTTGTTAGTGTTTCCGTGTCAAAGAATCTACAAAAAAAGTATCTAGGTGGATTCAGAGGTTTTGGTCTTATGTAAAAATGTAAATTTTCTATCCCAATGTGTTGGAAGTGATGTATTTTCAAGGGGATGTCCTAAAAAGATAAATTCTAGTTGTAAGATACTTGTCTCTTTACTATATAAAAATAACATTTCAATACTAATCAATATACATTCTATCTTGGATTCATTTCTTATGTTTTATCATTGTGTTTTATGGTGAAACTATATGGATTCAATGTGCACATTGATTTTTTATTCACATAAATGGCTTTAAATTTTATTCTTATGTGCTTCTAAATTTTGTCTAAAAAACTACAATTTTTTCATATTGGTAAGGATGTTCTTGAGCCCAAAATGGGTAATCCATATCCTAAGTGGGTTTGATCATAGACCAAGAACATGGACCTATAAATTATACCCCAACTTGTCATGGTGGTAATCCTATGTTTTAGTCAAGAAGCACCGGAAGTGGAAATCTCTAACTTCATCTTGAACACAAAGATGAGAATTTGGCCATTTCTACAGATGCAGATTCTAAGTCTCTTATTATTGAAAACACAAATATTTTTTTAATTGAAAGGCCATTCTTGAAATGATAATGAACTTGTAATTATGCCATATAAATATGATGAATTGGAACAAGATATGAATCTTATATTGTATTTAAGGAAAGGAAGTAGTAATTATTAATCTCCAATAAAGATTCTTAGGGTTATAAATCATTTAAATGATAATAGTGATCGATTTGGACACAATCATTCAATCAATTTAAAAGATATAATATGAACCCAAATGAGAAATATCCTATTTCTATGCTGAATAAGGATGATGGTAAATTCAATTTATAAAAAGGAATTAAAATTTAAACGTATATGTAAATAGAGTTTCAACAAATTAATGAAATTACAATAATGATAATATGTACAAAATAATTACAACAAGGTCAAATGATTATATTTATATATATATATATATATATATATATATATATGAGTCATAAAGGTATACAAAATATGAACTTAATAAAATTTTAGGTCAATTCCATATAGGCATAAAATGCCAAAAATGTGTATGTTTCCATATAAGCATATGAAAAAATATCATGCAAGCCATATCCTAATCATAAAAAATCCTTCCCATCTTTTCTTTGTTCATATAAGGATCTCCTTCAAATGCCTTTCTCATATATGGAGATCTATAAAATGATTTAAATTCCTCCAATATTTGATGCAAGTCATTTTATGCTCATTTCTCATGTGTAGCTAAACCTTTTCATAGACAAATAGCATTATAAACTTTACATACTAGACATGCAACCAAGTTTAGAAGTTAATTTTAAAATTATACAAAAACTATTTAAACATTCACTTACCACAATCTCATGGTCACACTTATTTTTATTTTGATGCTCAATAGGTTTAATGGCAGGTTGAGTTTCTTGTACATAAGTGTGAAAGGGAGAAACACAAGGAGTTGATGCCTTGGTCATGATAATGGAAGGGATTGGACCCTACACAAATATCTATATAAATTAAAATAAACTAATTAAATAATTGAAATATAATATCTAAATTTAAAAATGAATTTGTTTTGTACCATGTCACCATACTAATCATTTCAACAAGAATATCATACGCCATTGTACACCCATGCATAGATAATAAATTCATGTCATTTATATTTGCATCATACCAGTTATATTTTCAAAAGTACATAGAAAAATATTTAAAAATATATATTTATAATTCATCATTATAAGCTATCAAACCTTAATGATTTGTTATGAAAATAAAATTGTAGCAACACCTATGTGTACTCATGCCCATATAAATGGAGTATCCTATGTGGTCATGAAATAAATAAATAAAACATGATTGTTAGTTGATCATATACATATAAATAAATACATGTACATGAAAAATAATATTTAAAAAAAATTAATTCTGTATATTTATGCATTTGTTGGGAACAATAATATATCCACTACTAGATAATCCATAATTTGGATGTGAAAAGGATGGGACTGTATCCTCATAAAAAATAAAAAATTACATATATATTATTGAATTTTATGTGTAAATTAATTATTATATTTTAAATATAGATATATTTGATATTTAACATGTCAAATATTAGTAAATTTTATTCTATTTTTATAACATGTCAAATATATAAGATACTTGGAAGGAGTGGAAGTGGATAACTTCCTATGGTAAAAATGGGCTGGTGACTGATGAAGGAAAATGGGGAGTGGGAAAGAACTATCAAAGATAAATACTTGGAAGGAGTGGAAGTGGATGACTTCCTATGGGAAGAAGGCCCTACAAATGGATCCAACTTTTAGAAATCTATAACTAGCTACAAGGATATCTTAAAGAAAGGTATTTCTTGGCAAATTAGCAATGATGAGAAAATTGACTTTTGGGAAGATGCCTAGAATCTCCCACCCCCCTCTCCACCTAGGGGATTTGGGAAGGGTGGTATAAACACCTCAATAAAATATGGGGATCCAAGATCAAATATTATTGGAAAATAAAGGAAGGTGTAAAGTGCTATAAAATCCTCCCTAGTGATGGACTCGCACTGGAAGAAGCTAAGGCTATTCAGACCCTTAACTTGTCATTAAGATAGGTTTATACCCCTTCCATATAGAAGGAAGATAATTTTATTTTGTGGGCTAAAGATAATGGATCCTACTCAGTGGCCTTAGGGCATGCCACCGACCTTAATTTGGAAAGTGAATGGAATTTTAAGAAAAACTTTTGGGTAAAGCATTTGACTTTCAAAATTAATTTATTTTTTTGGCTTACAACATAGGATAAAATTTTGATGATGGAAAATATGGACCAAATAGGACTAATTATCCCCAATAAATTCCCAATTCTTTAGAGTGCAGAAGATTCAGTTCACCACCTATTCCTTAAGTGTCAGTTTAGCTTGACACTATATAAATAGCTGGTTAATCATCTTAGCCTAACCTAGGTCAATCTGAATGAAGTCCTGGACCTCATTGTGCAATAGAATTCCCATTGGAATCTCCCTTCCCTTATCTTCCTTTAGCATCTCATACTTCCCCATTGGTTTTGGTGTGTTTGAAAAGCTCATAATGATGGCCTCTTCTTAAGCAAAAGATACCATTCAAAAGGCACCTTTCTCTGACTTTGCCAAGCCATTTTAGAAAATTGGAAAGATTTACCCCCAAATAAAAATACCTTACCCATCTTCTTACCTTATAAATCCTTAAAAACTAGGATATTAATTAGGTTTTATGCTCCCCCTCAAAATCTATAATTTGTAAGCATACTAAATGGAAGGCCCCACCAGAAGTCTAGGTGAAACTGAATTTTGATGGTGCCCCTAAAGGCAACCTAGGTCCTATAGGTGAAGGTGGTGTTATAAGGAATTAAAAAGGAGAGATATTAGCTGCCTATGTAGGTCTTATGGGTACCCAAAAAAATCACATGTAGAGACCAAGGTGGCTCTTTGGGGTATACTATTGGCTTCTAGAATCAACCAAAATAGGATCATTATGGAGGGTAATTTGTTAAATATTCTAAATGCTCAAAAAGGGAAAATAATTCCCTCCCACACTATCAAAGACATCATAGATGATGCCAAGAAAATATTGAGGGGTATGTCTCTCTTCCAAATTATCCATACCTACAGGGAAGGTAACAGGGTAGTAGACCTCTTTACCAACATTGGAGTTGATCTCCATAGTTTAACTAATTATCACAATGTAAGCAATGTTCTTAATGCTTTACAGGTTAAGAATACCAATGTGTGATAGAAACATCTTATCACTACATGTGTATAATATTTATTCCAAGGGGTGGATGTTAATTATGTATATTTTCAAGCATGTCTATAGGAGGGGGTGTAATTACTATAATGTGACTCCAACAGGCTTCCAAAACTCCATTCATATTTTTTAAATCCTCTCCATCCATAACCTTCCTCCTACTTACCTTTACTCTATGGACATCATTTCAATGGGAGGAAATAGGGAAAGGTTGGAACCCATATCTTGCATGGAATTTTATGGCCATAAAAAAGTTTGGAAGAATCTTAAATGCGAGGGCCTCACTAAGTTATTGGAGAGAGTCATGGAGCATAATGCATAAGTGTCCCATGACTTTGTTGTAGCCTATAACAAACTAAAGGTAACCATTCATGGAATAAAAATAACTATTTCAAAGGAACACATTAGGGAAGAAACCAATATTTCCTATGAAGGCATCAAGGCATTCGAAGACAAAATGAAAAAATAGTAGCTACTGTAATGATTCTTCTAGATGAATGACTTCATGAGAACTGATAAGAAAGGCTTCCCTCAGGTTGATCTCCCTTGCTACTAGCCTGATGTTTATCTTCAAGTCATGCACTATATTAATCTTGAAGGTAAAGACACTCTTATCTTTTCCCACCACTTTCTGCTATTGAATCACTTTATTAGATATAAAATTAGTTTGCCTTTCTTTCTGCTTAAGTCCCTCGAATGCACTATTTTTCTACATCAAGTGAATGACACTAACCATATCCTCCACCAAGGGTTTATCCTCCTCCTTGTCAAGTTTATCCAATCCCTACATAGTTGGGAGGTCCCACTAGGGGGATTCTCCTCTAAGGAGGAGTCCTAAGAGGAGTCCCTAGTGGAGGATCCCACCTCAGGATCCCACTAACCCTCTAAGTGCACCCCCAAATCAACCTTTCCAAATCCCTTCTTGAAAACCTCCACCTCAAACTATTCATTCGTAAACCTAATCTGATCTCCCTCGATGTGGGTGCCCCTATGGAGACCACCTAGAAAGGGAAATCCATTATGATTGATGAGATGGAAAGTAATAAATTATAGTTGGATAAATTCAACTCCAAGGTTCAACAAGCAGGGATGGCCCTTGCCAAGATCATATAAAACTAGAATAATTTGCATAGATAGGCTGAGTCTATGATGCAATATTTCATTCAATCTACCCAACCTATCCAAACCCTTATCATTCAATCACCTAAGATCTTGAGATCCCCCCTTAGGGTTCCCCTAAGACCCCCCCAAATAGTCTCCCTTGCAGGTCAAAGGATAGAAGTGACCCCGAATGATCTTCTCTATAAAAGATGTTGAAGGACCCAATAACCATAGAGGGGATAAGATTTCAAGGGTAAAGTGGGACATCCCTATGAAGAATCCTAAAGATGCTGAAGAACCACTAGAGGGTCATCCCTCTTAAGCTTTATTTTTGGTTTTTTAGTTTCCATGATCTCCATATAGTATTATGAATTTTTGATGTTTTGGTTGTTCATATTTTAATTGGCCTATTTAAACTTTATATACTCCACTTTGGTGGTTCTAATATCCCTATAAAACTTGGTTTTTTATCCTATCAAATAAAAAATATATAAGATACCTACAATGGTGAAGTCAAGGTGCCAAAACCAAATGTATGTGTCAAAAACTCTTGAGTTAGAGTCATAAAATATATCCCCTATAAGCACCACCATAATTAGGATGCATCACATCCTCCTTGTCTAAAGGTCCAATGCAGACAACAACACAAGATCTAAAATGGTGTGGTAAGACATCAATGCTATTTGGAACATCCCTATGTCCACTCTCTCCGAAATTAGTGTGGTAAAGCTTACTTGAATAATGAGGGTGTTAGTAAATGCCTTTAAGTGCGTGAAAATTATTAATATCTACAACATCATTCACTATAGAGGGGATTATCTCAAGATGACATAGTTTTTGGATGTGGAATCTCACAAGCTAATTATGCATATGATGTGCACATGGTTTATCCTACTTAGAGCCTTTTGCTTGACCTTCCAACTTTGAATAGTCAAAATAATTAGGAATTTTATTGAGGATAAAGTCATAATAGAGTTTCATCAAAAAATAAATAGGAACCTCATGTTTGTTATAAGGTAGGTAAGTAAAGACCATCTAACATTAGTCCTAAAATTTATCTCTTATCAAATCATGTTGGCACAAGTGGATTGAGAACTATTTGCATGATAATTATAGGCAATGCATTGGTTGTTAGATCAATGGATAATGTGAAAAAATTGTTTTCTATTTTTATTTTTTATCTCAAGCATACTAATTGATGATCATGTTTTAGCATAATAGGACATACGTCTCTTTCCATAAGATACCCATATGTCAATTTGACTCGTATTTGAGTCAACTTTGTCTAGTGATGACTCTGATGTATTTTATAAATAAGTATGGTAGGTGTTGATTGAATGGGAGTACCTCTTTATTGTAATTATCTCTTCAATATGTATTTTATTTTCTACTACATATGTGGCCAAATCCTCTTGACTACTTAGGGGTCTTATGGAAATGTAGAAGGGTTAGGATGGATAGGAATCTTAGGAGAGGTTTGTTGATTTTTTTATTCATCTTGAATTCTCACATTTTATTTTTCACATGAATAGGTTTGATAGGTTATACAAACCAAAAAGTATATGATTTTAAAAAATTAATGCAAATAAAAAAATATATACTAAATTTGGTTTTAATTGGTAGGAATTTAGTTTACTTACCTCTCCTCTTATTATACATTGTTGATTGTCTCATTGAATGATATTTTTAATATATTTAAATAGATTTTGTCAATGTAATTGCATAGAATGTAAGCATGATTTTGATGGTACTAGTGGCATTTCCATGTAATAAAAAGGTTTAACATGTAACTTCAATGTTTTTTTAACTATGTGGAAATAAATGTGTACATGTTATAATGCGTACACATTATATGTTTGGTATTTACCAAAGCTAACTTAAATAATGCATATGTGTTATTTTAATACCATGTACAAGTTTATGCTTATTTTTAATTTTAGATAAAAAATGTCTAATTTATGACCTTTCAAATTTGAATTCTCACCCTTCTAAAAAATAAGGAATTGATTTCAGTGAAATATTTGTTCATGTTTCAAAAATGAATATAATTAGACTTATTGTTAATTTGGCTAGTAAATTTAAATAGTAGATTCATCAAATGGATGTGAAAATTGCATTCCTTAATAGTGATTTATAAAAGGAGATATACATTGAATAACCACAAGGATTTTTGAAAACAAGTCAAGAATTTAGGTTGAATAGATCTTCTTATGACAGGAAGAAGAATATGATTGTTGAGTACATTAAATAATAAGGTTTTATATACATTAAACAATAAGGTTTTGTAAAAATCCCTTCTAGCCCTAATCTAGGATTGATATAGGACTACTTCATTATTGCCTTAGTGTATAAGTGTAGTATAAAAATGACATTACAATACTCTCTCAATCTAAATATATAAATAATTTTTTGGTCAAATTCAAAATGGAAGAATATAAAACTGCTACTACACTATTGAAGTAGGGATGAAATTGTCAACAAGTGATGGTTCATAAATAATAGATGACACATTATTTATACAATTAGTGGGCAATATTTTATATACTACTATAACTAGGCTTGTCATTTCTCATGTACTATGTCTAGTTTCAAGGTTTATGTCATATCCAAAAATTACTCATTGGAAAATAGCTAAAATAATTTTAAGATATGTTAAAAGAACTATAATTTTTTGGGTAGAATATATATCATGTGGTGATATGTCTTTGACATGTTTCATATATTCTGATTGGATTAGATGTGAATATGATCACATATATACTACCATTTTTTGTGTTCAACACTGGCTTAGGTGATATCTCATGACGTATCAAAAATATATAAATAATTGTATTGTCATCAACATAGGAAAATTATACATCAACACTTGAAATTGATTATGAAGTAATATGGTTAAGCATAATACTTGGTGATTTATATTTTACATAAATTTAGACTTCAATATTTTATTGTGACAGTAAAAGTATTTTTTTTTTTTTGGAAAAGAATCATGTTTATTATGAAAGAACAAAACATATTGAGATTCATCATCACTATAGTAAATAATGATTCAAAATGAAGTAATTTGACTTGTCTACTGTAACACTAAAGATCAAACTAAAAATAGTTTCATCGAATAATTGATATATTTTTTAAAATTTAGAGATAAATTATGGGTTAATAGAATTATGTAATTGGGTACCTAATTATCCACAAGACACATAGTGGAAGGTGGGACTCATGTGTTGTGTCTTATGATCATGGGTGAGCATTTAAAGTCTATAGGTCATAGGAAAAAAAATAATGGTTGGGTGTCAGAATGTAAATTTATTAATTAAAATTGTCTAGTTCTAGAATGGTCGACACATACCATCATATAGTCACCACAGACCAGAAATAACTAACCATTAATCAAGTGCATATTTGCCACCAAATCCTTCTATAATCTTATTTAACATTATAAAAATATCTATAACATATATGAAAAAAGAATTCCATTCCTAGTTTAGTTTTTTTCTGAGTGTTTTCTACAATAATGTTAGTTATAGAGGTGTTACTATGAGAGATATTTTTATTTATCATACTCTCTATTTTCAACCACCATTTTTTAGACATTGAGATTCTTTACATATAACTTTTTGCATCACCATCCTTCATATTAAAATGTTTTTAATGATATTTATTAATTTTTTCCACCAAAGTTATGTCCATATATCCCTTATGGATGAGTGTTTCCTTGACTCATGAGTTAATAGATCACCATGAATTGGATCTATATGCATTATTGTATAAAGGGGATGTGTTTTAACTATTATGCAAATAGGATCTACATGAAAAAATCTTAGTGGGACATCACCTATATCAACCTTGGAGACCAAATGTTGTTGCATGTCTAGCCCAATATTATGGGAATACAACATTTCTACATGTCTCTCCAAAACTTCCTTCTTCTCACTTACATTCCTTTATGTGACCTCCCTTGGAATTATCTATTGTATTATATATATACATTGATATAGGCTGATAATGAGGTTTTTTGGACCACTTAAGCATTGTATATATATCTATCCATAACTAAGAAAACATTGAGATTATTGAAGGAAAATAAGGTAAATCCTACAGGGGTTGTGCAGGGCCAAGGGAGATATCAAAAACATATAAATTATATTTGAAATCAAAAGATTTTTCATTAAAACAAAATCAACAATGGTGCCAAGGGAAATATACCTAATCAAATTTAGAGAGTCATGAATGCTATTAATATCATTCTATAGGAATGAAAAAATACACAAATTGGAAACAATAAAGACCAAAGCACACCAAAAAATTAGCACATCCACATAAGTAGGGAGGCACTTTAATAAGGAAAATGGATGAAGAATAAGCTAAGGTTTTGGGTAAATAATGGCATAATAACAAGATAAAATTAGAGTAAACAAATGGTAAGAATGAATTACATTAAGATGTTGTGAAAAGAAACAAATAAAACACACTAGGATAGTCTAAAAAAAGAGAGAAGAAACTAAAAACAAAGCCAAGATAGAGTTGAGTTCAAAAATTCTCAATCCTAATCTAGAAATAAAACACAAATAAAATAGAAAAGCATATAAATGAAGGAAGGAGAAAAGGAAATTATAAGAGTCCAACCACATAGATTTAAATAAAATGAAAAATGAAAGTTAAAGGCCAAAATGTTAAGAAAACTAAAAAATGAGGAGGGAAAAAAATATAAAAAGGAAGGGAGATAAAAGGAAATAAGAAATAAAAAGTAGAGAAAATAAATAAAGACAATAAAATGGATAAAATCCATCCTAATGGACTTGAAGATGAAAAATAAGGCATGTCTCAAAATTTTCTCTAAAATAAGAGTAAAGAGACTAGAATATTTATAGCACTCTTAAAAATCACATAGGTTTCTCCACTCTGGTCAATAATATTATCAATAACCATCAATAGTAATAATATATTTGTTAGGTTGTGGAGCTAAAAGCTTTAACTGTTTGCAGACATGGAGGAGTTGCTGAGTGTCACAGTCACCGGCGTCGATCAGGGCAATCGACGTTGGTCAGGGGTGAACAGAAGGGCAACCGACATCGGCAGGAGTCGGCCAACATCGGTCACCTCTAGTCAGACAAGGACCAACATCGATTGCCTGTGTGGTTCCAAAATTGTTTGTTGCATGAATAGTTAGTTCGTTAAACTGAGTGTTTGCATGTAAAAGGCTAGTTTTGGTCTTGAGTTACGAGTCTAATCATTGTAAATTAGAAGTCTAAGTTATTATTTAAGTGTGGGATCTATTTATAGATCCATTGGCATGTATTGTAAGGTGTGATAGATAGCCATTGTGCTAGTTAGAGTTGATCAAGTGTAGCTCCTTCTAGTTCCACAGATGAGCAAATAGAGGAAGGCAAGGTAGATCCTTCCAATTGTAAGAATAGGAAGAAGTTCTACATGTGTAAGTAAGATCATTTGAGTTGTAGGTTGTTGCAAGTTCATGGGAGATCTACTTGAAGTACTTTGAGTACTTGTGTACTGGTAGGGTTATTACTGACTGGTTGGAGGTGAACACCAATTCTGTGTGTGAGTTGTGTGTTGGGACCATTTTTGGTAGGAGAGTGAACTCTTGATTGAGAGGTGGAAGAAGAACTGGCATCTTCTTTATTGTATTTTCTTTCTGGATGAGTATTAATAGAAGATTGTGTATTGTCTCTCATATTCTGTGCTATTTGTGAATTCTAGTTACTTGTTAATTATGGTATAATTCTGTGTTTAGTTGCTTATACAAGGTAATCATATTGTGCTCTTATTGAGGAGCAAGATCCTGACAAGTGGAATCATAGTTTGTTGTTCTTGGTTCCCCATCAATTGGTATCAGAGCTTTTGGTTGGGTTACTAACAGGTTGTATCAGATCTGGTTAGTGTGTGTTGATTACAGGTTACTCACAGGGGTTTCTGTTTGAGTGGGACTATAGCAATGGTAGAAGAAAGTAAGCTAAGAATGGAGAAGTTTAATGGCAAGAACTATCAATTATGGAGGGTGCAGATTGAAGATTATCTGTATCAAAAAGATTTGTACTTACCGTTGGGTGGGTTACATGCAAGCCTCTGGATATGAAGGATAAAGAATGGAATGTTCTTGATTAGAAGGCTCTGGGATCTATAAGGTTGAGCCTTGCATCATCTGTGATTTCCAACTTATCACAGGCTAAGACAATGGTAGAGTTGATGGAATCTTTGGCAAATTTATATGAAAAATCCTCAGCTTCGAATAAGGTATTTCTTATGAAGCAATTATTTAATTTTCAAATGTTGGAAGGTGGATCTTTACATAGTCATCTTAGTGATTTCCATGGTTTGGTAAACCAGTTAAATTTAGTCAATATTTTTTTTGATGATGAAATTAAGGCTCTCTTAATCTTATGCTCATTACCTGAAAGTTGGGAGAGTTTGGTAATGGCAGTTAGTAATACTGCGTCTACTTCAAAAATCTTAAAAGTGGATGATGTTGTGAGTGTAATCTTGAATGAATAAATTCACAGGAAAAACACAGGTGAATCATCAGGGAATGCTTTGAGTGTTGAAAGTAGGGGAAGGCAAAGATAAAAGATTGAGCATGGGAGATCAAGGTCAAAGATAGGTAGGAGATCCAAGTCTAGGTATGGTAGAATAACCTACTGGAAAGGTGGAAAACAAGGGCATCTAAAGAGAGATTGTTGGGTGAATGAAGATCAGCATGAAGGACATGAAGAAGAAGTAGATGTTGCAGATTTTGTTGCACAGGATGCTCTGGTATGTTCCTTGGATAAAGTAGAATCTTGGGTTTTAGATTTTGGTGCCTCTTTCCATGCATCCCCAAATAGGGATTTTTTTCATGAATATGTCTAGGGAGACTTTGGAGAAATTTATTTAGGGGATGGTAAGCCTTGTCAAATGGTTGGCAAAGGGAAAGTGAAGCTAAAATTACAGACAAGTAACACATGGGTGTTGAAGGAGGTCATGCATGTCCCAGTCCTAGAGTGGAATTTGATTTCTATTGGAAAGTTGGGTGATGAGGGTTGTACAGTAACTCTCACAATGGACTCTTAGAAGGTTACCAAGGGTTCACTTTTTTTAGCAAGAGGTAAGAAAGTAGGTACGCTTTATCTATCTACTTGTATTATTGATTCTCCTTTTGGTTTATCTACTTTAGCTGTAGATTCAAAGTTGTGGCTTAATAGGCTTGGTCACATGAATAAGAAGGGGATGCATGTTCTCAAGTCAAAGGGTATGCTTTTAGATTTGAAAAGTATGGATCAAGGTTTCTATAAGCAAAGGAAGAAAGTGATGTTTCTTGAGAAATCTGATGTTCGTGACAAGAATAAGAAAGCCTTAGTTTTCAAGGAGAAGATGATGGACAGAGATCAACAAAAGGGGCTAAAGAATTTTGAGCAGAGCAAGGTTGATTTAGATAGGGTTTTGATCCAAAATGAGCTTGCGAGTAAAGGTCATCGCTCGCAAGTAAAACATAGATACCAACGTTGATTAGAAAACTGACGTCAGCATCCAAATGGGGACTGACATCGGCTATGTGTAGCCTAACGTCGATGACTCCAGATAGATAAACACCAGCGTCGGTCAGGGGGAACTGACGTTGATGATGAGGCAATCGCATGGAACTGACATCAGTTGGGTGCAGACTGAGATGTGACTGACATCGATCACTGAGATGGATTTTGGGTAGATAACAAGCTGTTAGGGAGTCTCAAGTGCCCATATGGAGGACTTAAAGGGTAAGTAAGCCTCAAATTCATCATTTCCCTTCTTTACACTACTTGTTGCTCACTGATGGTAAAGAACTAGGAAGTTATTAAAGAAGTAGAGCAGGTAGATCCAAGAAACAGTGGGAGCTTGGCATGGATGAAGGATGTGATTTCTTGGAGAAGAACCAAATGAGAGTTTTTGGGTGGAGTTGCTAGCTGGAAGAAAGCACTGAGAGATGAATGGATGTTCAAGATAAGGAAGAGTAGGAATGGACATGTGAGATGGAAGGCCTGGGTATATGGTCTTGAGTAAGCTATAGGACAATGGAGGTTTGACCATTGTGTTTCTCTTTACTAGGTTGGATAATATTAGCTACATTATCCTATTTCTGTATGTTGTGCTTGTAGTAGGGTCACATATGCAGGGAGTTGTTGAACTAAAGGTAAAGTTAGTTCAGATGTATGTCATGAGGAATTTGGGAGCAACAAGATTCTTTGGCATGAGTGTGTTCTAGGGACATGGAAGGTCACAAGTTGACTTTATCTTCAGATGAGTGTGTGAAACCAGTGAGCACACTGATGGTTGGATAGTTTTATGAATAATGTTCTGATTCACATAATGAGGTTAAGTATATGGTATGTACTAGACCTGAGTTTTCCCAAGAAGTGGGAGCTATCAAAAAGTTTGGAGCCAATCTAGGAAAGAAGCACCAAAGGGCAGTTCAATGGATTCTCAGATATTTGAGAGGGACCAACAACAGGTGCACATGCTATGCAGGGTCAAGTTCTTTTCTACATAGGTTTGTAGATGTGGATGTGGCAGGTGATTTGGATGATAGGAGGTGCACCATAGGTTATATGGTGGTTGGTCTTCAAGGGTGATCTTGAAGAGAGATACAATGCCAAGAAACAAACTAGATGATGTACAGGTATAGGTATAGTTGTAGCTATTTATCTCCAAGTGAGAGATTGTTAGTTTGTGGAGCTAAAAGCTTCAACTATTTGCAGACATGGAGGAGTTACTGAGTGTCACAGTCACCGACGTCGATTAGGCCAATCGACGTTGGTCAGGGGTGAATAGAAGGGCAACTGACATTGGCAAGAGTCAGCCAACGTTGGTCACCTCTAGTCAGATAGGGACCGACATCGATCACCTGTGTGGTTCTAGAACTGTTCATTGCACGAATAGTTTGTTCGTTAAACCAAGTGTTTGCATGTAAAAGGCTATTTTTGGTCTTGAGTTGCGAGTTTAATCATTGTAAATTAGAAGTCTAAGTTATTGTTTAAGTGTGGGATCTATTTATAGACCCATTGGCATGTATTGTAAGGTGTGCTAGATAGCCATTGTGCTAGTTAGAGTTGAGCAAGTGTAGCTCCTTCTAGTTCCATAGATGAGCAAATAGAGGAAGGCAAGGTAGATCCTTCCAATTGTAAGAACAGGGTGATCTGCAGGTTGTTGCAAGATCAAGGAGAAGTTCTACATGTGTAAGTAAGATCATTTAAGTTGCAGGTTGTTTCAAATTCATGGGAGATCTACTTGAAGTACTTTGAGTACTTGTGTACTGGCAGGGTTATTACTGACTAGTTGGAGGTGAACACCAATTCTGTGTGTGAGTTGTGTGTTGGGACCATTTTTGGTAGGAGAGTGAACTCTTGATTTAGAATTACTGGGAGCCCTTGAGGTGTGGGAAGCCTCTAAGAGGTGGAAGAAGAAGTGGCATCTTCTTTATTGTATTTTCTTTCTAGATGAGTATTAATACAAGATTGTGTATTGTCTCTCATATTTTGTGCTATTTGTGAATTCTAGTTACTTGTTAATTCTGGTATAATTCCATGTTTAGTTGCTTATACAAGGTAATCATATTGTGCTCTTATTGAGGAACAAGATTCTGACAAGTGGAATCATAGTTTGTTGTTCTTTATTCCCCATCAATATTTAATATATTTACATTTAATCAATGTCTATACCAACTGCATAACATTTTTTACTAGGGTAATCCATGTCCACCTTTGCAAACCAATTTTTCATTGAATTACTTTCCCCTAAAAAATGGTTAAAATATATGATATTAAAATTGTATTTTTATATAGATAATTTTTTTTGTATAATACAAAAGTTTAAAATTTTGGCATCCAAACTTATTCATCTCGTCAATTAGAATATTTGAGTCTCATTCAACATCTAGGTTTTTTATTTTAATTTGAGGAGCTAAATGTAAACCTGTCATTAATCCTTCACCCTCAATAATATTAATATTTTGATAACCAACACAAAAGGATTCAAAGGCCTCAATGTTTTTATTACAATATTTGATGATGCAACTTGATCCTAAAAAACATGGGTTCCACTTAGAGGTTAAATAAAAAATAGGATATATCATTATTATGTTAGAGACACCCACTTTGATTTAGGTTTGCTACCTTTAATATTTAATTTGATTGATTCCACCCTATTGACCATTGATATGTGCATAAGGAAAAAGTTTAAAAATAATATAAGTCTAATGATTCATATGTGAGACACCTAGAATCACTTAACAAAATTTACAATGAACATAATAAATATAAGTGAAATAAGAAAGAGGATGCACAAAAGAATCAATGTGAAATTATTAGGTTAGAATCAACATATATTTTGGAGGAAAATTATACGGTATAATATGATAGGTGTAACACATCTAAATAAAAATGTAGATTATGTGGGATCAATATGAGTTGATAATAATATGTTGATAGGTTAAGATAGTATGCTAAGGGGGATGGATATGTGTAATTATAGTAGCTAAATAAGGTACATGTGGTGATAACAAATTAAAAAACTATAAGAGTTCAAATGTGTATAGGAATGTTGTTTAAATAGGGGAATCGACCTCTCATTCAAGATACTTCGACTTGGAAACATTTTAAAATTTTTAGATGTTGACACTACATTATTTACACCATTTATAGTCAACTTCTAAAGTCACCTTAATAATAACCCTTACTTTATATTTTATATTCACATTTCAAGGGAATATTTAGAGGATGACATTAGGATATCTTGAGAACATGTGACATTATTAGGTAATATTGGCATGCCTTTAGAGGTGACTTTAAGGTGTATTTGGGTCTCTTATAGGTGATGTTGGGGTGAATTAATTGTTGACATTGGGGTGAATTTATATATTTCACTAGGGGTGAAATTAAGGGGTCCCTAAAATATATTATATTTCCATCCTTAATGTGACTTTAGTCTACGACTTATTTTTTTTCTTCACTAAAGTCCCATATTAAGTCAAATTTAATTCTAGATTATTATATATAAGTATAAAAAAGTGATATTGATAAAATAATTGCATAATTTTACAAAGTGTTTGTAATGAATTGGATAAGGGCATGAATATTGTGTTGAATTTAGAAATAGGGCATGGATATTATGTTGGATTGAGAAAGAGGGCATGCATATTGTGTACAATTAATAAAAACATGGCATCATTTTTTGAGTATCTATAGTGAATCAAGTATTTGTTGAATTATGCATTAAAGGTTTATTTAATATGAGGTGGAATCTCACTACAATAAATTAAAGGTGAATCAAATACTTTTCACATTAAATTAAGGGAAATTAGGAATGGCGAATTGCAAAAGTTAATTGTATAAATCCCATATTTTTTACGTACATATTTCCATCTCATAATTTTCATTACATATTTTGTAATTACTCATTATTGAACTATATAAAAATAAATATGCATTTAATTTTTGGCATGATTTTTTGGGAGAGATAGATGTAATTATTAGTGCTTGAAATTATTCAATATTTTCATATGTATTGCCTTTGATCCTTATCAATCCCATTTTTTAATTTTTTAATATGTTTTAGAGATTGAATTTTGGGTATTAAAACCACAATTAGTATATGATATTATCACATGATTAATTTTTATTTCATCCGCTATCCAAGTGTTCCAAGGTGAAATCTTATTTTGAGGTCTTGGCTAACTATTAGGGTGTAGGGAAAGCACATGATGGAGCTAAAATTTAATACGGGATGTTGACTGATGCTTGTAAAGGGCCTAAAAATTTACATGAAATACATTATCATTTATATTCTAATAAGTTCTTAGTGAAACTCTAATCATAATTCAACCCCCTATGTCTCATAGGGATCCAAAATAAATGCATTCATATTGAAACATAAATATATGATTGTGCACATAAATATATCTTAATAAATTTTTTAAAATAAATATGGTAAGTTATGTATATGATAATGTACATTATGCGCATCTTATATTTAAATCTAACACAAATTATCCTCTATATCCTCACTTCAAATTTTCTTATACATCCCTTTTATGGATTTTGAAACTAGTGGCTCTTTATCTAATCTTGTATTATTTTGTTTTACTATCCATGAAATATATTTTAGTTTATATGCTTATTAATAAATAGTTTTCATTTTTTAGGGAAATGAGGGTGATCCACTTAATCTACCACTATGGAAAAGTGACAGAGGTTGAAGAGGAGGATTTAGAATGAGACACAATATTTGTGAGAAAGTTTAGTTTTTGAGGTAAATACAAATATGGTTATTGCTTTTGATTCTTCATTAATACCCTCTATGATAATATTTAGTTCTACAATCAGTAAATGAAATAAATCACATCCTTCTAATTATAAGACATATAATGAAAAGGAGGAGATGAAAAGTACTCAATAAAATATTCTAGTTTAATTATATTTAAGGAATTAACCTAAAATAAAGGGTATGTATTGTAAAAAAATATGAGTAGGATTCTGTGGGTGATTTAGAACTTCTAGGAAAATATACATGGGATTATATGATGTATATTTCAAAAAATTAAAGCTTTTGGTGTGTGAAAAATGAAGGAGCCACTTCTTGTAGTGTTTAGAACTTTTATATTTTAAGGTAAAATATAAATGATATGATCATATACTATATTTGGTGTGATTTTGAGTCTCTTTTTTGACCCCCTCATTGTGGGATAAAAAACCTTTCAAGATTATGCCATTCACATACTCCCTATAGACACATAAATTTAATCTTAGTGTTTATAATGTTTGATATTGACATCCTTAACTTGCTTGGCCCATTCACCATTATGATAACTTATAATCTATATGTGATCATTTTTTACTCTGAAAACTATCTTGAAATTACTTATATAATGATTCAAACATCCCAATATTACTTATAGACCCATGCCAAATTAGTTTCATTAGTCTTTGTCCTTATGGGATATGACTAAACTAGGTTAGATAGGGCCACATTGTAGCCTTGTCCCCAACACCTTAAAATTAAATTTTTAAATTTAATATATTTCACTTAACCCCTTCCATGATTTTAGAAAGGTCAGTTAACATAAATATTTGAAATATTCCAATATATAAGCACATCAAGGCTTATCCAAACATATGTATTAATTACTTGGAAATTCTACTACACAATGAGTAAAAGATCACTATTCTTCTCAATTTTAATTATGAATAATTATAAAAGTCATATGCCAAGCTTAAATATGTTTTAGTGTAGTTCAAGGGCACTAATTATAATTTTTAAAAATTAATCTATCTATTTGCATTCATCTAGCAAAAGGAAAAATTCACACACTCACTCTAATTTGGATAACTACATCAACATGAGTCCCTTTTGGGTTATATAGGAATCACTCAAATTATGTATGTTTTTATGAGGGTAGTTAGGATATACCCTAAACCTATACACCCCTTTTGGAATTTGATATCTATTGTGTTTGTTGTGAATGATCTAGCATTTTATGTTTTAAAGGTCTCCACATGGTAAATTGGTAGATACATAAAATTAGAAAACCCTAGTAAACAAGTGCATAGACCCATATCAAGAAATTAGTCACATAGTTAACTAGGATGTAGTCATAGTCAACAGATAAGACCATAGATTGGATATGTATTCCTAGCATAGCCTTGCCCCAACATAGTTTAAATTTTTAATTTTAGACACAACACAATACACAGGTCTTCCCATACACTTTCCAATCATAATCAACCTATATAGTCATCATAATATCTATTTGAGGGAAGTTTACATATCTATTGGTCCATTTTCTATTTTTAGCTAATTTACAATTCTATAAATTCTATATTTTACTTCTATATATGTATATTTACTATATATGAATTTTGAAAGTTTAGATCTATTAGTTTTATTCATTTTAATTTTTTTTGGTGAACCCACTATTTGTTAGAATTAGCCACAATATCTAATGAATCTAATAGAAAACATATATAAGAAATAAAATAATAATAATAATAATAAACAATAACTGTATATCCAAGATAATAACTAAAATGAATAAATAACTCAAATATGATTAATTACTCTGATAATTCAATATTAATCTGATGTAGAATACACAAATAGCCATTGCTTATATAGAGTAAGGCATGCATGATAAAGATCAGGGAACTCAAACAACATGTGTAGTTTAACTAATATCTGACCACATGAATAGTGGAGTGCAACTCCACACTAACAAGATAGGTGTCCAACTTGTGTAAATGATCAACACAAGCTGACTACTAGTTAAGCAATCTTATCTTATCTTACCCTAAATAGTGAAGTGGAACTCCACTGTAACAAGATAAGTGTTTAAGTTAACTAATAACTAAGCAAGCTTATCCTATCTGGTGCAAATTATTAATAAACATAATAAAATAATTACAATAAGTAATTAGTGCACCAAAATAATAAATAATAAATACAATTAAATGCAATAAAGAAAATAAATGTACCAACACCCCCCATAAGTGAAGCTTAGGTAGGGATATGTAGATAAGAGTCCCGATAATGTGTAGCCATATTAGGTACTCTATACAAATAGATGAGGAAAGGAGAAAATTTGAAGGAAAAAAACTCCTCCTCAAAATGAAGGTCTAGGAGACCGCCCTGAAGAACTAATGTCCCCTAAAGAACTGATGTCCCATACCCCCAAAAGATATTGCAAGTAAATATACCTGCTCTTAGTGAAAGGTTTACTAAAAATATCTAAAATTTTCTCCTCCATAGGATAATATTGAAGATCAATGGTCTCTACCTGAATCAACTCCTTGATAAAGTACATATGGATCTCTATGTGTTTGGTTCTCTAATGATGAACCAATTTCTTCGATATCTGGATAGTGCTCTAGTTGTCAGAGTATATGACTAATGGCTTTTGAAATGGAACACTAAGCTCAGTGAGAATATTCTAAAGCTAAATAGCCTTAGTAGTGGCATTAACAACACCATGATAGTCGGCCTTTGTAGATGAAAGAGTAATAGCATTTTGCTTCTTGATCTATCAACAAATGGGGCTGGATCCAAAGTGAAAGTTGTAACCAAAAGTGGACTTATGATAATCATAATCACTAGTCTAATCAAAATCTATGTATCCCACCAAGTCTAAACTTGTACTTGATATATAGTGAATCATGTATCTGATAGTGACCTAAATATAGCTCAAAATATGCTTGGTATCTTTCTAATGAAGCTCATGTGGTGTCTGCATAAATCATGAAACCATGCCAACTACATATGAAATATTAGGCTGTATATGATTCAAATATATGAGGCTGCCTACAAGTTGGTAATATAATGTGGCATCAACTAAGGGAGTGTAATAATGAACCTCAAATCTAAATCTAGATAAGAAAAGATTTAGTGTAGGCCTATAATCAACCATGTGAAATTAAGCTAACAAGTCCATGTCATACTTGGGCTATGAAAGTGTAATCCAAAAAAAAGACTATGATATATGAATCCCAAGAAAATAGTATAATAGGCCTATGTATGTCATAGAAAACCTATCATGAAGTGTAGTCTTAACACTACTAATGATGGATGTTGTGTTCCCTATAACAATGAGATCATCAACATAAAGAACTAAGTACAATAGTGAATCCTCCTATCATAAAATGTAGACATTCAGATCTGAGTGACATCTCAAAAACCCAATTGAGAGAAGAAATGTGTCCATCTTGGAATACCAAGCCCTAGGGGCTTGTTTTAGACCATAGAGAGACTTCTGTGAGTGGCACACCAATGAAGAATCTTGAATGAACCCCTGTGGTTGCTCCATATATATCTCCTCATGAAGAAATGTGTTCTTCACATCCATCTGATGTACAACCCAGCCATGCACTACACCAATAACTGTATCAAGTAAATGGAATTCATCTTAGCAATAGGTGTAAAGGTTTCTATATAGTCAATGCATTTTACTTGGGAAAAACTTTTGGCCACTAATCATGTTTTATACTTATCAATATTTCTATCCACTACAAACTTAGTCTAATGTATCCACCTACATCATACTATTTTTCTTCCCTTAGGAAGAGAAACAAGATCCCAAGTGTTATTTCTAATCAATGAGTCATACTCTTCTTCCATTTCTAAATCCCACTCAATTGTCCCTATGGCTTCTTGAAAATACTGTGGATCAAAGGTTATGACAATATAGGAATGTGGTAGATCACGCTATGATCATGTTCTCCTTCTATCTGATGGATCCCCAATAAGAGGGTTTGCATCTGATAAAGTCTATCTATTCCACAAAGGCATCAATGGGTGAGGATCTGGAGGATGAGGAAGAACATGACCTACTAAACCTTGTTCGGGAGGTATTACCTCATCATCCTTATGAGTAGATGAAGTAGGAGTATCATCATCATTGCTATCTGATTCTTCTAAAGAAGAAGAATGAAAATTTTTATAAGACAAGTCTAAAGGACTTTCTTCAAAGTAAATACTTCTCTCTATAATAAGCTCATGTGAATCTAGATTAATGAGCTGATATCCCTTAACATCATCAAGATATCCCACAAATATGCAAGTTTGGATTTATTGTTCTAAAGAATGGTGCTTGTTTGAAGGTATGTGATCCCATGTTAGACTGATGAAGACTATAAAATGATGAACATCTACCTTCCTATTACACTAATCTTCAAGAGGTGTTATCCCCTTTAAACCTTTATGAGGAACTCTATTCTATATATATGTAGCACAGTTAATCACTTCTACCCAGTACTCAAGTACTAATGATTTTGCATAAATTATACAACTTACCATCTCTTTTAGGAATCTATTCTTCCTCTCTGATACACCATTATATTGAGGTGTGTATGAAATTGAATTCTGAAGATAAATTTCTTCAAGAGCACAAAATTATTCAAATTTATTGTTCACATATTCCCTTGCATTATCTATGCGGAGGATCTTGACATACTTCTGATATTATTTTTCTGCTAGAGTTTTAATCTTTAGAAATATATCAAATACTTCACTCTTGAATTTCAAAAAATAAACCCAAGTATATCTAGAATAGTCATCAATAAATGTAAGAACATATCAAGTTTTACTAAAATAAAAAGTAGGTAATGGACCCACTAAATCACTATGAACAAGTTCAAGGACTTGTGTATCTCTCCAAGCATTTATCTTATCAAAATTATCCTCTAGAGGTTTGCCTAAGGCACAACCATGACATACACCCCCTGAAAATTGAATCTATGGAAGTCCTATAACCATCTCCTATTGACCAAGCTATTATAAATATTAGCAGTTCAGATGACCAAACCATTCATGCCATAGCTTATTCATTGAATCAATGTGTGAGAGCAAAGCTATAGAGGAAGACTGAGGCAAAAAGTAGGAGAATGAATAAAACCAAGTATTATTTTTGAATTTTCCCACTAAAACTAAGGCATTATCCTCTAATTTTTTGATTGATATAGAATCAGGTGTGAACTCAACTTTCTTACTAGTATCAAAGTGAGTGATTTGGTAGATAGAGAGAAGGTTAGTTGATAACTCTAACACATAGAGGACATCCTCAAATATACCACTATCAACATCAACTATACCTTTTCCTATAACATCAACCTTAGAATCATCACCTATGAGAATATGAGGCAAGGAACTTGGTTCTAATTTAGAAAATTATTCTTGATTAGAACCCATATGACATGAAGCACCTGAGTCAATTTCTTATGATTTGGGAGAATTTTCTATTGTAACTAGTGCCATAGCTTTCCCTTTACCTTAATTTCAAGAAGTGAAAGAATCCTTTGATTGATTGATGTTATTATTTTTTAGAAGACCCTTAATTTCATCAATCTCTTTCTTCCAACAATCTTGTTCACTATGAAACTCCTTTTTGTAATAAGGGCAAGGAGTGTCAGTCCTTTTTTGTGAATCTCCTTTCTTATTAGTGGATTTATAATCTCCTTGTGAGGAAGATTGTTTCCCTTTATTCTTATCTTTCTGTGACTTATTCTAATTATTTTGATTCTTTTTACTTGAACCTATATTGGATGTTGATGTTGAAACTTTCTTATGCTAAGGTTGACTTGCAATTAGAGCTTGAGATTTGGATAACTTGATTAGACCCATAGCTATTAACTTTTCTTCTTTAGTCATTAAAATCTTAGAGAATACCTCAAAGGTGGGCATTTGATATGATGTGTCCAATGTGAGCCTATGAGTATGAAATCTAGAGACAAAGGATGAATATTCAAGACCTAATTTATGTAAGACACTAAAAATCAACTGAGTATCTTTTTTATAAATTTTACATTCAGAAAGTTGTGTTCTAAGATCTATGACTTTAGTGATGTAGTCTTGTATTGTAGCATGATTTTTAGGATCCAAACTAATGAGTTCATTGTCAATTGGTAACCATGAACCTCATCTATTTTACCAAACAATGATGCTAATTTATCCTAAGCCTCTTTTAGAGTTGTACATTTGTCAAGATGGAAATTCAAATATAAAGACCATAGTAGTTTCAAAGAGAAAGTGCTGTAACTCTTTTGCATTAGTAGGTGGAGTAAGAAGAGTTGTTATGTAAGGCATATATCCTAACATCATTGATGCATTCCAATAATTCTATTTACATGTGTTATAATTATATGTTATTAATAATGGGAACTTAGGATTTCCCATGATGCCTTTGGAAATAAACCATCACAAAGCAAAAATCAAAGTACAGAACACACCACAAACCCCCCCTAAATTACTTAGTTTTATCCCACTCAGCAAGTATTTTTTGGCACTCTATAATTGAGTGAAATTATAAGGTTAGATTATAATTTTTTTAGTTTACAAAAAGCTCAATTAGGCCCTCTAGTCTACAAGTATAAAAAATATGCACTTTATTATAAATTTTTTGCACCAATGTGTTGTGCTCAAAAAAATATTAAACTTTTTAAAAAAAATGGGACCTCAATATGAGTTCATATGTGAAATTTATGAGCCTCTAAAGTTACAAAAATGAGGACAGACAAGAGCTACTGTAGAAAAATCTAAATTCTAGAAAATCTAGAAAAAATTGAAAATATAACAGTGAAGAGCATGAAATTTTAAGCTATTTCAAAAAAATTACTCAAAAATACCTCTTGGTGTTCAAATGGCAGGGTCTTAAAATTACCCTTTCAAATCTTCATGCTGATCTGTGAGGCCTACCAAAATAAATAAATAAATAAAATTTCGGTCTGCATAGTCCGTATGGTCTGTACGACCAAACCTGAGAGCAAAAAAAAAAATTCTTTCAGGGTGACTATGTCTAAATTGGACAAATTTTATATGGATCTATAGGTTTTGACATCTTTTAAACACAACCATGAGGTCCATTTTACTCAAAAATGCTTCAATTTTTAGGTACCCACTAGATTTGGGCGTGGTGCTTCTGGATCAAACCCTTACCACTTTCACCTCTTGTGCCCAATTTGGACAAAATTGCAGACTATTTTGACTATCTTGAGCACTCTAAACTCAATGGTGAGCTCATAAATTCTCCACAAAGCTCTAATTTATACCTATATACAATTTTTTTCCTATATCTAGATATTTTCTCTTAAAGATTTAGCAATTTATAGATTCAAAATAGCTCTGGTACCATGTTAGAACTAGTTATAGGATCTAATGAATCAAATAGAAAGCATAAATAAGAGATAAAATAGTAATAGTAATAAATAATAATTGTATATCCAAGATAATAACTAAAATGAATAAATAACTCAAATATGATGAATTACTTTGATAATTCAATATTAATCTAATGTAGAATACATAAATAGCCATTGCTTATATAGAGCAAGGCGTGCATGATAAAAATTAGGGAACTCACACAACATGTGTAGTTCAACTGATATCTAACTACATGAATAGTGGAGTGCAACTCCACACTAACAAAATAGGTGTCCAATTTGTGTAAATGATCAACACAAGTTGACTACTATTTAATCAATCTTATCCTATCTTACCCTTAATAGTGGAGTGGAAATCCACTGTAACAAGATAAGTGTCTAAGTTAACTACTAACTAAGCAAGCTTATCTTATCTAGTGCAAATTATTAATAAACACAATAAACTAATTATAATAAGTAATTAATGCACCAAAATAATAAATAATAAATAATAAATACAAGTAAATGCAATAAACCAAATAAATGCACCAACACTATTTTTAGAACATTGTTTGCTATTTTATTGATATCGTCTTAGGATTTCATTCAAATTTATGCAAATTTTTAACACTGAAAGAAAATAACCTTCAACCTTGTATATAAATGTGACACACAATAAGCCAAACTTATTTGACCTTGGATTTAATCTAACACTAAAGAAGCTTCCTTATCACCTTCGATAAATTTGACACAAAATCTCTTTCTTTCAACCTCAAATCAAAATTTGTTGATATCTATACATAAAAATATTTTAACTTTATTTTATAGATCTTATTTTTAGAAACTATGTTCTTAAAATTTTAAAATTACTTAGTGATTGTCATTATGGGCTTGTAATGATCTATTTTATATACATCTTGGTGTGAAGGTCTTATCTAATAATCATAGCCAATGTACAACACTAAAAATAGGATTTAGTTTTCACATGCCTCATAATATATTTGAAATGCTTAGGATCCCTTGTTTATACCATATGGAGCCTCTTTTATCCATTTGATTTATGGTGCACCTAATAATATTGTATTTCCCAAGTAAGTTACTCTCATTATAACCTAAAAAATAAGGTTAGTGGGTTACAAACATGGTTTTTCCTTTGTAGTTAGTGATCTTGAACATTGATCCCACACAATCATTCAAACATTTTTGGATCACCCTTACACATTTATTTTTTATTTTACTATATTCATAGTCATTAACATTACTTGATTCATATTGCATTGTATGCCTCTAAGGCATAGTGCTAGATTAAGTGGCATTTATATTTCACATATTTAGCTTCGTTTGGTTTCTTTTACAATGAAAAGTCATGATATTTTTTATCAAAATAATAATGCTACTATTCAAATTCCTTGGTCCCCTACATATGAAGTTTAAATTGAAACCGATAGGACTATTATGTACAAAATGAACATGAACTCATATTAATGCACATGAGCTTAATCAAGTAGATCAAAATCAAGTCTAATAATTATCTGAATTTTGTCAAGGTATTCAATAGAACTCCCACAAGGTGAATAATATCATTAGTCTCATTTTAGCATCAAAATATGAACATCAATATAATTTTCCCACATATATACCACAATATTTCCTTTTCGGGTTTTAAAATCCCCTAATTCTAATGTTACAATATCTACTATTACATCTATTCCTATTCATACAACTTTAGGTACCTCTATATCAACATATCTTAGTTTAGGAACTTCACTTGGTTTCTAACATGTATCCATGTCTATGCCTACTCATGCTACTTATACTCCCCTAATTAGCTATTAAAATTTTAATCTTGAACATGCACTTCATGTCTTATAAGGTAATATTTCTCACATTGAGAAAACTATATATCATATTATCCCATCTATGGACTCATGTTCTTTGTTATGTAACCCTTTGGCAGCAAAAATTTCATCTTATCCATTAATAGTTAGTTTTATGGATCCTAAGCTTCTTATATATGAAACCAAAGGTGACCCTGAATAACATTTGCATGAATTCCATGCAACCTATCTAGATTATGTAGATAATGACAAATTTTGAACAAACCTATTTCTAAGAAGTTTCAAATAATATGCTCTTATATGTTTCTATGATATTCCTCTTCAATCAATAAAACATTTCAACCATTTGTAAAATCAATTTTTAACAAACTTTGTTATCAACATTGGTGAAAAGATATCATATGATCAAATTGCAAAGGTCAAATAAGGGTCTAATGAAATAATCAATGAATATGTTCTAAGATTCAAGAATATGCTAATGAAAAAAAAAATGAAATGGATGATAATGAGATCTAAGGTATTTTTACTCAAAGTTTTCTATCTCCACTTAAAGAGTATTATGTTTGATAAGTTGAAATATTTTTATGAGTTATGCCATATAGTGAAGGAGTGAGGCCAAATTGATTGATTTTAACAAGATAAAGTATAATTTAAATTATCCTTCTATTTCAAATTTTAAGTTAAAAATCAATTCAAATTATGAGATCAAACCAAATGAAATCAATAATGAATCTAAGATTAAAGTTAATTCTATCTCACACCCAATATAAAATCTTTCATTACAAACTCCACCAAGGAGGTAATTCGGTTACCTTCACCTTCTTATGTGTTATTGTAAAATCTACTTGAATTTAATCTCATCAATCTTACCCACTAATGGAAGTGGACATGTATAGACTAAAATCTTATTTTTCTGATGACAATGCATATTGTGACTATCATAGATGTATTGGAAACTCTACAAACATTTTTTTTAGGATTAAGTAAAAGATTCAAGATAGTATTGATGATAAAATGATTGATATTAGAAAAACTAATGAAGAGACTAAGACACAAGTAAATGAAAATTCAAAGCTCAAAATGTATAAATATCCTTTCCCAAATCATGAAGCAAATAGCAAAGATAATTATGAATTACATTATTCTTTTAGTGTGCATCCTCTTCCTTCTACATATGGACATCCAATTGATAACTCATTGGTATAGTTACTAGCATACATATCTTAGATAAATCTATGTAAAATACATCAATAAATATCATTCTAAAGGTACTCATAATTCAATATGATATAGGCGCCTCGAGAATGATATATATCAATGTATTTTACATAGATTTATCTATGATATGTATGCTAGTTTCAAGGAGAAGAAGAAACCAAAAGTTTCATCAAAAAAGGGTTCATGAGGGTGGACTTACTGATAAAATGGCTGAATGTAAGGTTGAATATTATGCATTACATCACATTGGAATGGAGGCATATGGTAATCTCTTCACACTATTTTTTTTTGCTTTACCATTTTAAGGGTCATATTATTAGTCTTCCTTTCTTTCTCCTGAGATCTCTGGAAGCCTCGATCTTGAATTTTAAGAATAATCCCTTGGTAGATCTTATCCACCAAGGATTAATTCTATTGCTAGTTAAAAAGGGAAAACCCCTATGGTCAAAATTAGTGATGGAAGAAATCAATATTACTAGCGAATAAGAATATTTAGGTAGAGAAGAGGAATTTTTCATAGAATCTAAGTTTGAGAAAGTAGGGACAATAGGTGACCAAAATGAATGTGTTGGATGGGATTTTATGCAAGAGGAGCCTAAAATGAGAGGTAATGACATGGGGGTTCCCAAAATCATGACCCTGATTACTATTAGGGCTTAGGATTTCCTAAATCCTAAGATAAATGAAGACATTGAGTAGTCTCTTGAAAAGTTATATACAAAGATGTCCATCCAAAAACTACTATGCTCAAATATTTTGGATGAGTTTGAAAAATTAAAAGGTCTTCTGGTTCAAGGAACCTCTAATCTAAGCTTTGGCAAGGAGAAAGTCAACATGGCTGAGTTCATTCCCCATGGCTATAGAACCACACACAATTGCAGAGTCGAGGAAAATAGTAAGGAAATTGAGTAAGGGAGGGAGGAATTAAAGCTTGATGACACGGATCACAAGAGGTAAGATGAGGAGAAAGAGTAATCATATGGGAACCAAAATAGAGGAAAGAGTAACAAAGAAGAGAGCATTGAGACCAAGAAATTGGTCTATTACTCTGAGTTTGAATAGTTAGTCTTGTTAGTTTAGTAGTCTTGGTCTATTTTGATTTTTTGTTGAATCTTAGTGACTTTTAGGCTGAAGGTGTCTTTTCCCATTAGGTACTAGGTGTTATATTGTTTTATTCTACTGATATATCATGCTTATCTTCCACTTTCTTTTGTAAGGGTATGGGACCCATCAACCTATTTATTAACCTATCTAATAAAAAATATAGAATATAAAAAATTATATAAAATCTTTAGAATATTTTTTCTAAATTTATATAATACTAATATTTAAGTGATTATAGTCTCTCTCACACACATGATGGTTTGCATGTATTCCTATGAGTTATTAAATATAAAAATAAATAAGGATAGTAAATATTATTATATAATAATAAAATCTAAAAACGTCAAAGTATGTGATAAGATAATATGAGAATTTTTATTATAAAAAGATAAAAAATTATTAAATAATTATATAGTTCATAATAATTATTTAAATTGAGTCTAAATTCTTAATAGATTATGTTTTAATTTTTATTTTAATTTTCACATTTATTAATTAAAAAATTCAAAATAATTAATTTTTTGGGAAGACATAAAAACTTGACTCATTTTTAAATAAATAACTCAACTATTTTTAATTATTATTCCATTCTTATATTCATAATAAATTATGGAATTTAATGTAAAATGTTGTTAACCCCAAAACATTGACTGTTTAATTCAAAAATTATATATTCTATTATATGAATTGTGAAAAAAACTAAAAATATTATTCACATAATACTCAAATTAATGTCAATTTCAAATTTCCCTATTATAATTAAATAAATATAAATTTAAAATTACCATATAATCATCTCAAATACATTATAGTCAAACAATTTTACAATCCAACACCTTAGATTTTACTATTTTGGGGTATTGTAATCAACGTAATAACACTTGATTAAATATGTTTTAAAGTACATTTGAAAAGAAATTGACTCTAAATTTCCTTGCTAATAAGGATTGATTTGAATATATTAAACTAAACTCTATGTGCAAGCACCATTTATATTGTTGACATCCACCAACCAAAAAAAAAAGATAAAATAAAATATCCATTTATAAGCCCATTTGTAATGGTTTCAATCCAAATGGGAGAATGATTTAAAATAGAAGACAATTATACTAATCTTAAATAATTTATTTTTCCTTTAAATTATTAACATGTTATTATAGTTCAAATATGTTTCAATCCATAATAAAAGTGACATGCTAAGAAGGGCATGTTGCTAAAAATTTAAAGTATATGATATCACTTACAGTAGTGCCACATACCCAGAGATATAAGAATGTTGTGTTTTTCACATGGAATATCTAATTAAGGAAAATAGTTTCCCTTACCCTAATTAAATAAACATAAACATGATTAAATTAATCATCAGCCATTTGTGCTCATCTTAAAAAATGACACCTTCTTGTTATTGGTTGCTTGAAGGTTGTGAAAGATTCTTTGAAATTTGCTAGAGCATGACCCTAATTTCTTCACATCTACATGCTTGATGATATTGCTATGTTTTTTATTTCTAAACTCTTTTTATAATTAGCTACTTTGACAAGGGTTTTATAACCAATCTCTTCTATATGTTTGGCATTTTTATCAAATCCATCAAATTTTACTTTTAACAATAATTATTTTGCATCATCTACTACATCAGGTGTAGTTGTAGCTACAAGTGGGCTCTTTTAAGTTACAGTAGGTGCAGGTGGTTTCAAACCATTTATAAATAATTTGATATGTATTTTCTTTCCACACTCATTTTTTGATCAGTTGCTTTGACAAAGGTTTCAAAACTAATCTTTTCCATGTGCTTGGTATTTTTATCAGATCCATTAAATTATGCTTTTAACCATAATTGTTTGGCATCATCCACTATAGGTGGGCTTTCTTCAGTTGCAACAAGTGTAAGTGGCTTTGGACCCTTAATAATGAATTTGATATGTTTTTGGTGTGATTTTTTGTAAATTTATATGTTTTTAATTTGTTTAAATGATCATGTCTTTTAAGTTTTTATTTTATAAAAATGGCTTTCAAATAATTAAATTATTTTTTATTTTATTATGTCAGATTTACAATTATTAAATTCTAACATTAACTTGCTATTAAAGCTCCTAGTCTCCCCCTTAAATGTCATTGTAAGAACACCTATTGGTGTAACAAGTAAACAATCATCACATCCAATTATTACATATGATGAAAATGAATTTTTTCATGATGATTCATATAGAAATGAAATATTTATTCAAACATTTGTTGACAATAAATTCATACATAATGTTATGATATATAATGTATCAAGAAAAAATGTATGCAACACAACACTCCTATATTCTCTTGACTATACATTGAAATATTTATATGATACTTCTAAAGTTGTCAAAGAATTTTATGGTCATACATAGGGTATTCTTAGGCATATAGTACTACCTTTAAAATTGGGACCTCTTATAGTTCCTACTTTGTTCTTAGTTCTACCCATCACATGGGTATTTGATATGCTATTAATACACCTTTAGATATAAAAAAACTAGAGTAATACCTTATATAATGCATAAATGTATTAAATATATTCATTATAATCAAGTGGTCAAAACTCTAAGAATAAAATATGAATATCCTTTGGACCTAATGATGTTTTATTATCCTATAGATAAGTTACATAGTACATACATCGAGCAACATGGAAATGAAATAGTCTACAAAACTATTCAAGAGCATGATTTACATATTCCAAAGCACATTATAGTTTTTTCATCTATTAATGAACATGAACATATTACAAAATTAGCTTATCATTTTACTTATGATCATTATACAATCACACATATCATAATTAGTTAGTTTAAAAGATCATGGTACACTCTCCTAAGAATGAAGTGGTGCTTAAAAATAGGTATTCATATCCTAAGGCAATAGATGTTACTTAGAAAGATACACTATAGGTATATGCAGTTACATCTTCTCATATGGTACATGAAGACACAAGTTCACATGGGTATATTATAGAGTAGGAATCCAAAGCAAGTTAGTCCATGCATTAGTAGAGTAAAACCCAAATAAGCATAGAGGACACACCATACTAATCCTATTTCCTAATGGGGTTTTGAAAATGAATTCTAAGAGATATTGAAACAAGGAATACAACCATCAAACCTTCTCATGAGTGTCCCTCCTCTAAGAGTGGTTAAGAAATGTGATTTTACCTTGATTTTTTACTCCAAGTCTTTGTCAATAATGAGTAGCAATCTTCTCCATCATATCTCAATGCACTAATGGATTAGGATCATGAATTTGATCAATGTGTGTAAATATTTGAAGCTTTTCTCTTACAATTTATGCATAATAAGTTTTCATGAATGAAGATTAAAAATGGTGGTCTTGGCCCTATAATTTATAGCTTTTTGGAAATGATCAGAATCAAACATGACCATCCATCTTAATATTAACATGTGTGTCCATGAATCAATTCAATTTTGAAGGCTCAATCCATAAATATCCTCATTAATATTTAGAATAATGGGGCATTAATGAGGCATGGGAGGGCTTAAACTTGATATTTGTTCCATTAATGGCTTATGGATACCACCCTATTGATGATGTCATAGGGTGATGCATAATTGAATAATGAATTTATAATAAATAAATTTTCAATAACTTCCATGGATTTTTCACTTAAGCTCTTGATTTGGTTTAGTTTGCTTAAGTGGGTTTAATTACTTTTTTACAATTCCTTGGAAATTAGTTATTCATTTAATCAAATTGGTGGAAACATTAATTTACTAAGTTCTAATTTAACTGGAGTATAATTAAAGGGTGTTAGTTACATACATAATAATTACCCATTTAGAGTATTGTGGATGCAAAATAACACATAAACATGATGTGTGCTTCCAAATTAGAAGAATTCAATGGTCTAGTTCATCATTTTAGGTCGTTTCAATTTGACTCAAAATGTTTTGAGAAAAGCTAATAATAATATAAAATTCCTTACCCCATTTAGGGATACATTAGCCTAAATTGGCACATATACATGACAAGTTCAAACCATTTAATGAGCTTTAATGATTTTGGCCTAAATTATGCGTTTTCATAAAATATTACTTAGATTGACAATTTTAGCACAATGGTGATAGGAATTGGATGTCTATATTTTTCCCATATTTGATAAGGTATGGTGAGACATTCAGTCTAAGCAATGCATTTTCAAATAATGAAAGAGTTGTCAAGAAGAAGTTGGAAAGCAATGATTGAATAAATGACCCATGATACCCCATCAAGAAGGTATGCAAGGATGAAAGAGAGGGATAAAATCTCAAAAAAAGAGCAAGAGTGAAATTTTCCCATGAATATAAGTATATCCATATGAGCTAATGCTTGCACGTGTTAATTCCCAATGATAAAACAGAGAAGAGAATATAATGGGCCCCAAGGTGGGGGGAAATGGGAAAGATTTAATCACATAATATAAGTATCACACTTTGACATACCCAAAAGATGGAAAAAGTTGTGGGCTTAGGGAATGATCGATCTTAAGACAAGCTGCACATTTTAAAATTGCCAACACGAGGGCAAAAGCCATAAATCTTGGAATTAGAAGAAAAAGGAAAGAATTTATCTAGAGAAAGGACTCAATGAACTAATAATTTACCTAAATAGAGTGGATTTGATCAATTGATAAATTTATTTTTCCCTAGTGGGATAATTTTGATCATTGATAATTGATTTTTCCCCAATAGGTTTGATTGGATTAGTGATTGGTCTAAATATTGTGCCCTAGTAGGTAAAATTAATAAGCATAGCTCAAAGATATAAAATAATGCATATATTAAATATGAGTGGGTAAAAATTCAAATAAAAGGGCCTAATGACTGAATAATCTAAGAAAAACTAGACATATGAGGATGAATAAAGTGATGAAAGAGATGATTGGAAGAATAAGGGTGGTTGATCTATTCTGAGATACATCATGTATCTAAGTGCTACCTACATAGTCTAGATGAACCTCATGCCAATGTATTTCTCCTAGAAGTAGGAGAAAATGGAATGAGTAAAGAAGAGTAAAAGAAAGATGGACCACTATTAAATTTTGAAATCACATTAGGTAGTGGAGATGCAAGATAGTGCCTTTACTAGATGCTATAACATAATTGAGGAGATACACATCCCCAACTAATCATATATGGTATGGTGCATTCATAAATAATATTTGAATCATCGTTGAATTTTTTACTTGGAGAACTTGGTGTTTACTATATAAAAAATGAAATTATGTATCATAAATATGAATAACTTATAATAACATTAGATTTCTATTGCAATTGGCCAGTTCAAATGTGAATATTTATAACTAAGGATAATGATAAAAATTACAAATACTAGAGTTACAACTATTTACATCTAAATAAAAACAAACAAAAACAACAAGAAAATAACAAACACAAAAATGTAACCTAACTTAAAATCCATATATGAAAAATCATGATTTAAATAGGAACAAGAATGTATAAAAGCAAAGTAAGAAAAACTTAATAAACAACATGAAAGCAAGATATGAATAATCAAGATCCATGTGTACAAACAAGATGTAATTGGAAAACAAAACAAAACAACAAGTTAAACACAACTCTAAACACATCAAGCCTAACTAAAAACTAGACTAAAAATAGTTATAGAATGTATTTGAACTCAAAATAACAATGCAATACAATAAAAAACAAAATAGGAACACAAAATAACAAAACACCAAGAATAAAAACAAATGAATAACAATGAAAAAAATATTAAAAGAATAATTGGAGAGACAAGAAATCATAACAAAACAATAATAAAAGTCAAATAAACACACACAAACAAGAGTTAGTCACAATGTTAGTGCAAACAAAGAAAAAGAGGAATGTTGCATGTAAGTGTAATAGAGGCATTACTCTTTGTGACAACGTGACCCCTAATCTAACAAATAATAAGACTGACATAATATAACAGGGACAAAAGAGATAAAGATGCTCTCAAGTGGTAGGAAAACAACACAAAAAAATGGGGGAAAAAGAAGAAAAGGAAGGGGTGGTTGAGCTGACTCCAAATGTATGTTTTCTACATAGTTCTATGGATGCAAGATGCAACATGAACTATAGGCCAAATTTAGTTCTCCTAGGAAATGGAATAGAATAAAAATGGTGATAATAAAATAGGATTGATGTTGTAGAGGAAATAAGGAAGTGGACTCACAAAATGGCGAGTGCATTCAAATGAGTGCTCATAAAATGGTGAGAGTGTGGGATTAGTTTGCTTGCAAAATGATTAGAGTGTTTGGAAAAGGGGGACTAAACTAACCTCAATGTTAATGCATCACAACCTATGTAGTCCCATTATGACCTCAATTCATAGTAGTTATGCCAACATAAAAGGTGGTGAGAACCAACTAGGTAACAACAAGCTCTCAAATAAAATCAAATGGCAAGGTAAATGATAATAGTAATGGCAAGGCGATACAACAATGCATGATAAAAATGCATTGTTCTTAATTTTCCCATAGGTAGTTATAATTAAGAAACAATGACAAAAATTAGTGATACTAATTTGCCCATAGGTGGTTATAATTAGTAACACAAGGTGGCATGCTAGTTTTCCCATAGGTGGTTGTAATCAATGGTGCAATGTGGAATATTGATTCACCTAAGGGTGGTTATAATCAGTAACAATAGTCAAATGTAAATTAATGATAACTTGTCAGATCTAGTATCACACTACTTTCATAAACCATAATTTAAACATAGAATTTTAAAATTGCTGAAACTGGATTAGAATCTCCTCATGGAAGATGCAAGAAGAACCAAAGGAACCAAGATCAAAAAGGTTGGGTAGGGTAGCTAAAAATATGGTTTGGTCAATACTAAAGGAATGGTAAAATAACATATGGCATAAATAAGAATGTCAATATGGAAATTAGATATAATGGTAAGAGGGTTGCCCCTAAGTGATAAAATAAGGTAAATGGCAAATGAAAAATGATTTTGTTTCTCTTGCTGACATGGAGATGCACATCCTAGTCAACATATGAGACAACCATAATAATCAATCATAAAAACATTTAGCCCACACCCCTTATGAATATCTATTTTATCAAGAACCTATTGTAGATTTGGACTCTAAAAATGTTATTATGATCTTTGTTGGTCATTGATTTTGTTTCCTCCAAACATCAAGACAAGAGATATTTATAGCTTTTGTGGAGGCAAGTGCAGCCAAGGATAGTAAATAATGTTAGGCATAAGATAAATATTATAAATTGATAATTAAATATTGGTTTATAATGAAATGTATAGTGATTGGGTAAAAAATGAAGATCAAGATTTTTAGGCACACATAATGTTGTTGATTCTAGATTTGACATAATTTTGAATATGGTGGGGTCGAAGACTTATGAATATACTTTTGAGAGGACCACCATATTTTATTATTATTTAGGATTGAAATTAGACACCATCTGATTAGGTGGTAGATTAAAATCTATATTGATGTTATCTTTGATAATGTCTTCATCAAATAGTGAATAACTATTGTGCTTAGCTATTGACACCTCAAAGAGGTTTTCACCAATGAAGTTGTCTTGATTATCCCATAGTGCCTCTGAGAAGGTTTCACTAAGAAACATTGAATTTTGAATTTGATTATCTTCAAACACCTTTAAAAAGGTTTCATTAGAAGATACTGAGTTTGAACTTTGATTGTCCCCTAGTGCCTCCAAAAAGGTTTTACTAGGAGAGTGCTCTTCTTTTGCATGAATTTAGTATTGGTCCCCCTGATATTCTACACCTAATATTTCACCATGGATGTCATTTAATAAAGTTTGATTCTATTGGTCCTAATCGATACTTATAGGATGTGGAATGTTGATATAATGGCTATGATAGGTGGTGATAATGGAATGATGAAAGGAAACTCATAGAAGATAATAGAACTTGTGTCGATGTTAAAGTAAACATGCTCAAAAACCATAGAAGGATCACAGATATATTTAAATTGATATTCAAGGAAAGTGTAACCAATGTTGTAGGAACCATGACTAATCTAATTTTGAAGCTAATTCTGACTCAAATGACTCTAAATCCAATGGTGAGACTAATGTTGATTCTACTTCTGATGTTAAATTTGATATTAGTTCAATAATAAAACTTGACTCTAATTCTGATTCTTCATTTGATATGGATGCTACTATAATGATGTTTTGTTTAATGCTTAGTATTGGAAAAGTAATGGCTTGTGATGGCATAATGGGATTTGTAAAAATAAATTCATCTAAGAAAGGTTCAGCATAAATTGGCTCATCTAGGTGAATCCCCTTAAAGATAGGGAACCACTCAAGGGGTGACTCCACAGAGACTAGCTTGTAAATGTAAGATGCCTCAATGAGGGGAAAAAGATCAAGAGACAACTTCAAAAATATTGGATTGTCAATGAGTGGTGCTCTTTAAAAATAGGATAATGGTTGAAAGAATGATTTGCCTAAAGGTAGTTATAATCATTAAGGTGAGACTCAACAAACATTAGCTTGTCAGAGTGAGACTCTTTGAAAATAGGTATAATATCAAAGGGTGATTAATCATATGTTAACTCATAAAAAATGGGTGTTTAAAAATAACATCCTAACCTTGGTTTGAAATTGGTTACAAAATATTAACTTTAAACACATTTTGGTCTTCAAAAGATGGATTTTGAAGAGGTAATGGTTGGATCAATTGTGGCTCAAAGACCAACACAAATTTTATAAAGTGGGGAATAGTTGGCACAAAATGAATAATGGTTTATGGTTTAATAATGAGATCTCCAAAAATCAAGCTATCAAAGAAGGGATCAACAAATATTGACTTGTCAAATTGATGTCCCTTAACAATAGGCTCAATAAATAATAGCAATGGGCCTAAAATGGTAATGACTGAGTATTTTTAAGTTTGGTTGATAGCACAAGACAAAGAATGAGGACCAAAAATAGTGACCCTTGGGAATTGTAGAGTTTGGTTGCTTACATAAGCTGAAGGAGGATAACCTAGAATGGTAACCTTTGAGCACTATGGATCTTGATTACTCGTGCAAGCTGAAGGAGGATAACCTAAAATGGTGACCTTCAAGTGTTGTTGAGCTTGGTGTATCATGCAAGATGAAGGAAGATAACTTAGAATGGTAACCTTTGAGTGTTGTAGAGATTGATTACTCATGTAAATTGAAGGAGGATAACCTAAAATGGTAAAATTTGGGTACTATAGAGCTTGGTTGCTAACACAAGACAAAGGAGGAGAACTGGGTTGGCATATGAAAATTGACATGGATTAGTTTTTTATTAAAAATTAGGCCCAAAGAGGGAGATATCCTCAAACACGATTGAGTACTCATGTCCATCATAAAAATGCTCTTCCTTATAACTATGGCTGCAAGAGACCCCATTGAGAGTATACCATTGTGTCATGCTTAGAATATTGTTTTATACATTTACTAAGATTTGAAATGGGTTTTTGAAAATGTTAAAAAGGTGTGTTTGATTTCTTCAAACAAATGATAAGGTAAGATGAGATTATAATAAAATAAATGAGATAGTAACACACAATTAGAAGAAGTGGTCATAGGTTTACTTAACTTTGGTGGGTTAAAATAATCAAATTAGAAGAGGGTATGATAACTTTGAAACCTAAAGTACAAGATAACACAACAAAATTAGGTTAAAGATACATCAATACCATAAAAGTTAGATACAATTATAATGAGTTATGACTATAAAATTATAAGAGGGTCTTTCTAATTAGGAGGATAATAATACGAAGTAAGAAGCTCAAAATGTGAATTAACATAAGAACTCCTAAGTATAAAGCTAAAACCAAATGGGTAGCACAACACTGCCACATGGTAATAGAATGTAGAATGGTTCAAGAACTTAGAGCATGAGCTAATGTAAGATAATCTAAGTCCATAATGAGAATATAATGATGATGAGTCTATATAATGGCCTTAAATATAAATAGGAAATCATACCCAAGTTTACTCAATTTAAGTGTAAATAACAAACCAACAACACCCTAGCCTAGAACTTAGAAAGGTGAGATTTTGAATTTAGATTAAAAATGAACAACTTTGAGATTTTTCAAAGTGGTAAATGGTCTAGAATCAATTGGGAAACATAAAAACACTGCTTAAAAGATATAAACAAAATGTTCTAAATGATTTTTTGAACAAGGTAAAAGTGATTTTGATTTGGTCAGCATAACACCTCCTCATTCAAATAGAATGGTGGATAATAAAAGTGTTTGGTTTCAAGACATGTTTTGGTTTTCAAATAGTTTTAGACTAAAAAATACCAAGCAAGTAAAGGATAAAATGAAAAAATACACCTAGGTGTAACGTTCAAAGTCCTAAAACTAACAAAATTACATGTTACTATTGAATTCCATCTATATAAACACTCTTGAGAGGATTTTTAGTGTTAATCAAAAAATAAAAGTTCATGAATAAGTAGGATTTTTACACCCCCTTCTCTCAAGAGATTGTATGAGGACATAAAACTTCTACTTGCCCTACATCAATAGTATATCCATAGTAGTGGGGTTATTCTAAAACTAAATTTTTGTGCATTTATAAATGGTCCCAAGTGTGGCTAACATAAGGGATGCTCACCTCATTTGAATCTAAATCAACTGGCTTGCTGTGAAAAGGTCTTGTCCTTTTCATAACCACTACATCTATCACTTGCTCAGTGTAGTGCAATTTTTGAGTTGCCCCTATTATGTGAGGCAATATCTTACTAAATTTTTTTGTTAAACCACTCAAACAAATGTCCTAGTAAGTCAAACTCAATTTATATACCCCACCATGGAGTGGGGTTAAAATTATGCTAGGAGATGAATTCCTATGTCAATGCTTCTCTAGAGAACCTGTGAGGAGGCTATGAACTCTCACTCACAAGCCAAATTGTATAAAAATAAAAAACAAGTGAAAAGACTTTAAGGTCATATTTGGATCACCCAATTCATATAGATTTGAGGAGGGCATTGATGATGTTATTTTCACATTTTTGGACTAAAAAAGACCAAGGAAAATAAAGATCACTTTTGGTCATCTGAGTTCCCTAAAGGGGATGAGGGGAGAATAATTTTTAAAAAATTAATAACTTTAAAATAACAAGCATAAAACAAAACACTCTTAAGATTTTTTAATCTAAGTGTGAGTGTTTATTTTACTGCACCAAAGTGAGATGTTTATGAAATTCTGGTCCCTTGGCCTTAGTTGAAAAAAATTGCAAAAACTTTCATAAACAACCAAGCATAAAATAATTAAATTCTTTTTAAGCACCAAATGAATTGTTAAAGACCTAAACACTTTCAAACTTGTGCCTTTTTTCCATATTATGACCTATAATTTTTAGAGGGTTTATGAATGCTTAGAAGCCCAAAGATAAATGAGAAAACAAGATTTCAAAAGCAAGCTCTCAAGTATCTATTTTTCTATCTTAGAGACTAACATCAATATATGAAAGGATTGATATCGGTTCACATAAATTATGGTAGTTTTTTTACATGGGGTGGATGCTAATCAACTAAAATTGATGTTGGTTCTTTTAAAACACAAGAAAATAGAACATGGTTTTCACAAAAAGGTTTTTATAAAAACAAGGATGAAAACCCAAAAACTCTTTAGATTTTACAATAAAAAGGGAAGATAAAGAACATGCAAGTTTATAAAACACATAATAAGAACCAAAAAATTCAATAAAAATCCATCAGTCATGTTTTCTTCCATGTTCAGCTTTTCACATAAGAATCAATACTGGTTCTAAGAGGATCAACATTGATAAAAAAAAATCAACACTGGTCTCTATGTAAACTGTGTATCACTTAAAAAACCAAAATATTTGAAAAATGAAGACAAAAATTAAATTTAATATACTTTTAATCATTCATTAGAAGATCTAAAAGTTTTATATTAGTCTCCTTGCTTATATGGGATGTGTAGTCCCACTGGGTGTGCCAAAATGTAGAGTAAGAATATAAAATAATTTAGTTCATGCATTAGTAGAGTAAAACCCAAATAAGCATAAAGGATAACATGCTAAGCTTAATCCCTCATGGGGTTTTGTAAATAAATTTTAAGAGCTATTGAAATAAGGAATACAACCATCAAACCTTCCTAAGAACATCCTTCCTCCAAGAGTGGCCAAGAAACATGATTTTTACCTCATTTAGTGTTCGAAGTCTTTGTCAATGATGAGTATCAAGCTTCTCAATCATATCTCAATGCACCAATGGATTAGGCTCATGAATTTGATCAATGTGTGTAAATAGTTGAAGCTTTTCTATTGTAATTTTTGCATAATAAGTTTTCATGAATGAAGCTTAAAAATAGTGGTCTTTGCCCTCTTATTTATAACTTTTTAGAAATAATCAAAATCAATCATGATCATCCATCTTGAGATAAATATGTGTGGACATGAATCAATTAAATTTTGGAGGCTCAATCCATAAATATCATCATTAATATTTGAAATAATGGGGCATTAATGAGGCATGGGAGGGCTTAAACCTGATATTTGTTCTATTAATGGCTTGTGGATGCCACCCCATTGATGATGTCATAGGGTAATGTAGAATTGAAAAATGAATTTACAATGAATATATTTTCAATAACTTCCATGGATTTCTCACTTAAGCTCTTGATTTGGTTTAATTTGCATAAGCGGGTTTAATTAATTTTTTGTAATTATTTAGTTATTGGTTATTCATTTAATCAAATCGATCAAAACTTCAGTTTACTAAGTCATAATTTAACTAGATTATAATTAGAATAAGGTATCAATTGCATCCAAAATAATTCCCCATTTAGAGGATTATGGATGTGAAATAACACACACATGTGATGTGTGCTTTTGAATTAGAAGATTTCAATGGTCTATAGCATCATTTTATGTGGTCACAATTTGACTCTAAATGTTTTGAGAAAAGATAATAATCACATAAAATGCCTTAACCCATTTAGGGATATTATCTTAAATTAGCCCCTGTATGTGACAAATTAAAACCATTTAGTGTGCTTTAGTGATTTTAGCCAAAATTATGCATTTTCATAGAATATTTCTTAGATTTACAATTTCAGCACCATGGTGATAGGAATTGGATGTCTACATATATGAGTAGTGGTTCAGGGGGTTATATTATAACATATTATTCTTATTTAGATACAAATACATCTATAGTTGGCACTTCTTCTTCATAGGAAGTCACTCCTTTATACAATGTAGTTGGGTACACATATGTGCATCCTCTCAATGAGATCCTTTGATTATACATAACCTTATACTTACCCCCTATTTATTAATTGGGTTAAGTTTCTTAGTTCATTATTTACTTAATTTCATTTGAACATAGTTTTTTGTTTACTTCTCTATTTCTTCTATCCCAATTTCCAGGTAACTCTTCTAGCTCTTGGCTTTAATTTTCACTTTCAACACTTGACCTCTTGATTTTTAAACTAATTCAAACAATCCAAAATAATTAGATTAAAATTCTTTGAATTTTTTATTACTATTACATATCTACCATACTATGGATTTCATTTCCCTTACTTAATCACATATAGTATTTTATCCATGTAGGAGCATGCACATCCTTATCTACCAATAATTTGAGTTACATTGCTATAATTAATTTACACATACTATGGGGGAACATGGATTCCCTACCTTTCTTACTACATTATGATCTATCACTTTATTGATTATTATTTGATTCCCTCCCATTTCCTCTATTTTAAAAATACTTGATTCCTTTTACTTTTCAAATCTCTTTGAATTCAAATATTTTTAAAAATTCAAAAAAAATTAAATATTTCAAAAATTCATATATGTTACAAATTAAAAATATTTTTAAAGATTAAAAATAAAGACCTTAGAAGTAAAGACCTTAGAAGCATTTAAAATGTTACCATCTTATTTATTTACACATGTTATTTATTCTATGTTAGATAGATAACATATTATACTTTTTAAGACATTGGTTTTCACAAGGTATTTGAGTTTGATATAGGACATAATTTCACATGGTTATTTGATGTTAGGATTTCTTTATTAACAAACATATTTTTCAAGTTGGGTGAATCTCTTATTTCTCTATGAAAACTTGGACATGTTGTATCTATCCACAATCTCTCTACTATATTGAGTTATAAATCATACAAATGATTTACTAATCACTCATAGTTTACATTATGTTACATGAATATGTTATTAGATAACAATGACATTGATACATATGGTTGATGTAAACTAGTTTCATTTGATTTATGCTGTCTCATTCTTACCTCACTGCATGATAAATTAGGACTTGATTGCTTATTGTGTATGGCCCTTGGCCTTGTATATGAAAAATATTTACATGTTATTACTTGAATGGTATTCTCATACCATTTTTGTGTGGCCCTTAGCTTGTGTGTTAACATGACACTCACATGTCCCTTTTATGTGTCCTTTAGGACTTATGTACAAAATTATATGAAAATTATGTGACTTTATATGACATTTATTATATGTTCATTTCTTGTTATTATGGTTCCATGATTCATATCATGCATTATTTCTACTCTTTATTCTTATTTTGGTGCCATGATACAGATCATGCACATGTTTCTTCTATGCTTCATTACTATATCTATCTAACACATGTTTCATGCAAAACACAATGATATATTTAATAATATAATTCAATATAATTTTATTATATAAATTGATATTAAAATATTATATATTTCATCTATTTTACAATTCTCTTTTGAGATAAGTGACTTGTAGGCTATGTCTTTCATCTCAAAGGGAAGGCATCACAATGGGATTGTATTGAGAATTCAAGCCTCATGAGTAAATTTTATAGTAGTAACATTATAGAATTTTAAAAATTACAACATGACTCAAAAAAATTAGATTATGGGGGCATGTGATATGACTGTGTACTCATTCCTACTTTTACTTCAATACAAATCTTTAATTTATATGCATGGGCATGTGAAAAAACAATTGCAGGGTGTAGGTTTCAAATAGTTAAAAAAAATTAAAATAGTTTCAAGTTCAAATGGAAATTCAATATCAATTTAGTATAATATAGGGGGAATGATATTAATTCATGTTCAAGTTACTACATGGAATTTTCAAAATTTTCAAGTTCAAAAGTTTCAAATAAGATCTAGATCCATCTGCATTGGTGTTATTCATATTCAATTTAAAATCAGGCCATGTTAGGTTCTAGTGACACTAAACATCCATGGTTGCACTTTTTCAATGTAGTGAGCCACATTTGGTGGTTCTATCCATTTAATTATTTTATGGAGTACTCTACATGGTCAAATTAGAGTTAGAACATGAAATCTTTCCAACTCAAGGGATTTCAAATGTTTTAAAATTGAGACTTGATTAATCTCAATTTGCCACATATTCAAAATTTCTCCAAATACCTCAACAAGGGGAAAGCACTTCTCTAATTTCATGTTATAGGAAAATTAGATTGCATACCCTTTTAGGTGCATACTTTCCTTGCTATCTTTTCAAAATTCAAATTTCAAATTCTAGATTTTTAACTTTCAAATATGGATAATTACCAATTTCAATGACATTATTATAGGTTTCACATTAAGACATCTTCCATGATAAAGATTTGAATCAAAATATAAAGTGTGTATATACACTTAAGTTTATATCTAATTTAATATAATACGTTCACTTCATTACATGCCTAGAGTAACATAGGGGAAAATTTGGACACATAATTTTAATCATTAAGTGTTTGATAATGTTTAGTCTTGACATTGTTATCTCATTTTACACATTCATCATTATTATAACTTATAATATATATTTTGAATCATGAATTACTCTAAAAAATATCTTTAAAATACTCAAAACACACTTTATGCATCCCTATCTTTCTCATAGATGCATGTCAGAGTAGTTACAATAGTCTTTGTCCTTATGGGATATGACTGCATTAGGTCAGAACTAAGTAATATTGTATTCATAATTTCCTTGATCAAATTTGTTATAATATATTTAGGAAATGTACATATATATGTGGAAGATAGGCATGACCCAACATCCACATGCATGTGGGATTATCTTCTCCTATTGCCTAATAACACCTAATCAAGCTAAATAACAAGTGGAGGGAAAAACCATTAAATGGAATAAAAACCTACACTAACATTTCCCCTTAAGTGTAGCTTATGTGGGTAGAACAATTGGGTCTTGGTAACTAGGATTGATTAGGTACCCAAGTACATATCCAATATAGAACTAGAAATTCCCCCAGATGATGATGTTTAAGCTATCGATGCTCCAATTAGAACTCATAAAGTGAACATTATCAATGATGAGATCCTCTAACTTTAGACTAAACAATATCCATATACATCAAAAAAAAATCTTCCTTTTGCTAGAATAAGAACATGATGAGTTTATTGGAAGTCTACCCATTCCACAATGGAATATGAAGGTGATAGTATGAAGGTATTTAAAATTGGTCCAAATATAATGTGTGGCATAGTTCTAGTAAGATCATGCACAAGAACTAAAAATAATGCCACTAAAGTTGACATGTCATAAGACTGACATAAAACATTCACTAAAATAATGTCCATGTTAAGTACAGAGTATGGTTCAAAGACCCTTAAAACTAAAGAATAGATTACAAATGAATCATGTGGATCTATAGAATGAGTATTCATAGATATATATGATTTATATATACTCTAAATATATGTACTCTCACTAGAGACAATATACTCCTCTAAATTAAAAATATATGATGGATTTATAAGATAAAAATTATGTATAGGAACTAAAGTGGATTCTTAAAAAAGACATCTCAGGTCTAGAAGAAACTCTTCTGATAGTGGTGGATCAACAAAGAGAAGAGCTATGTCTAACATAAATGAATCATCACAAGAAATAGGAGTAGGAGGATAGGGTACAATATCAAAAGAGAGAATAAGGGGAGGAGGAGGATAGATTACAATCTCCACATAATGGTCTTTAAAAAGATTTTGAAGAGTACTCTAAATAGTTATAGGACACTCTGTGTGCCCCACATGGTGATGTATATCCCAAGAAACATGCATCAATAAGTGACCAAAAACATAGTCACATGAGTTGGCCCAATCAATGTACTAAACTAGATCAGTGGGATTAGGAATCCACCCATATAAAAATGGTAGAACATATAGTTCTATGATCAAACATTCCACGTACAAGTGTCATGAATAATATTTCATCTTACAAAGAATAAATATTGGATTAGAATCTTTCCTTACTAGGTATCTCTCAAGTGGAGTCGACATGACTATAAGTAACCCAAAATGAGAGTAAAGACACTAAGGAAATGAAATACTACACAATGCAACCTTCGATAACCCCCCAAGTTATAAGGATAATGCATGATCAATGTGAGGGACATCATACTTAGTCTAAAATACATCCATGAATGAGGAATTTATGTAGGATTCAATAAGTAATAGTGCATTCTTTGAGTATGGAAATCAAACTCAGCTGATAATGCATCAATGAATGAGAAATTAGTGCAGTTGACACCTTATAGTTTCAAAAATTAAATGTGCACAAGAGAGAAAGAAGGCCCCAAAACAACCCCTCTAAGAATATAAATAATGACCCCACTAAATTTTTCAAATACACAACATACTCAAGTGTCAGACATCAAACTTGGTTGAGAATGCATCCATGAGAAATTAGTGCTTGTGATGTCAAAATAGAGAAACACATGTGATAATTCAAACAAGTAAAAATAAATTTCAGGTTATTCAAATAATGAATTGAATGGTAATCTATGTGAATAAGTCTGTTTTACCTATGAGGGGATATGATCTCTTTCCATATTAGATGTCACCCTCCATCTTCAACACTTGAAATAACTAAATAAAGGGATGAAATATAGGGGTCTAGGGGTGGCAACCCCTAGTGGGATCAAGGGTTAGATGCCCTAACATGGTCCCTATCATGGTATAGGGTGGGGTTGATGGGTAGAGCCCCTAATGCAAAAGGAAATTTGAAAATTGTGTGGCCTTTGAAATGGTCCAAAATTCAATCAATTTTGATTTGAAAAAGCCCACCAAAATGGATGTTGGTTTCCACCGAAAATACATCTATGATTTCAAGTGGTAAAAAAATCTTACCCCAATTATTTTTTTACCACAAGGAAAAATAACTATAAATTATATTGGACAAGATCAAATTCATGACCACCTCTTCTTTTAAATGTTTTATCAAAACACACTATCCAATTTGGCTATGATTAGATTCAAAGATAAATATAAATAAGTTGATATTTAAACTTTGAATAATTGGACAAAACTAAATGACCTTTTAGTGAGTGGTTTATTTGATGAAAAAACCATGGAAAGAGGTGGTAAATTGGAGAATAGGTGGTGTTAATTTGAAAAAAATAGAAACGAGAGACCTGATGTTAGTTTTTACATAGTGAGTTACTCAAGTCATGAAAGAAGAGCCATGGGTGGGGATGGTTGTGAAGGATTATGGGGTGAGTGAGATTAGTCCATAGGAGGGATCCATGAAAATTATGGTCGAGAGTTTGAAATATGTAGCTAGATCAATATTACAATGCCAATGCCATTTCTAATCATGAATAGTGATGCCTCTAAGGACTATGAACCTCAACCTTAAGCCAAAGGCATATGCTATAATGTTAGTTCTGCATTCAAATCTCTGAGTTTTCATGTTTGATATACTTTTACCAATGCAAAAATGCTTGCTGAGGTGGGTGACAAGCTCACCATTTGGGTGTCAAGCTTAATACAAATGACCAAAAAAGTGCATCACAAGATGAAAATTGAGTGGATGCTACCAAGCCAAATAAAAACTTAGATCCACTGAGAGGATAGGACTAAAATATGTGGAGATGATTAATTCATATGAAGAAGACCAACCTATAACATGGTATCATATCAATGGCCTTGTGAAGGGATTGAACTAATGTATATAGTGAGGAGATATAGGGTGGTTGATGCTAATGTGGAATAACATACCCTATGTATTCCTCCTTTGAAAGTTGTATCTTGAAATACTTGTAAGAAAACATATATGGATAATACACATGCAAATGTATTTGAAATAGGCCAAATAAAACTATACATGTAAATATACTTTTAATGATAGTTAGAGGAAAATGGACTATAGTTGAAAACTCAAATATGGTATTTTCCTCTTAGTAATTTACATTAGAATATAAAATAGTCTACTCAATATTTGAAAATGTACTAATCATGATGTTTGTTTTACCATCACTACTCCAATACCATGATGTAATTATCCAAGATCTAAATGGAAAGAATCAACACATAAGCACAAGCTTACAAATGCAAAATCAAGGAAAAGTATAAGTCTAATGTTGAGAATGAGCAAAACTAGATAATGTTGTATTCATAATTGAATTGATTAGAATGATTACAATAGATTTAGGGAAGGTACATATATAGGTGGAAGATAGGCATGACCCAACATCCTCGTGCATGTGGGATTGTCTTCCTCAATGACCTAATAACACCTAATCAAGCTAAACATGTGTAGGAAAAAACATTAAATGGAATAAAAATACACTAATAAGAAATTCTATTGCACACTGAGCAATAGAGTACCATTCTTCCAAATATCAATTTTGTAGCATTCTAACTATCATATTCCAAGTCTAAATATATTTTACTACAAATCTCTTACACTCATTTTAAATCATTTATAGTAATCTATATAGTTACATTCATCTATCAAAAATCATAATTCACACACTCATTCAAGGAGAGAACTACATAGACCCAAGGCCCTTTTGGGCTATGTTGGTAACACTCAAATTATACAAGTTTTTCTTAGGGTATCTTGGCTATTCCCTAACCTATTACCCAAATTTATCATTTAATCTCTATTGGGTTTATTATGTAAGAGATAGGGTTTTGTGTTTTGTAGTTATTTGTAAGGTAAATCGACACACAAATAAATAAATAATCAAACCATAATATACAAGCACACATACCCATATCAAAAAATTAGTTGTAGAGTCAGCTAAGACATGGCCATAGTTAAAATATAAGGTTGTAGTGCAGCCTCATCCTCCCAGCACAATATTGTCTTAACACAATTTAAATTTATGGTTTTTATAATGACATATAACACAAATATCCTCAGGCAGGTTCTAGTCATATAATATTTGTTTGATGAAGGTTTAAATATCTATTGGTTAATTTATTATTTTTAACTAGTTTCTAATTCTATAAATTATGTATTTTACTTCTAGAGTTCTATATTTATTGTATATCAATTTCAATATTTTAGATATATTAATTTAATTCATTTCAATTCAAAATAGATTTAACACTACCATTCTATGGACCTAAATAATCATTCAAAGATCAAAACATTCTGGATGAGTATAAGTTTAATGTGTTAGATTATGGTTTATGTTCAAATGCAAAAACAATTAGAGAGAAGATTGAGAAGGGCAAAAAAGTGAAAAAAATGCATGACTACACATGCATAGATGGGTGTGTGTATACTTTTAATAATATTATTAGTTTGATAAACAATTATAAAGGATACATGTAAAATAAAGTCAATTTTAAATTTATGGAGTGTGGGAATTACATAGAAAATTACACTCCAAATAAATATCTAATTATATAATGGTTGAGGAGATTAGAGTCATTAGAGCAAGGGAAGATTAAATTGTTTAGTGAAATGCTAATAATACCCCTCATATAAATTTAATACAATATAATAGAAATAGGATATGAAATTAATGATATTTCATAATCTCTTTAGTTATGATGTTATATAGATCAATTTATAGAGAAAATATAGAGATATTTTAAATGTATATTTGTAAAAAAACATGAAATATATATATGAACATGATATATCTAGATTTGAGAATTGATGACAAAGGCACACACATTTGACACAAATATTTTACATGGAAAACCTCAAAGAGGTAAAAATCCAAAAGTTTATATTATTCATATAATTGAGAAACTCATGAATCAAATATAGTCATTCAACTTCTCACTTTTTCTCAATACACTCTTCACAAGAATACACAATGTATTGATAATAAAACTACCTCAAATAGTCAATTACCAAAGGGGCAAAACCCTTTTCATATTGGGGTGTTTAAGGTAGACCGTTGTAACCAATAGGTCCAACCTCTCCCTAAGGAAACCAACAATGGTAATAAATATATTTAATTTATTTACATGAGATTACCTTGTGTTAACAAATAAAATATATTTATTTTATTATTAACCATTGTAAAATATCAATAATACTTATTATCACCACTTAATCATTAATTTTTCAACACTCACCCTTAATGTTAAGTGGGGATACATACCATAGTCACCTTAATAAAGGAATTATACTCCATGAATTAACTATAATAATTTTTGAAGGCATGTAAAATTTGAAGGATTTAAAAACCTTTATCATGCCAAAATCACCTTTTGAAACAAAAAGAATTATTATCCATAAACTAATGAAAGTAAATTCAGGTTAGCATGATTGTTAGACTACATCTCATAGTTTCTCATTTATAATTGACCAAGCATATAATGGAGCCTTTTATAACATAAGGACCTCCATACTTATAAGTATTGGGTATAATGTAAAACTTCCATATGAATTTTTTCAAAATCACATAAAGTGATATATTACAATGCTTTACAATGAGAAGAAGTATAGAGAAGAAGGAAACACATGGCCATTAGGAAGTGGCATTGTCATGCACACTCCTCCTCACTGAAAACTCGAAGAGGCCCGCCATTGTACAAAAATAACAAAAAATTGTAACACCAAATGGTTTTGTTAAGATATCTTCCACTTGTTCATCCATAGGATAAAACTATATATCAATATCACCATTAAGAAAATTTTCTAGGATAAAATTCACAAGAACTTAAATATCCTTAGTTCATTGGTGCTAAATTAGAGTTTTCTCCATATCTATACAACTTTATCACCTACACCAATATTAAACACATATCTAGAAGTATATTCATGATATCATAATATGGTTAGCATCAAAATAACCAAATACATAAAGATAAAATATGACATATGTTTATCTATTATAAAATACATTTTAAACAATCAAGTCATGTTTTAGGCAAACTGGTTCAATAATTTGACTACTCATATAATGAAACACATAAATTATTGTATGTAATTAATCATTAGACATCTCCAATATTAATAAGATAAGCAGTCACAACTATCATGCAATACACATACAAAAATTTCACTAATAATATGATACTAAATTTAGCCAAGCATTAGGTATATTATCAATTTGTAAACTTAATATATTTTTTACCATTTTTTAATGTTCTAAAATATCTAACAAAATATTGAGATATTCAATCTATCATATATCAAATATGGATAATTTTACAACATGATGTGTAATCACCCAATCAAATAATTATGAGACTAAAATAAATAATGTCAAATATGTATAAACATAACACTTAGTAAAGTGAATGATGAAGAGCCAATTAATAATATAAACTCCATTTACACTTTGCATTTCATAATATATTTTTTAATCAAATGAAGCATCTAATCATGCTAGTATGAGCTTTCCCTTATCAAAAAAAAACATATTAACAATTGAAACACAAAAGATCCTTTCTTATTGAGCATGATCTTCTTACAAAATGCAATAACTAAACATGATTATTTTGTCAAATGAATCACAATTTTATGTATATAATGTATTTCAATGTTAACTCATATGAATTAAAAATATAATGTCTATATATTTTCTTCACTTTCTCATCTAATACAAATATATCTATTACGATATAAATGTAATTAGAATTTATAAAGAATTAAACTAAATAGTTTCATTAAATTATATATAACCATTTAGGAAGGCATTTTTTACATCCATTTGGTATATAAGCCAACCATTTTGAGATTTGACTCACACAAAATTAGGAGAATCCATCCCTTTAAAATTGACACAACATGTTTGTTTCTGATTCTAAACTGACACTAAAAAGGTTTATAAAGTAAACCTTTTACCATGTTTATATACCTAATTTTTTTATATAAAAAAGGATATTCTAATGACTAAACAACACTATCCACTTAGTTGAATGCAAAATAATTAAAAAAATTTGAAGAATTACAATAAAAGTGAAATTCGTAAAGTGTCACAAGACAAAAGTAACAATAAAATTCATATAAGGAAGATTTAAATTAAAAAAGACCATCCCAATGTGTCTGAAATGTGAAAAAACTTAAAGATTGATCTATCACATGACCATCTTTGACAAAAAATACAACTAGTTAAGGGTATTAAAAGTCTCAAAAGTGTCATAAAAATTGACACATAAGATTTTACATGTCTAAAAAAAGGGATATTTAAATAACTATTTAAAAAATAATACATTAGTGTTGACCAAAATAAAATGTTGGGATGGTGTTTTGAACACAAACCTTTTTTTTTACAAGTCTTCCATAAAATTAGACTAGCCAACAACCCTTTGACCAATACAAGCCTTCACATGCAAGATACAAAATTTATAGTGTATTTAATTTTTTTCAATTTTTAAAATAAAAATATTAAATGGATGTTAAAATAAATATTTGTTGATTGTATAAAGTAATTAAATATATTTAGATTTTTATAAATACAAGTCAATAAATAAGGACCCACCACTATGCTTGCATGGAAAAAACTTTTTAATAAATCAATGATTTAATAAATAAATATAGAAATCTATTACTAACCATTTAAACATTGCATAAAACATTAATGGTGTATAGGAAGGATTTGGGTGTAATATGGGAGCTCAAAGAGGCTATAAGAGGCCAAATCAAGCCATGTAAAGCTCAAAAACACCTTGAAATTACCAAACTAAGCACTTGGAATAATTAGCACTGAGATTACTTGACCAAAATATCATCTTATTCTAATCCTCATAATGTAATGGTACCCTAGGTGGATTAAGAATATAACATTTTCTATTGCTTTTCAGGCTTTGTAGGAGGCTTAGGCAGGCCTAAATTAAGAAGATTCAAACTTATAGAGAAGAAAATAAGTTATAAAGTCTCAAGAATGAATTCATGACTAAATTTTTAACTTATTTGAGCCCACACAAGGAAAACAGTGGACCCTAGGTAATATGAGGCTTCAAATTTACTTATGGAGGTTTTCCAAGCCATAAAAATGAAGATATGCACTCAAAACAAAAATTCAGACTACATAACCACTAAAAAAATATTACTAAAATTTTCATTGCTTAGGCCATTCATGGGATGTACAAGGATGATCGAGTAGCTTTTTGACTAAAATTTTATTTTTCACTTACATCCACCTTCATTAGGCTCCTACAAGCAAGAGAAATGTAGAGAATGTAATTTGAAAGAGAGTGAAGCTTTAGGAGACTCCATATCCATACAAGGTCGAGTATAGAGTTGAAACATAATTAGAGATATCTCATGAATAAGTGAATTCAACCTTGCCAATTAATCATAACACATCTTATTACTTGGATACCATATTAAAACATGGAATATATGATGCACATGATAGGTATTGATGTAAGAATTAATGACAAAGTCACACACATTTGAGACATAGATTTAATATGTAAAACCTCAGAGAGGTAAAAAACCACAAGTTGATATTATTCATATAATTTATAAACTTATGAACCCAATATAGTCCTTCAACCTCTCACTTATTCTTAACACAATCTTCACATAACTCTTCACAAGAATACATGATGTCTTTATAATCAAATTATCACAAATGGTCATTTACAAAAGAGGTAAAACCCTTTCTATATTGAGTTGTTTGAGGTGGACCATTGTAACCAATGGGTCCAACCTCTCCCTAATGAACCCAACAATGGTAATAAATATATTTATATTTTATTACCTCCTATTAATAAATAAAATATATTTGTTTTATTTATCAACCATTATAAAATGATATGGGTGCTTATGAGCACCACTTAAGCACTATGTTCCAACAATTTTAAAATATATAATTTTTTTGATAATGAATGTGTTTTTATTTTTTCATAAATTAATGATTTCATTTACTATATTAGAAATTTACTTAAGGATTTATGTTTTTTTATGTTGAATGTATTAAAAAATTATTACAAGTATTTATTTATGTTTATTTGTTCAATTCATATATTATAGATAGATTTTCACTCCCATTGGTTAAAACATCATTGAATATGGGCTATAGAAATGTATACATGACCTATGTGTCATAATTATCATACCATACACCTTGAGAAAACTAGTTGTTGAGAAAGGCAAAAGTTAAAAAATAGTTTGAATCCTATAATGTACACTTAATAGAGAACAAAATCATAACTATAAAGTCATGCAATACATGAATCATAAGTTCATAGAAAATATGGGGGTTTAGATGATATGATAACTCATTTTTTTCTCATAATTCTAGTCATATTTATCAAGTTAGTGACAATGAAAACCATGGTGTTAATACTATGAATGAGCTTGGTGAAATACCTGATGAAGATTCACTTGATGGTGGTGAAGAGGTCAATGTAGAGGACGATGGTATTTTATATATATATATATATATATATATATATATATATATATATATATATATATATATATATATATATATATATATATATAAAACTTTTTTAAAAGGTAAGGAGGATATAAAAATAATGTTGATTTCCATTTCAACATTGATGGGGTTAAAAATCAGATTTTGATGGTTAAATATTAGTGTAAGAGCACCACAAAAGTAAGAAAAATATTTGAAAATTTTGGATTTTATATTATGATTGCTCTTCTCACTAGCTAAATTAATTATAAAAAATATAAAAGTTGAAAAAAATTTGCTTATACATGTGTAGGTTACTAAAAATGTGCTTATACATGTGCTTGTTACTAAAAAATGTTCTTTTACTTCTGGAAAACATAATTCCTACATAATATAAAGTAGAATATGATATACAATTTTCCTTTGGAATTTCATATAAAAAATATGATGCTAGCATAAATTAATGCATACTACCTAGGAAATATTATGTGAATGCTCTTATTTTTTCCCAATACTAAGTGTAATTAATGTCATTTAAATGTTGGTGTTAGTCGATATAAAATTTTAAGAAAGGTTTTATGGAATTTATCATTTATTAGTTAATTTAAAAGTATTTATCACTTCAATCCACTTATAGAGATAATGACATCAAATTTTAATAATATAATTAGTGATGGGGTTAAGTGATACCAAGTAATTTCCAATATATAAAACACATTATGCAAAATTGGCCTGATAAATTCAAGTATAATATAAGGAGTGTTAAGCTAGGTCTTGAAATAAATGGGGTTAATTCATTTTACAAATTTTCAAAAAAATGTTTGTTTTATCCTATTTTATTAAGAAACTATAAAATTATCCCATGGCTTATGTTAATAACATATATTTATATCACTAATAGTCTTTGGAAAGAAATAGGTTGAAGACATGGATGTTTACATTGAGCCTATTACAGATATGAACTACAGACTTGTGGAATGAGGTGAATATGTGTGATGTTTCAAGAAAAAATGAAAATATAGTTTTAAAAATATATGGAATTAACTTTACAAAAAACCATGATTATCCATATTTATTAGTTTGTTTAGGTTTGACTATAAAGAGAAAACACACATACCCAAGGCATGGAAAAAAACCATGTTTAAGGTATTCCCATTTTTTGATAAAACATGTTTAATAAGGAAACATAATAGTTTTGAGTATGTACCATGAATATCATAGTGTAAAAAAAATTTGAAGGTCAAATGGAAATGATAGAACCACCAAATTAAATGTCTCCTAGAGAGTGGTTTTATCATTACACATAATGAATACATAATTAGGGTAACATGCCATGTAATTTACATAATTTATGTTATCATAATACTAAGTATGTTATTTTCACATAGTTTTATGTTATTTTCACTTAATTGACTCCCATTTTTAATAAATGACTTGATTAGTTCAATGGGGAATGCAATTAATGAAAATCTAGCCCCATATATGTAATTATGACTATCTAATGTGATTAACTACTCAATTTACCCTAAATAACTTCCCTTTTGTAACTATTAGTTGATTGGATCAATGGGGGATGTAATTAGTTGTAATAAATCCCACTCAACATAATTATTACTACTTAATGTGATTTTACCCTCAATTTACCCAAATTGACTCCTCCATTGAACTAATTACATGATTTGTTTAATGGGGGTACAACTAGGGGAAATAAAGTATCATCCACATAATTATGAATACCTAATGTGACTTTAGGCTCAATTTACTTGAAATTATTCCATAATTTAACCAATCACTTGATTATTTAGATGGAGGATGTAATTAGGGTTAATCGATAATTGTCAACATAATTGGTTCTCTACTTTGAAACCCCTATTAAATTTGTTGACTGGTATGTCAATGTTAGGTGATGGAGATATGGATCTAGGTAGTTCACAGGATCTAAGGGTGGTGCTAGGGGTTTCTCCTTTGAAACCCTTTTTAGATGTGAAGGGATCTAGTAAGAATGGCTAGGAATAAAATGTTATTAAAGATTCTTTTTAGTTTAATAAAAATGTTTCTCCTTCTCAAAATCCTTTGATGGATTCCCTTTCCTGGGTTGATAATCTTAAAGGGAAGGTGAGAGAATATAAGGAAGTATTTGTAGGGATGGATCTATCTATTTCAAAAGATGAAATATGATTTCAAATTTCTATCCTAGATGCTCTAAAAAACAAAGCTTCTTTATGGTGGAAATATAGTTTGGTGTGTAAGTTTTTAGCACATCCTAATATTAAAAGCTTTAGAGCTTGGTCTAAGATTCATTGGAGGGTAAGAGGTTCTTTGGAGATTTTAGCCCTTTCTAATGATTTTTTCATTGTAAAAAAAACAATGAGGAGTACCTAGTGTAGATCTTGGTGGGAAGACCATGGTTTTTGGGTAGATTTGGTCTTTTTTTTAAAAATGGTCTCCAAGTTTTGATCCTAATCAAGAAGTTATTCAAAATATGCCTATATGGGTACGACTACTAGGACTTCCATTAGAATTTTTGGATGAATATTTATTTATTAGTATTGCAAATACTTTTAGAAATCTCATTGCATTTGATTCATCAAAAAAAAATATCAAGAACTCAGATGGTGCATGCTCATTTTTGTCTTAATGCTAGAATGGATGTGGAATTCCCTGAATCAGTTATTTTACATTCCTCAAGTGGAGAGATAGTTCATAAAATGGAATATGTTGTTAAAATTTTAGGGATGTAAGAAATTGGGTCATGTCACCAGAAATTGCCCTATTTTTATAAAAAAGGAATGCTTTTGTATTCAGGAAGGATCAAAATATTTGGACTAAGAAAAATAATATTAGTTTAGAAGAGGATTCAAGGAAGGTTATTCTTAATGACATAATATTTCAAGATTCAATTACTTGTAAGGATGATTATACCTTGAATAAAGGTAGGGATTTATCTAATTTAGGTAGGTTGCTTGGATCAAAAGAGAAACATAATGTCACATACTTAGGTTTGGAGGCAGAGTTACAAAAAAAATCTCCTTTAAGAAATCTTCTAGAAAAGATACATGAAATTGAAACTAACTTGGATTAAGAAATATCAAAAATTGACTTACCTTCAATGATTTATTCTTAATTGGTATCTCTTGAGAATAAGAATGCTTTCCAATGTTTAGAAAATTTGGAAGAGGTGGAGGTTGAATATATGATCAGCTTAAATTCTTCCCTAGTAAAGAAACATCTTTTTAAATCAGCTTTAAATGAAGAGAAATTAGATAATAAAAAAATTTCTAATAGAATCTATGTAGCATGTAATTCTCCAAGATTTAAATTGGATTGTAATAAAGAGAATAAGGACTTTATTTTAGCTAGTTCTAAGAGGAAAGTAGATAATGGATCACATAATAAAAAGGGAATATTTTCATCTATAGAGATAAGGAAAAATCAAACTAAAAATTATATAACTAATGACTCTCAATTTTTTCTAAAGATTAAACCTATCAGAGAATCCATTAGGTAATGGAATAAATAGGAATCATGAAGGTTTTATCTTGGAATATTAGGGGTTTGAATAATTCTAGTAAGCATAGAATATTTAGAGATTTCATGAAAGTTAATGTACCAAATATTATGGCTATTTAGGAAACTAAAATGGAAAATGAGGTGTTACAAAGTATATAAAATTTTCTATGGAAAGGAGCTATGTTGGCTAGTGTTGGTTTAGAGGGGGATTCAGAAGGCATTGTTACTTTTTGGAATGATAAAAAAGTTCAAGGGGAAGTTTTAATTCAAAATAGGAATCATCTGGTGATTTTATTTACTGATATCTTCCATACTCTCTCTTAGATTCTCTCTAATATATATGCTCCTAATAATCTTACAGGTAAGAGAAAACTATGGCTTGAGCTGAGGTAATTTAGAGATACTTATAAGGAATATGAATGGATGCTAGTTAGGGATTTTAATACCCTGATTTGTATTGGGGAAAAAAGGGGGACTTCAATTCCCATCAAAAAGCATGGAGGAATTAGCTAAGTTTACAACAATCAATGGATTGGTTGATATTAAATTAAGAGGTTCTCCGTATACTTGGTATAACAAAAGATTAGGTGAAAACCTAATAAAAATAAGATTAGATAGGGTATTAATTACCCTAGATTAGTTTTATTTTTAGGACTTCTATTTATCTTCTTTGTCAAGGATTGGCTTTGATCATAATCCTTTAATGCTTAGTATTTTAGACAGGTTTAAAACTTAAAAGTTTCCTTTAAAATTTGATCATATGTGGTTTTCTCACCCAAATTTAAAAAATAGAATTTATGAATGGTGGAATGTGAAAATAATGGGTACAACTATGTTTATATTGGTACATAAATTAAAGACTGTGAAAAAGAAAATTAGAATATGGAATCATGAGGTTTATGGGAGTATATTCAGATAGAAGGATATTATTAAAATTGAGATTAATAATATTGAAGAGAGTATTATAGTTCATGGTATTACTGAGGCCTTATTCATAAGGAGTAAAAACTAGAATCAGATTATCATTTCATTTTAAATCAAGAATAGATTTTCTAGAGACAAAAATCAAGGGTAACTTGGTTGCACGAGGGATATATAAATACAAAGTTATTTCATCTAAATACTATCAAGAACAAAATTCATAATCATATAACTAAGATTGTTAAAGACAATGGAATTATTCATTCTGATTTGGTAGATTTAAAAGAAAAGGTAGTTTTATATTTCAAAGAAATGTTTGCTACTAATTCTAGGTTGGATATAGAAAAACTTTTGATTTTCTACAATATACTCCAAATCTTATTTCTAATACTCGCAATGATAATTTATTGAGATATGTAATAGAAGAATAAATTTACATTGTGATTTTTTCTATGAATAAGAATAAAGTGCCTGGTCCTGATGGATTCCCTATGGATTTCTTCCAAAACTTTTGGATTATTATAAAACTAGATTTATGGGCAACAGTGAATGAATTCTTTTATTTTAGGAAATTGCTTAAAGAATTAAATAATAAATTTATTTCTCTTATTCCAAATAAAATATTAGCATCTAAATTCAAAGATTTTAGACCTATTAATATGTGCAACTCTATGTATAAAATATTTACTAAAATTTTGGATTTGAGAATAAAGCCTTTTCTAGATAAAATAATCTCATCTAATCAAGGAGGATATGTTGCTGGTAGATAGATTCAAGATGGAATCATTAGGGTTCATGCCATGAAAATTAGTAAAAATGTTGGTATGGTATTCAAGACTGATATGGCCAAAGCATATGATAGGGTACATTGGGGTTTTTTAGATTTAGTTCTATAAAAATTTGGGTTTCATAGACATATCATAAGATTGATTTATAGTTGCATTTCTACTACTATGTTTTAGATAATAATCAATGGATTCCATATAGGATATTTTGGAAGTGAGAGGGGAATAAGATAGGGGGATCCTTTATTTCCTTTTTTATATATATTTATGGTAGATTCATTAATCAAAAATTTATTGGATGCTATTGAATAAGATAGTGTGAAGGGATTTAAACCATCTTCAATATCTGTACCTTCTCTTCATCATCAATTTGTGGATGATATGATTGTATTATCAGAGGCTTCGATAAGAGAGGCCAAATAAATTAAGCTAATTATGGATAAATACTCAATTGTTTCTAAACAATTGATTAATTATTCAAAAAAGTGATTTATTCTTTATTAATACTCATGGGCTTTGTCAAAGAAATATTGCAACTGTTCTGGATTGTCATATCAAGTATCTCCCTTCTGTATATTTATGTATGCCTCTTTTTCAAGGAAAGATGAAAAATGAGTTTTGGTATCCTTTATTTGATAGATTTCAAAGAAAGCTTTCTAGTTGGAAAGGGAAAATTTTTACACAAGTAGGTAAAGTGTTACTTATCAAGAGTGTGCTTCAAAGTCTCCCTGTTTATATTATGCCTCTTTTTAAAATGCCTAAGTATATTCAAGAAAAAATGATACAATTCAAAAAATATTCATGTGGATAGGAGTGGAGGGTAGTCATAAATTCCCATTGGTGGCTTGGGATAAAATTTGTCTTCCTAAATCTTGTGAGGGATTGGGTATTAGAAAATTATCATTGATGAATAAGGCACTGGTTTCTAAGATTTGTTGGAAATTTATTTAAAAACCATCTTATTGGTATAAGATATTCTATGAAAATTATCTTGATAATAGATCTCCATTGAATTTCCTATATGAAGCTTTGAATATCAAAGGTTCTATGATTTAGAATTTCTTTTCCAAAAATAAAGATATTTTGATTAGGCAATGTAAATGGAAGCTGGGTAATGGTCAAATCATAAAATTTTGGAGGGATCCCTAGATTATTGATTTTTATTTGGATTATATACAACCTTGGAATCAAACTACCCTTGTTATATCTTCTATTTATGGGGATATGGTATCTAATTATATACATGTTTGCAATGGTTATAAAAAGTGAAAATTTCTATCTCTAGAGAATGTTATTGAGGATACATCTATTATTATTTTAGATCTAAATTTTATTCTAAAAGTAAATTATATTACCAACCTATAAAAGGAGGATGAGTTAATTTGGAGTGATTCTTTTGATGGTAGCTATCAAGTGAAATCTAGATACTTTAAGCTTTTAAATCTACATAATATATGGAAACCATTGGGGAAAATTTGGTAAAAAAAATTGATTCTAAAAATCAATATTTTTAGTTGGTTGAGTCTTAAAAATAAAGTTCTCACTTTGGATAATTTATCCAATAGAGATTTTTATTTGGTTAATAGATGTGTTCTATGTGAAAATGCTTTGGAATCAGTGAATCACATATTCATGAAATGTACTTTTGTTTTCCAAATTTGGAGCTTCTTGCTTCAAAAATTCAAAGGTGTTTGGGTTTTCCCTCTAGATATTATGGAGGCTTAGCTAGCTTGGTCTTGCCATTTTTATAATAAAGAGCTTAGGGATCTTTGGAATATGTCTTTTTTGCATGTGTTATGGGGGATTTGGAAAGAAAGGAACAACAATATCTTCAAGAATATTCATAGTTCTTTCTATAGAGTCTCTAATAATTTTTTTTAATGATATAAGATAACTTCAAAAATATTAGAAGGAAGAAAAGTGATCCTTTTATACCATTTAAAAAAATTGTAGCTAAGTATTGGAATATTGATATTGAAAAAAGTCCTATAATTGACCCCAAAATAGCTTTGAGAAAGCCTGTAAGGTGGATGGCCCCTCAAACAAGATGGATAAAACTTAATTTTTATGGATCATCAAAAGGAAATCCAAGTCTTTCAGGAGGAGGGGGTATAATGTGGGATCAAAATGGACATTTGATTTTGGCTTATGAAGGTAGTATGGGCTTTCAGACCAATCACTTCTCTAAGGCTCTTACAGCTTTATGGGGTATGTAGGTTGCTTATGTAGGTTGCTATGAAGGAGATTCTCTCAATATTATCAATTTTATTAACAAGAAAGTAATGATGGATTGGTCTATTGATCATATTATTAGTGAAATTTTACATATTAGCAAAAGTTTTGAAAAAAATATTTTTCAACATACCTACAGGGAGGGGAATATGTTGGCAGATCTTTTTACCAATAGAGGGGTTGATTCTAAAAATTTAAATATTTTAGGAATATTGGATATTATGCCCAATAATGTTAATGAAATTCTTAAGAATGAAAAACATGACATTTTCAAGATATAACCAAGATTTTCATAAGGGTTTGTTTAGCCCTAGCAAAACTTGGTATTTATGCTTTGGTGTTTTTAATATGATTATGGATGATGTGCAAGATAATAATTATAGCATGTGGAATGATCATCACTACTTACCTAATAAGTGTGTAGAATGAGTGATTTTGAATAAGATTTGGAGGATTTGACATAGTCATATTTCTTTTATTGGCAAAGGACAACTTACCAAGAAGAACAAATGGATTGCAGAACATGGGAAAAGTGCAAAGAAGATGGGAGGTGACTTGAATAGGATTAAACATATAAATGTAGATGTAGTGAATAAAAGGGTTAAGGTATGGATTATTTTATGAATTGGGGGTCTAGCTTCTTTTATGTAAAAACTTTGTGGGTATGACATGCATCTTTCCACTCAATTCATCAAGAATTGGAATAATAGGGTTGTTAGAATCAAGAATATTTCTATGGAGATAAAATAGGAGCTACTTTATATAGTGACAGGTATTCACATTGAGGAGTTTAAATATATTAAATTGACTACTAGGTAGGAGTAGGAGAAATTAAAATTCTTGGTTGGTAATGAAACCTTGACTACTTTTCAAGGAGGTTTCAAGTGGCAGGATTTCCCAATTCTATTTGTTGAGGTCACTAAGCAGAGTATTAGGTACATCACACTTGATGGGAGATATAAATTTATGCACTACTATCACCTACCATTTATAAATTATATGAGGCATCATATATTAGTAAGCATTCTATTTGATATTTTGTATTCTCTTGAGCATTATGTGAAGGAAGTTTAGTTAGGTAGGAAAATAGAACTGTTGTATCATGGTGTGATTTTATTAATTTATAAATTTTAATGTTCAATATCCTTCCCCTCAATTTGAGATTGGGAAAAATAAAAAAGGTATGCTTAAGGTTTATGTGCAGGGGAATAAAGATATGGTTCATATTTATGGCCTTGAGCAATCTACCCCCAATAATAATTTAATAAGTAGGAGTAAATCTCATACTCGTAAGGATTTATGGATTGATGGGGATTATAATGTTGATAATTCACATGGTGGAATTAATATAATTAATCTTGATAATATTCCTAATATTCTTGAGAATACTAAAGGTGATATGACTGAGGCAGTTACTATGGTAGGGTATAATGTGGATGTTCAATTTGATAAAAATATTAAGGGGGAAGGTGAGAATAGGGTTGATATGATTTAGGTGGTTAATCAGGTTTGTGGTAATAATAGTCTCATTAGTTTTGAGAGGGGAAAGTATATTTAGGATAATACACAAGCTATGCTTCATAGTACCTAGGTGAATATAAATGATTGGTTCAGACAATGAGTCAAGATCTGGGCATACATTAATAGTAAGAAGACTATTGAAGACATGCTTCATAGAGTTTAGGTAAGGATGGATTTTGATTTCTTTAAGGACATTGTGAATTGTCAAGATAAATTTGAAAGTTTAGATGATGAGGTCAACCTGCATAAAACATTCTTTAAATGGTTTATAAAAGATCATTCTAGGCTTAAATAGGAGGTGAGAGAGAAATCTCAAAAAGTAGGATGTTTTGTATTATACCAAGGAATGAGAGATTGAGATGTATTCTCCCATTGATAATTTGAGGGAAATAATGATTAGGATGGAAAATGAAAATAAAGAAATCAAGCAAAATCTAAATCTGTTGGTAAGTTTTAGCAAAGTGAATGTTCATAATACTATGCAAATTATGCAAGGCTTGGCAAGATTGTTCAACAATGCTAATACTTAAGGTAATGATAATTTCCCAAAGAAGAAGATTAAGGGTGAAGCTTCTACTTTTACTTAGGAACAAATTGATAGTGGACTAGATATCAACTTTTAAAGTATGATTAACAAATGGATAAATGCATATGATGAGTGGAAAAATAATCATTGATGGTGAACTAATATTGTGAAACCATTGCTTAAGTGCTATTTATCTATTGTTTCTAGTTTTTTTACTCTTTTTCCTTGGTTGTAATTTTATGGTTGGTTTTGGTCACTTTGGTGACTATTTGTAATGGGTCGAGTCCCTTTCAAAACTCACTTTTACCTTTAATAAAACATAATTGTGACTAGATTATGTGATTTTGGGCTCAATTAACCTTAATTGAGTCTCTTATTTAATCAATCACTCAATTAATTCAATGGGGGAAAATTGATTAAATAAATCCCATTCAACTTAATCAATCAACATGGTATGTGAAAAATCCAACATTATTAATCAATGTGATTTACGAAAATCCAAGATTTAAACCTAGTGATTGATATTTATTTGCATATTTTAGATAAATGTATTTAATATATGTATTAGTGTATATTTAAAATTATATTATTTTATATATAATATAATAATATATTTCTTAAGATAACTAAGGATATGCCCTAGATTAACAAATATAAATGTAAATAAAAGTCATCCCAAAAGACCACATGTGAACGAAATGTAAGAGGTAGAATAAAAAAGTCACTGAAGTTGAGATTTAATATAATTGAGATAGTAAAATAAAAAGATGTTAATCCACACCCCATGGTACCCCACCAAATCTATAAGCCAATGAGAAAATGTATTTTTCAACTAATTCAATCCAAACCAACATTAGTTAGAATAAATCCAAAATTCCAATCATATGAAGGAATAAAGGTAGAAAATATGAGGATAATACTACGATTCATATTATATCTTCCTTGAATTAATCAATATCAAATAAATTGAATTAAAAAATGGGAAAAAAATCCTCCCTACCATGTAGTTTAACTAAACTTGAGATATCCAAAACTAACATTTCAAAGATAAATCATTCCACCAAGTATGGAAGATATGTAAGAACTTAGGGATAGAGTGAAATTTATAAAAAAATATATTATATATTTGAAATTTGAGACTAATATAACAAAACCAATATTTATATCTTTCAAAAACTATTTAACATGATATAAATAACACAAAAGAGGTATTGAAAATTATGTTCCCTCAATAATCCATTCATAGACATATATAATTAAAAAACAACATTTATATTTGTAAAAATGAGATTATAATTCCACCAAAATTGAACTATCAAGACTAACACCATCTCCACCACCCCGATCACTACTTTAATGATCAATGTATTCATCATATATGTTTGGTCAAGGAGGATACAATCATTGGAGTGGAGTGAAGGTGAACTTTTTATAAATCTTGTCTCTTAAGTGCTCTATTATTCATGACTAACTCAAACTCAAATCTTTATAGGATATCAACACCCAAAAAACTAACTACATAATATACATCATTGATATTTTTATGGAGAGTGAAGATCTTGGTCACATTGGATATCGTATTGATGTAACTTAGTGACTAATATAAATTAATGATGTTATGCCTCCAAATTAAGTGCTTTGGCTCAAATAGGATATTTTTAAAAGTGGAGGCCACATCCTCATTATCATCATTATCAACTTCAATATCCAACATCCATATATCCAATTGTGGATTCTTAATTTCAAAATCTAAAATGTTCAAAAATCTACTACCCAATACCTTTGTTGCATTACTCAAATACCTCATATTACTAATTATTTGAGAAGGTCCAACCTTTCCCTAATCTCACATATATAATAAAAAAGATTAATCCAAAGGACTGAGAGAATGAAAAAAGATAATATCAAGGTAGGGGAATTAAATCTATGAAAATACCATCTCTTAAAATAAGATATACACAAAATTGGAAGCAAACAATTCTAAAAATTATCTTCCCAACATAAAAATATAAGTAGAGAGAAGAATTGAAAGGAATACCAATACAGATCCATATTGATCAAGAGAATACCCCAAAAATAAAATTGAGCTATAAAAAAAACCCAAAAAATTGCATAGAGCTCTTCAAAATGTGAGACTTATACAAACAACAAAATTAAGATCCAAAGAAAGCTAATTATTTTACTAGGAGGAAGCCATAATAAATTCACAATAATGTTGTTTTCCATCACCATAATAATTAAACCCTTAAAATCCACTTTCACCTCCAAAATATAAATGAATTTACATATGTGTTAGGGGCAATAATAAATAAATGATTACAAGAGATGACAACACTAGAATTTACAAATGGAATGCGAACAATTAGATCTATTAATTACCTATCAAACAAACATCAATTGTATAAATAAATTATGAATGCATGGGAATTCATGAGAAAAATCAACCTTTCTAAATTATGACGATGTGATAAAAAATAAAAATATCAAGGCCACCTAAGTCCTTAAGGACTTATTCCACTAACTAATTAGAGGGGATAATGTTAGTCCATTTAGGAAATAATATTGAACCACTTGGCAATGTCTTGGACCAAAAGCTTATAAAAGACATTAGGAAAAGGAGGAGACTATATATTATCTATCAAAGAGGTAGAAATAAAAATACCAACAACATTTTTTATGAAAAAATATCCATTTCTAAGAACATTTGATGTGGTCCCATTTTAAGTTGTTGATTTTGGAGTAAAACCAGCCAATTTTATCAATCAACATGCCCACATGCCATGCCTCCATCTCCCTTTTTTAAGCTTCTTGAAGGTTAATTTGAGAATATTCTTCCATCATTAGGTAAGAACAACATTTGAAATAATCATATGTAATCCTTTCAATAATGTTATATCTTTTTACATATTATTGGTGTCATAATTGATATCTATAGATAAGATAAAAAAAGGCTTCTCATTCTCATCCTTGAATACCATGACACCAATGATAATACCTAGATTAACCTCAGTGACTCTATAAAAATTAAGATTTATCCATCTAATATATGAATGAGGCCATAAGGGGGAGGCCAAATGATTAACCAACACACTATAATCCTTTATAAGGATAGGGGTGATAGACCAATTTTGGACTAGGGAAGCTTCCTCATCAATATAATCCAAAGATGAAATCAATTAGATAAAAAATATAGTTCTAAATTAGACCACACCAGTTTTCCAACTCCTCTGATCATCCATCCTAAAATTGAGTCACTAATTCTATCACCCCATTGATAAATAGTTTATTCCATTATATCTCTCAAGGCCTCAATTTTCCAAGGGAACATATCTCACCAAAACATCATTCCAAAAATAAATATCCAAACCATCCCTTATCTTCTATAAAATAATGGGTAGAATCAAATCCTTATATTGTTTAACTTAATTACAAAATGTTGATTTAGAATTCTATAGATAAATCATACTGATCTAAAATTCTATTGATTTTCCTTGGTTCAAAATCTGAAGGTTCACACAATATCATTGACTTTATGTGAATGATTCTATTTATTTTGGTGATTATGATTAGTCACTTTAAATTTCCCTTCGTAAAAAACCTCATACATGATTATAGATAGGTAAGTAGATAAAAGACCTCTTTATCTCAAACCTAGAGAATCTTTAAATAAGCATGATAAAATCTTATTTACCAAGGTTGAGAATGATGGTGAGGAGAAATAACTCTTTACCCATTACCCCCACTCCTTCACAAATATAAAATTTTAAAAAGCCCGATCTTTAAATTTTCTAGTTTATATTATTATGATATTTTTACATATCTAATTTTATCAACATACCTTCCATACTAATGTGGTTTAGAGAGTTTAAGGTCTCATAAGTGATGGTAATTCTATCTAGGATCTGTTGACCTACCATGAATCTACTCTATTCTTCTGATATTAAATTACCCAAACAAATTTTTAATCTATTAATCATTATGTTAGTAAAAAAATTTATACATATAATTTCATAAATAAATAGGTATTAAAAAGTAAAAAATGAGCACTTATACTTTTCTATAATTGAGGGAAGGAAGGTGTTGTTCCATTATTTAAAGATGGTCTTCATTTTACTTCATTATTCTAAAAATTCTACTTTCTCCTTAACCATTATGTGCCAACATTTCTAAAATTATCTAGTTTGGAAGACATCTAGTCTTGAGGAACTTACCCCACCCATGCAAAAATAAACATATTTCACTTCCTCTTCAGATACTAGAGCCCTAATGTTTTCATAGGTAAAGATAATCTCTATAAAGTTATGTTTAGCCCCCTTTTATCTACCACTTCTTTTGAGAGAAAGTGCTGCCAGAATTTGGCTACCTCAATTTTAATTTCACTAACAAACCATTATTAGTAATTATTTTATTAATTATATTCCTATTACACCTATTTTTCATTTAAATATGGAATAAATTGGTATTTTAGTCTCCCTCCTTTAACCATTTCACTCTTGATTTTTGCCTCTACTTTTTCCTTTGCCTAAGGATTTTCTACTATTATGCAAAAAAAATAGTTTTACATATTTTCCAATTCATTACACAAATACCCTTAAGCCATGGAGACCTAGATATCCAAAGTTCAAATTGATTTTTATCATTTTTTATTGAACAAGTTCCCATTTTTTATTATATTCCTTGATCCCATCTTTAATTGGTTATAATTTATAAGACAAGATAAAGCCTTTAAATCCCAAAATCAGAGTACCCTACTATAAGTTTAGATTTCCTTATTTTTTTTAAATTTAATCTACATGAATTCAAATTTTAAGGGAATACCTATAGGTTTTTGATCCTTCTTGATCATGAATGAAATTTTCCAATAATCAAATCCTGCAAAATGAATATCCTTAGTTACAAAATTAAATAATTTTGAAACTAATTCCATGTTAATAAAATATATATCTAACCTTATAATAATAAGATGGTACCCACTTCTCATATTATTCCATTTAAATCCAACATCTAAGGACTCAAAATATATTAACCTTACTTATTAAAAATAAAATTAAAGTCACACATAACTTGAGATACCCTAATGGAAACCCCCTTCTTATTTGAAACCTTAAGGATCACATTGAATCCCCATCCAAGAACCCATTTCACCTTTTTTTTACCCTTAAGTTTACATAAATCATTAAAATAGGATTTATTATCCTTAATATCATGGGACCATATACATTAGATACAAATAAATGCTTCTTACCTTTGTAATCTTTAACATATGTATTAATATAATTATTATAAATAGAGACATAATTGATATTATAGATATTAAGATTCCATAACACACTATTACACCCATTGCTCCATCAAATTTCATAATAACTCATTCAAAACCTATCCAAAAATACTTATTATAATCCTCAAATAATTTTTTTTCAATCTTAATCTCGTGGAGTAGTAGGATATTTAGCTTAGTATCTTTGATCAATGTTTTAACAATGGGGAATTTGTTATAAGTATTAATTATTAGAAAATTAAAACTTAATATTTTAATGGTGATTTTGTGTAAATATTATCCTTTCCACCCAATTCACCTCAGATAGTCTATATTAGAACCCTTGGTCTAAGTTCACTTGGGTGTTTAACTGAATCTTATCTTTTTTGGATTTCCTAGCCATACTAACTAGGTGTCCCATGTAATGGGTTGACCTAATTTTAGAATAATATGAAATCCCAAAATAATATATAATTTAATTTGGTTCTTCTTTCCTATGTACCTTCAACTAAGGACTACTTAGTTGTCCTCACTATTATCCACTATTTTTGTTTCCTTTAGAATCCCTCCACACAAGATGTTATCCAGAACCAATATATTCAAAAATTTAGTTTTCTATTTAAGACCAATATTATAGGATTATTCACTAGAAACTTCAAGAAGAACTCTAATATATTCAATAAATTAGTTTCCTATTTACGATCAAGATTATAGGAAGCTTCACTAGTAACTTCAAGAAGAAATTTTTATTTCTTAGAGATAAAGGAGATGTTTTTTAAGGATATTCTTAGAAACTATCAAACAAATTCCACCATTAGTAATGTTGTTCAAATAAGGAAAAGTATGACCCACCACAAAAGTAGGAAAAACATTGTTCAACTCCTTTTAAGATAAAAGTGCCTCTTTTTGAGCATGTACAAAACCTTATTTTTCCAAGAGTCTTTTATTATTAGTTTCAATGAAACTCTCATCCTCCAAGTGATTTTAAGGACAGGAGTCCCCCAATTCCATCTCAAAAATGGTAATATCTTCTTCAATTCCATAGATAACTATGCCTATTTATTATTAATATTTAAAGATTTGTCCCAATCTTCCTTTTTTGGTCTAATTAGATGGATAATTTTCTTAAGAGAAATATCATGTCATTATGTATCCATTTTAAATATTTTTAATGATCACATATAACCATTTTTTGCCTCCACTTTTTTTTATTTACATTAGAGGAGAAAGGATATTTATACCTATTGGTTAACTAAAAACCCTTAATATCATTGAGATATATTATTTAAAATTGGTAAAATTACCCAACACTTTATAACACTCCATGGGGATGTCATAGAGAGAGGGAATAATTGTTTGGGGATGGCCAATCTCTTTAAAAGTAAAGCATATAAAGGTTAAAATCATAGTCTAGGTCTTACCTCCAGGCTCTTGTACTATAATTAAATATTATAATTTCTAGGTATACACACCTATGTTTAGTATTAGACAAATTCAAAACATCAACTTTGGTAGAATTTGACATACATGCATATTGTTTACACATTTAATCTTGTGCGATTTTTCCATTTTTTTATCTACATACCTGTTGTCTTAGTCAACTATATTCACAAAATATACCTAATCATGATTATAATAGTCTATATAAGAAAATTCTAAAATCCTATACAGACCTTATTCATATCTTAGATCGTTAATTTTCACTTCAAAGATAATACTAGTAATGGCTAGATAGTTACAAGTATCATAGGTGTCTAGCTCTACTAGAAATATCCAATAACATATAATGGCTTTTTTCCAACTTGGAATGTCTCCTTTACATCATCCTATACTTGTTTCATGGGTCAATCATATAAAAAATTAACAAAAAGTTAGCTATAAATAAAAATTAATCTTGAGGTTATACTCAGTTTATCATCACATTGAGAATCACATGAATACATTAAGGAATCTAGTAACACTCTCTTGAGACATTATAAAAAAGGAATAAAAATATAAAAAAATATTAAAGGAGTAGATCTAGTGCCAAGTATATATACAAATAATATCAAATTTTCATGATTCCAAGTGTCTAAATCCAAACATTTAATTACATTCTAGGTTGATCATTATTTTGCACACACACACACATAGGTTGGAGAACTACATGTAGTTTGAGCTAGACACATAAATTAAAATTTAAGCTAAAATAGAGAACTTATGACCATATGTTTTACCCACTTAGATCATTCCTTATTATAGGTACTTTTTACCACTTTATTTAATTTCTTAAGCGGATGACCCATTCTTCTAAGTAAACCAATGATCCTAGAATGCCCCTATTCCTTTTTAAAAAATAGTTCAAGATCATCCACATATTATTCCTTGCATCTATATTAGTTAGTTGTGCTCTTAAGATAACACCCTAATTTCACAAAAATGTTGGATTATTGTCAATGTTATCATGGTGGTGTCATGGAGGTGTCCAGGTAAGTGGATGAAGTGCCTTGATAATCTAAGTGAAACTGACAAAGTGTGCAATATGCTTGAAGGAGGCTTGGTTAATCTTTAGTTTTGACATGGATAGATTTGTTCAAGTATGAGTATGGAGTATTGATCATATGCAATGGGTCATATAAGAGGTTTTCTATGCTTTGAGTGCTTGTGTGTATGAGTGGATTTCATTTGGATGATCATTATTTTCATCTAGACATTTTGGGTCTAGTGGCAAAAATTTTGAGTAGACAATTTGATGACATCACCATTACCATGTGTGGATGAGTTAGGGGGAGTTGGTCATATGGTTTTGATCACATTTTTACATATTTTCTATGTGCTAAATATTAGGTCATGTGACTAAGCATGACAAAATATGTGCAAGTGCAAATTTGGGCTCCCATGTAGTTTGATAGTGTTTTCCCATAGCCAAATTTATAATGTGGCAAAAAGATCTGAGTAAGCATTTTGATGGTTTTATATCTCATATGTGTGGAAATTTTAGGAAACTTTTTTCATATGGGTTTATTCATTTCTGTGCCTATTTAATATACACTAAATTTTAGGTCATACAATGAAGTGCTATAAAAGATATGTATGTTCAAAGTTGGCCTTCCAAGATGTTCTTGACATAGTTGGCTCTATGGTAGAAATAAATATGAGTGATTAGATTAATGGAATTATATATTACACATGCAAAGGTTTTAAGAGTAGTTTGACACATGGTTGAATTCTTCTATGTGAAGAGATCATATGGTCTCAATTTTAGATCATGTATCTAAGCAAAATAAATGTTATTGAGACCCAAAGTTGGCCTTCTAGGTAGATAAGCAATGGTCCCGATACTTAGTCATTTTGTACAATGTTAAAAATCAAGACAAAATGAAGATACAACTATTTTTAGGTGTTCATACACACACACACACACACACACATGTGTGTGTGTGTGTGTGTGTGTGTGTGTGTGTGTGTGTGTGTGTATGTATGTATGTATATGTATATGTATGTATATGTATATATATATATATATGTATTTATGTATGTGTGTGTGTGTGTGTGTATGTGTGTGTGTGTATATATATATGTATATGTATATATATGTATACGTATGTATATATATATATGTGTGTGTGTGTGTGTGTGTGTATACATATGTATGTATATATGTATATACATGTGTATGTATATATGTATATACATATATATGTATATATGTATGTATATATATACATACATATATGTATATATATACATATATGTATGTATATATATACATATATGTATGTATATATATACATACATATATACATATACATATATACACACATATAAACACACACACACACACACACACACACACACACACACACACACACACACACACATGGTTTTTATTAAGTCAAATAGGTCAAATTATTCACTGGTTAACAAAGCTAAAGATTGAGCTCTTTACAAAAGGATGAATAGAGTGTGTTTATTCCAAGATGTTAGGATGCATTGAGATGAGGACAAGTGTTTGATGTTTAAAATTGAGAAGAGGTATATATCAAGCTTATTGAAAGGATAAATGGTGAGTGGGTTTTATTACATATTGATCAAATGTTGCTTGCTATAAGATAAATACTTGGCTGATCCATAGAGATCAATGGTGCACATTGAGTCAAAGTTGCCAGATTGCATGAGATGAGGTCAACTGTTTAAAGTCTAACATTTGGGAATTGGTGAATTATGCATTAAATTTTGAATAATATCAATGGTGTGTATTTAATCTAAAGATACAAGGACATGCAAGCATATTGTCTAAAGTTTAACTATGACTATTTGAATTCAAAATTTTGAATTTAATAAAGGAAAAACTAGTGCTTTATATTTTGGCCATATATTTTGATACAGGCATAATTTGATCATGGTGTAAAAATAAAATTTGTAGAGGAATCCAATGCACATGTTAGATGCTTTAAGGGGGAAGGCATTTATTTTGGTTGACATGAAAATATTGTGAACTTGATAATTCATGAATGTTATATAAATAGTGAAACCAAATGTGATGGTTTTTAGAGGTAGAGAGACTTGTAAGAGGATTGTGAGTGTGTATGGTGGAGATAAGGAGAGGAAGAGTGCACAATGAATGAGTTGAAGAGAATAATAGTTTAAAGACTATGTGTATGATCTATGGTTCATGTTTTTTATGTCATAATAGTGCTCTTGTAGGTTGAGGATGAGTGAAGAGGTCTAGGGTGATCCAAAAGGTGATTTTGGATGCATTGAGTGTGTAGAGTTGAAGAGAAATAATATACTTTTTATCTCCATTAGATTGGAAAGTAACCAATGTTTAAGAGATGTGTTGTTCATAAGTGTTGTTGTGTCAGCTCAACACCTAAGGGGTTGTAGACTCCTTTCAAGGTGAAACTTGTTAAAGGTTTAGTTGTTGTGGTAGCTCAACTAGATGGGTATTATAACACCTTGTGGGATTGTAGTCTCACTAAATAAGGGATGGTATTCTTGTTATTATAGGATAGCAGTCTAATTATAGGTTCCAGTGGGTTCTCTCCCCCAAGAGGGTTTCCCAAATATGTCATGTGTTATGTGATTGATCTTGCATTGTCTCTCTTGTTCATTACTATGAATTATATGTATGCTTCATGAATGTTTGTGATAATTGATTAAGAGTTTAAAAGGATTGAATTAAAATTTAGATTATCTAGGCTCATTGATTCATCCCCCCTTCTTAATGATTGTGCCTCTAATAATTGGTATCAGAATAGATCCTTTGGTAAAGTTTTGACATCTTAAAGGTGATCCAAGCTAAAATATGTGTAGTCATCAGGTAGGTTTTTCTTCTAAGCATTGATGTTCAAAAGATCTAATTATGCTTTTTAGAGTGCAAGGATGAGGAAATACATTATGTCCCTAGGGTTTGATGTATGACAATCTATTGTGGATGGTTATGTTACTCCTACTACTCCTCCATCTAGTACTACAAACAAGAAGTTGTTTGAGAATAATTCTAAGGAAATTAATGTTATCACTTGTGGTCTTACAAAGACTAATTTGACCAAGGTAATGCATTGTAAATTTTCTAAAGAGATATGGGATAAAATGTAGATCATTATGAAGGATATTCAGAGTTCAAGCTTGCTAAGTGGTAGACTCATAGAAGGCAATTTGAAATTTTCAAGATGAAGGAAGAAGATTCTATGACATATTTTTTATAGAGAGTTAATGAGATTGTGAACATCATCATAGGTCTTGGAGAAAAAATTGAAGATGCTATTGTAGTTCAAAAGGTATTAAGGTATCTATCTCTCAAGTTTGATCCAAAAGTATCTTCTATAGAAGAAAGTCAATATCTTACTCAATTGAAGATAGATCAATTACATGGAACCCTTAATGCCTATGAGATGAGAGTAAATGAAGATATACCACCAAAGAAGGAAAAAACATTCAAGATATAAATGAAGCCAAATAAGAAGTTCTAAGGTAAGAAACTCAAAGAGGATGACATATCTAACATTTATGAGGATGACCTAATTTCTTTGATTACTAGGAAATTGAACACAGGCTCAGGGATGTATAACAGTAAAATACCCTTCAAATGTTTCAACTTTGGAGAAATAGGACATTTTACTCATAAGTGCCCTCATAAGCATGAGAATAATGATGATAAATAGCATGGTGAAAGATGATATGAAGATAAGAAGACATACAAGAAGAAAGGATTTAGAAAGTTTTACAACAAGAAGTCCTTCAAAAATAATAAAACTCTTTACACCAAAGAAGATTGTAGCTCATCAGATGAGAGTGAAGATAGTGACTCACAATATGATCATGAAGATGATGGTCCTATTGAAGATGAATCCCTATTCATAGATGAGGAAGGAATTTGTTCACATCAAAAGGAGTCTACTTGGAGTGATGTAGATGATGATGAAGATGAGGTTGACTATGAGAGTGCATTGACATATGCTCTTGAAGAAGTGAATATTTAGAAGAAGATAAATAATAAGATGAAGTCTCAACTCAAATACTATGAGGAAAAATTTAGTGGGTATGAGGAAATAATGAATGAAGACACCAAGGAGCATGAATATATGGTCAAGCATCTCAGTTGGCAAATAAAAATTTATTCTACAAGCCTGATAGCCAAAGAAGATGGGTGTTCAAGTTATGTAATTGAAAATTAGTCATTGAAATTTGAGTTAGAAGAGACATCTAGTAAGGTGAAGTCATTTATGAGATCTAAAAAGAGTTCAAGTGATCTAAAAAATATTTTGAGTGGTCAAAAGCATGCTAGTGATAAAACTGGTCTTGGATATGAAGAAGAACAAAATAATGTAACTCTAAAAAAGATAAATACTAATGTGAACAAGTATAATCATACTTTTAAGATAGATCATCAGATAAGGAATGAAGGTACTAGCATAATGAAGATAAATCAAATTAGACAACCAAATTTCATGAGCTATGTAAGTTTCAATGGTTATTGTTTCACATGTAATCAATTTGGGTAGTGATCTAGAAAATTCAAGAGATCTATTAGGAATGAGTTTTCATGGAACTATGATGGTGGTATTTAGTTAAAAGGTGTGAACAAAGTTAAGTTCTTTGACTGTCTTGATGTAGAACACTTTGCAAACCATTGTCCACATAAGATTAAACAAAGTGAGTCCTATTAGAAAAAAGGAGGTTGTTTCATTTATCATGACATGGGACACATTGCAAGTTTTTTTCTAAATAAGGTTAGGCAAGATATGTTTCTTAAAAAAGTTATAGTGTGCTTCGATTGTCAACAAAGAGGCCACATTGCTATATTTTGCAAAAAAAGACCATCAAGTCAAAATAGATTTAATCAGGCTCCTAGAGTGCAAGGAAGAAGGAAAGTCAACTCATGGAATCCAAAGGTGGCAAGTATGAGTCATGATGAGACTATAGGTCCAAGTTATCTATTTTATATGGTGGAGAATGCTATAGAAGGTGAAGAGTGCCAAGGAGTCTCATTGTCTATTCATGTTGTGAACAAAGAGACCAAGCTCAAGAAGTAGACCAGGGTAATGGTTGAGGCTAGTTCTAAGGTAAGTATGGATACAAGTGAATATCCTATTATTACTTATAAAGTTTCATTCAAATAACATCAATTATTAGTACCTAGTGATAAGGTTCCAAGATACAAGGAAAATTTTACAAATGAAAAGGTATGTTATGAATCTACGTTGTCTCCATATATTGTCAATCCAATCATAGAAGAGAAGGAAAATGTTGTAGTGGATGAGAATGTTTCTTCTTTTAATCCTAAGAAGAAGAAGATCTATAAGTATCAGATGACCAAGGAGGAGAAGTAAGATGAATTGTGGGCAACTCTTGGTTTCACATTGTTCTAGGATATTGTGAATTAGGGTGTCTCTACCTATGCTTATTAGGAGACATATGTCAATGGAGAAGCAATTTTGTGTGCTCAATATCATAATTCCAATCATATAATGTCTTTGGTTATGAGGGAACAACAAGTTCATGAGCTTGTTCCAGATATTTGTGAAGGCACTATAGTATAGGGTTAGAATGAGTGTTTCCAAGTGGCCTAATGAGATTGATGCAATATCAATAAAAATTTTATGCTCAAAAAGGTATATACACTTATTTATGATGTGATCTAGATGTTTTTTAGTTTGAAGGTATGTTGAAGCCAATTGAAGTTTTTTTTAGTGCGCTCAGTTTTCACAATTTTTGGCTTAAGGGTAAGTAGGCGTAAAATGGATTATATAAATTCAATGTTACCAAAGGTATGGAGGCTTAATTTTTAGTATAGAATGGTGTAATTGTTATCTACATGTGTAAAAGAAGTTTTAGAGGTGAATGTTGACTAGAAGGAGGTTTGGTGACTCTGTTTATTTTGAGATTCTAAGGTTTTAGGCTATGTTATAAAGGTGGTTTGCCTTGTGAGTTGAGGTTTTAGGATTGTTAATTTATTAAATGGGCCAAATGTGTTGCCAAATATATATTCATAGAGATTTGAACATTTGTGGTTTTCAAATTATTCATATTTTTGTTAAGATGGGGGCCTAATTAGAAAGTTGGTTTGTGAAGGAAGTATGTTGCAAAGGTTGAGATAGGTATTGAAAATTGGTTTGATTTACGGGGAATATGAGATTGATCTAGAAATCAATTTTTAGGTCTTGATGATGTGTCTAATGAAATTTGTGGGCTTTTTAAATTCTAGGTAGGGTTACAAGGAGTCTAAACAAGACTAGTATGAATATTTGATGTTTTTGTTCATTTTATCCAAAAGAGAAAGGTATGAGTATTTCAAGGTAAGTTATTAGGATTATTTTAGTGCATGTTTCCTAATTTTTAAGTGGTATGAAGTTTTATTGGTGGTATGAAGTTCTATTGGTGGTCCTTGAGGTGGTTTGAGAGAGAAGGCTAGTAAGCATGTATGGTGATTATTCATGGTGTGTGGAGATATGAAGATGATTAGGAGGTGAAATTTCTCAAAATATTAGGGAGAGTACCTCTTAAATTTTTTTCGTGAGTTCCCTTAGTTTTAGTGTTTTTCATGTTCTTTCTTCATTGGTTGCACTGTTTGGTTGAAGAAGATGTAGGATCAAGGTAAGGGGGAAATTATAATAAATTTATAATATGGTCTACTATTTTTGGTATTATTTTTAGGTCCTCAAGATTATTTGGTTACCACTTTGTCATTGTGTCAAAGGGGGGAAGTTCTTGTTGTGGGAATGCTTGAAGAAAGAAAATGAAGGTGAGTTGTATATTTCTATATGATGGTTGATGACATCAATGAAAAAGGGGGAGATTATTGGAGTATTTTCAATGATATGATGGTGATTTCATTTAGGTGTCCAAGTGAGTGGATGAAGTGATTTAATATTCTAAGTGACAATGACAAAGTGTGCAATGTGTTTGTCCTAGTATGCTTGAAGGAGGCTTGATTAATATTTAATTTTAACATGGATAAAGTTGTTTAAAGATGAATATGGAGTATTGATCATGTGAAATGGGTATTATAAGAGTTTTTATATGATTGGATTGATTGTGTACATGAGTGGATTTCATCTGGTTGATCATTGTTTTCATCTAGACATTTTGGGTTTAGTGGGAGAAAATTTGAGTAGGTAGTTTGTTGACATCACCATTGCCACATGTAGATGAGTCAAAGGGAGTTGGTCATATGGTTATGATCAAAGTTATACCTAGTTTATATGTGCTAAATCTCATGTCATGTGACTAAGTGAGACAAAATAAATATAAGTGCAAATTTGGGCTCCCAGGTAGTTTGACAGTGTTTTCCCATAGCCAAATTTACAATGTGGTAAGAAGAGCCAAGTAAAATTTTTTATGGTGTTATATCTCACATATGTGGAAATTTAAGGATAATTTGATCATATGACTTTTTTAATTTTTGTTCTTAGTTAATATGCACTAAATTTTAGGTCATGAGATGAAGCGCTACAAAAGATATGCATGTTAAAAGTTGGCCTTCCAGGAAGTTCTTGACATAGTTGGCTCTGTGGTAGAAAGAAATCTGAGTGATTAAATTAATGGAATTATATCTCACATATGTGAAGGTTTAAATATAAATTTGACATGTGGTTTTATTCTTATATTTGAGGATAACATATGGTCCAAATTTTAGATCATGTGTCTAAGCATAGTAAATGTTATTGAGGTCCAAAGTTGGCCTTCCAAGTAGATAAGCAATGGTCACCATAGTCATTTTTGCATGATGTTAAAGATCAGGACCAAATGAAGATCTAATGTTATATGAAAGTTCATAAATATATATCTATGATGTGAATTAATTTAAGTGGGTTAAATTATTCGTTGGTCAATGAAGCTAAAGATCAAGTTCCTTACGAAATGATCAATGAAGTGTCTTTATTCTAAGATGTCAAGTTGCAATGAGATGAGGAAAAGTGTTCAATGTTTAACATGGATTAAAGGTAAATATAGAGATTTTTTAAAGGATAAATGGTGAGTGGGTGTTCATATATATTGATCTAATGGTGTATGCTATAAGATAAAAACCTAGCTGATCTGCAGAGATTGACGGTATGCATTGAGTCAAAGTTGCCAGATTACATGAGATGAGATCAATTATTCAAAGTTTAACATTTGGGAATTTGTTCAATATTAATTAAAGTTTGAAGAAAATTAATGGTGTGTATTTAATCTAAATATGTGAGGACACAATATGTGAGCATATTGTCTGAATTTTAACCGTGACCATTTGAATTCAAAATTTTGAATTTAACAAAGGAAAAACTAATGCTCTATATTTTGGCCATATATTTTAATACAAGTAAAATTTTCACATGTTATAAATTAATTTATTTTAGAGGAATCAAAGGAAAATATATAAATATATATTTGAATATATAAAAGTGTGTCTAGTCTAAATTATGAAGGTTCAAAGTTGACTATGTGTTTGTGTTTGTTCTATAAGTGACCCAAGAAGATTGTTTGAGCTTGTTTTGATGTTGTTTCAATGTTTCATGATGAATTAGATATTTTTAAGTGTTTTATAATCCATGAGTATGATATATGTGCATTATGATTTTTTTACTAATTGTATACAATATGACCAAAGGTTTAGAATTTGACTATGTATTTGTTTATGGCGACTGTGTGCACAAAATGTTGTTTGATCAAATTGTGCTTAAACAAAAGGGTCCTGTGATGGATATTAAAACTTAAGGAGGACCTATAGATCATGTATCATGGGTTCATATTTTATAAATAGTTATTGTGTTCTTATTTTGATCAAAAAAGTGTCAAAGAGGTGAATGGGTCATCATAGGACCTAAAAGGTGACTTAGGCCAATTTGAAAGTGTGTTGTGCTAAGTGTGACCAATGTTATATGCCTTAAGGGTAAAGGCATGTATTATGTCTAACATGGAAATATTGTGAACTTGATAATTCATGAATGATATATAAATAGTGAAACCAAATGTGATGATTTCTAGAGGTAGAGAGATGTATAAGAGGCTTGTAAGTTTGTATAGTGGAGTGAAGGAGAGGAAGAGTGCCCAGTGGATGAGTTGAAGAGCCTAATAGTTTAAGGACTATGTGTATTACATTTATGTCATGTTTATAATTTCATAATAGTTCTCTTATATGTTGAGGATGATTGAAGAGGTCTAAGGTGATCCAAAAGGTGGCTTTGGATGCATTGGGTGGGCAGAATTGAAGAGAGATAATATACTTTGTATCTTCATTAGATTGGTAGGAAATCAGTGTTCAATAGATTTGTTGTTCATAGGTTTTATTTTGGTATCTCAACATCTAGGGCACTGTAGCCTCCTTGCAAGGTGAAAATTGTTAAAGGTTTAGTTGTTGTGGTAGCTCAGCTAGATAGGTATTGTAGCACATTGTGGGATTGTAGTCTCACTAAATAAGGGTTGGTAGTTTCTTGATCAATTTTAGCTGGTATAAAGTATTTCTTGTTATTATATGATAGTATTCCAATTGAAATTTCCATTGGGTTTTCTCCCCCAAGATAGTTTCCCACATATGTGATGTGTTATGTGCTTGATCTTGAATTATCTCTCTTGTTCATTGCTATGAATGATATGTGTGCTTTATGAATGTGTGTGATAGCTGATTAAGAGTTTTAAAGGATTGAATTTGAAGTTGTATTATCTGGACTCACTGATTTACACCCCCTCTTAGTGATTGTACCTCTAACAAACAATTATCCCTAGGATTATCAGTTCCACTGCTCTTTTCCTCTCACTAAATAATGACTAATTGCTAAATTTAAAAGTTGTGTAATAGGTCATGCTATAATTTTAATAAGATTGATATAAATAAATTAAAAAAATGCCACTATAAATCCACATTTCAAACCATTTTACACATAAGAGTCTTCCACATTAAAAATCATAAGAGTTCTAATTTCACATTGAGATAAAATTATATATTTCTCCTAATTCTAATTACATACATCCTTAGTAGCCTTGAGCTAAAGTCTAAATACATATACAAGGTCACAATTCATGGTTGTAATCAACCAACATATAGAATTTTTCACTAGTATTTCAAACACACCACCATACCATGTGATAAATACATGGATTTTGATCCCTTTTCAGAGTATTATTATGTAAGTAATGCTCAACATACATTTTTGAGGTCAAGAAAAAATAAAAACACTATGATTTTTAATCCATGATTGAATTTTCATTCATGTTCCATTGAGATATAGATTCAATGGATTGGGAGCTCCCTCATAATTAACAAAACACATAGTTGAAGGTGAACCTATTAGAGAATTCTGAGAGTTCTACCACCTATTGAACACCAATACTACCTAAGGACAAAAATAAACTAATTTCCTATCTATTTTCAACATTATTATCCAAAAAATCATAAAAATACCTATTCTAAGTTTTCACTCCATCAACATATCCTCCCAACCAGCTTTGGTGCCTTATATAGTTTGCTTCTATGTTTTCAAATTAGGTTTATGTTTTCCTTGGTAATTTTTTAATTTAGAATATTTAAAAATTTATTAAGTTATAAATAAGTTTTTTTTCATTTATTTAATATCTATATCATTCTTTTTTTTCACAATAATTTTTATAATTAGGTCCTAACATCACCTAGTTCCCAAAATTTTATAAAACATATTGGTGAACCCATTTAATTTATCAAATATTGGAAGCCATAGTATTGTCCCTAGGGTTTCCTTATAAAATTATTTCCTCCTATGGTTTAAAATTAAATTATGTTTGATTTTTTTCTAAAATTAATATTTATCTCTCCTCTTGTTCTCATTTTAGTATTTGAAAATTTTAAAATGGCTAAAAACTATTTTATTCCTTCTCTTAACCCTCAATAGGTTGATAACTAATTTCATGTTAACCAAGTCCTTGATATCAATAATAAAATAGGTAAGGTATCCAATTATATATTTCTAAAATAAGGTAACCAACATATCCTTCCTCAAACCCTCTACCTCCTACACTTCCTCTTGATGGCATTTTTATGCATATTTGGTCAAAAGTACCTAAGGTTTTTGCTTATGAATCCTTCAAGGATCAAATCATCATTTTGAGTAAGTTAATAAAAGAGTTTAAAAATTAAAATGATTATTTAATTTTAAGGATTACATCATGGTAAGATCATGCAACATATGCATAACATCTAGAGTATGCTAGTGTTAATCATGTATTTGCATCTTCATCTAAAAATCTTGTGCCTAATGAGAATTCATATCAAAATGGGATGATATAATATAAAAATCTTAAAAAATATAAAATAAATGATTTAATAAGTATGATAAATGATAATAAGATTTCAAGTGGTATTCTATGATAAAAGATTGGAAACAAGTTGAACAAACTACCTTGTTTACATCCTATCAAGAAAATAAAATAATATTTTTCATATCATAGAATGCATGGGCATCATAAAAATAGTTGTTTGGATTTGAATAATAAAATAAAAATCATTATTAATAGTGGTGATCATATAAAATACATAAATCAAGTAACCTACAACATAGTAAGTATAAGTAGAATAAATGGAAAAATTATAATTAATACAAAAAAATATGACAAGTATGGATACCAAAGGGTAATTCAAATCAAGAAAAGATAAAAAATTAGATTAAGAAAGTGTACAAAAATATCAATATGAAAAATAAAAATACAAAAGGAACAAGGTCAAAAAGAGTAATTACAAAAAGAATGTATCTCAAAGGTGAGGTTACAAAAAGATCAAGAAAAAAAGTTACAAAAATAAGTACAACCTAAAAGTATCTTTAAGAAAGGGTTTATAACAAATGAGGTTCAATATAAAGAGAACCCTATAAAATCTAAAGTTTGAATGTTTTTGAAAAGGGGAAAATTAAAATCCTTTCCTCTTATTAGGATCCTTTCACTATCACTGCTCACATAGATGGCATGCTATTTATCTATGTTAAGGGTATGGAATATCAAGAAACAATTTTTTGTTCTTTATAATTTATTATATCTATTGGATATAAAATTCAACACTTGATCCAAATTAATGCATCTATATCATGTATGGTATATTAAGTTCAAATTTTCATTTTATTCAAAAGAGTGGTGTCTTACTTTTTGCATTATTTTAAATCACAATGCATACAATGTTGTGCTTGAGAAATCATGGTTACAATCAATAGGAGTAATCATTGATAGAAAACAAAGGTTGAGTTTCCTTTGTTCATTAAGGCAATGCCATTTTTATTTCAAAAGATGTAAATTATTTAAAGCAAGATTAAAAAAAGAAAGAATATCTTTAGCTAACATTCAAACAAATAAAATCACTGGAATAATAATAAATGAAAATGATACAATACATGATGAAAAAGAGAAATAAAAAAGATCAATACCAAAATATGGGGTAGTTATTTTTTCATACCTAAATACAAAATATGACCATAATAATATATCACAATCTCAAGAACAATCTTGGAAGATGGTTCTCTCTTGTTATGATGATATTGATTATATAGAATATGATTGGAATGGTAGGAAAAATATATAGGATGAATATGACAATGTAAGTGAATGCTACAACAGATTTAATATAGGACCTACATAGAGGAATCCCACTAATGATATATTGGGATTATAATATCAATCTTAAGTATAATTATACCCTTTAATAATCATACTATTATGCAAAATACAAAAAAAATTAGATATTCAAAAAATTCAAAAACTAGGACCTATGCATGATTATGTTTAGTTAATTTATATCGGTTAATTTGTGAACCAATTATGCATTACTTATTTATATCCAATTTCATATCACAAGTATACATGAGTGAATGCATATCATATAAGTTACCATATTTAGACACAATTATAGGTTATTTCACTGTCTTAGACTTAGAAACTATAAATAGAGAAGATCACCCTATTCAAATAGGAGCACACTGTGTCGTTGTTCTATTCCACTAATCTTGTCCTGATAACCAGATGCTATCAGTTCTCATATATATATATATATATATATATATATATATATATATATAAAATACAAAGGCCTCTTATATCTTATTTATACACTAGCAAGCTCATTGAAGGCATCTTATACACAAGTTTTATCCATCTTTGTCTATCCATTATTACTCATAACTAAATTCTTTACATGACATAAAAGATATCAATATTTATTATTTACCTACACATTGATATCTTACTATTTGAATAAGTTATTAAATAAAAGTGTTACAAATTTATTATGTTAATCAACTAAATGTATTCATACATGTTTTTCATGTTTTATTTCCTACTTCATGTCTTGTGTATATTCTACATTTGTCTTGTGGAAATTTGAACCTCATTGTGTGTGGATCTAATCCTTCATTTTATGTTTCTATGCATGTGAGTGAATTTTTATCATGTCCCTTTTATGTGTCCCCTTGGCCTTATATTGTGTACTTTGTGTATACTCTTTTTTTGTGTGTTACATGGACATTACACTTATTTGATTAATTTTTTATGCTATTATGGACATAATGATATTAAAAACCATTCAAATCCATGATGGATATAATTCATCTCTCCCCAAGTAGTTTTATTCAGGTTGTAGTACTTAGTTTTGATCACTTATCTATGTGCCTAATTGATAACATATATATTGACAATCTCACTATGTATGTTTATTTCTACATGAATCTCACATTACTATTTCTCTCTCTCTCTCTCTCTATATATATATATATATATATATATATATATATATATATATATATATATATATATATATATATATATATATATATGTATGTATGTATGTATGTATGTATATATTGACAATCTCACTATGTATGCTTATTTCTACATGCATCTCACATTACTATTTTGCTCTCTCTCTCTCTCTCTATATATATATATATATATATATATATATATATATATGATGATGATGATGATGATGATGCCCTTCTCCTCCACATTATCACTACTCATATATACATGTTTTTCATGACATATCTCACATAAATTTTTATTTTGAGTTAATTTATTGGGTAGGTTCAATAATTCACCTCAAAAGAGGGGGCATACATAATGTCTTATATTAAAGACTAATATCATATAGTACAATACATAAACAATATGTTTTTGAATATACATAGTAGATCATAGTCCATACCCATAAATCACTTAGAAAGTCATTTTGGACACGAGTGATCCATTTGGACAATGTCACAACCTATTATTTTCCAAAATAATGCATTGTTGTCCCAATAGACAGAAAATAGTTACTTTCAAAAATTCTCAAAATCATAGACAATAAAAAATAGTTAGCAATAAGTATACAGAGTTACTTTCTAGAAAAATACATAGGTTTGTAATAGATTTGCTCAGTTTGGGGGCATAATGCACAACATGTGTTCCATGTTAGCATAATTTTTTTTCTAATAATTTTAGTGGTTATTAATTTTTCTTAGAATACATATACATATAGATATTAGATTAGGGGCATGTGTGTAGCATATGAATTTTTCCTTGCTCAATTTCCCCCAATTTCATAGATGGAATGGTAGTGTTTATCATTATCTATGTTATATACACCATACCTAGAATATACTATATTTTTTCACTAAATTTTTAACATAAATAAGCCTTATTATGTTTATAGTAGCTTATTCACCCTTTTTACACTAATTTTTACACTAGAATAATCTATTGGAATTTATACAGGGATTCCAAAATACGTCACTACTTTGGGTATGAAATTATAGAGTCAATCACACCTTGATTTATTAATCACACTCTCATAATCAATGAGGATTGTGGAATGAACAATCCAATCCAAGATTCTCAATGAAAATGAAATATCTAATGGTTCTACCCTCTACAGTCACTCATTTTTAACTAAAAAACAAAAGTTTGCATACCCAATAAGGTGTATTCATTCATAATTATTATATTTAAAATTTTATTTTATTTTAATTATTTATTTTCATATTAAGGACTAATTTTATACATGTTTAATTTTATTTTTTCATGAAGCATAGTTCAATTTTGTGGCCTACATTCAAGATTTCACTTTGTAGGTAAGTTCAGGTACACATTTTCCATTTTGCTCTAGTAATTTTGCTTTGTTGTATTACTAAAATAAAAGGGGGGAAAATATATACACATAAATTTTAATTTAAGCTAAAATAATTCACTTGTGAGCATACTTTTTACATACTTAGTTTATGCCTTATTCTAGGGCCTTTTGAACATTTTCCTTCATTTTCCATGCAGAGGACCCATAACTCTAAGAAAACAAATGATCCAAAAATTCTATATTTATTATTTAAAATAGTTTAAACTCACCATAAATTATTCCTTACACCCATATCAGTTGTTTTTGGTCCTAAGATAAAAACACCTTAATTGGACAATAATGTTCCTCAAGAGTGTCCAATTCCACATCTCTTTTCATCGCACCAAGTAATTGATAATTGATAAATTTAAAATTCATGTAATGGGTCATCCCACAAGTTTATAAAGCCTCATATAATAGAATTCCAAAAATAACACAATAAAACCATATTTCAAACTATTTTTCACATAATAAGCTTCCACATTGAAAATCACCATAATATTAATTGCACATCAAATTAAAATTCCATATTTCTTCCAAATTTGATTACATACAACTCTAGTATCATTCAGATAAAGAATTCATACACTTAAAAAGTCATAATTCATAGTTAAAGTAGTTAATCACACTAGGATTTCACTAACATCTAAGATTTTACACTAGTATTTCACACACACCACTGTAGCATAGGAGGACTACATGGATTTTGATCCCTCTTCAAAGTATTGGTATAAATGTAATGTTCAACATAGGGGGTGTTTAGGTCAAGTACAAATTCAATCATTAACCCATTTTTAGCTAGTTATTGCATTTGTATGCTTGGTCTATTGAGCTAGGGTTTTAATTGAATGAAAAAAACACATTATTTTCCATAATAGATTAAAAAATCTCACACAGTCCACAAAAAATTAGGTGATGGTGAACCTATCATAAAAATCATAGATCTTTACCACCTACTAGATATCAATGGTCCCTAGGGAAAAAAAAACATTGATCTCATGTCTAATTATAGTGATCATATCTTTAAAAGATTATAAACCCCTATTCCAAATATGCACTAAATCAACATAGCCTCCTAGTTAGTTTCAATCCCTTATACAGTTTGTGTCTTAGTTTTCCATCTAATTTTATATTTTCCTTGGTACTTTCCTTATTTAGCGTATTTATAGATTTAGTAAGTTTTAAATCAGTTTGTGTAATTTATTACATATCTATAACATTCTAATTTTTCACAATAATTTGTTTAATTAGGTCTAGAAGCATCTCAAGTTTCCCAAAAGTTGATAAAACACCCTCTTTAAAGTATATATGCAATGCATAACCACTCATGAAGAAGTGGTTGAGGCTATACTTATAAAATTTATCTTGAGGTCAAAAGTGCACTTAGGTTTTCAAATGAAATATAAGGAAAACAATAATCAATGAACAAAACTAAAGGTGACCACACACATAGGAAACATATACAAGAACATGTACAATGGTCGAAGCCACCATAGACATACATAGTCTATAGGGAATGTCAGTAGAGATATGATAATAATGGTCACCATATGGGAATCACTATTGTTGGCAACATAGAATAAGGGTTTGAGAAACTATTTTCTAATCTAAGTAGTGATAGAGCATATACAAAACCTTTTTTGAACTAGTGATGATTGTTATGAGTGACAAAATACAAAAATAAGCTAAGTATACCTTCTCTATTTTGATTATTTAATTTAAAATCATATACATGTACTATAAATATTTCTATTTCATTGCGGTATTATTTATATATTTTACTTATCCCTTTTTTATATTTTTTAGATCATATTAATCCTAAATGAGTAAAACATTTTGGTGAGCCAGATAATTGACTTGAGTATGAAAATACCTAGGTTTATTCATCCTATAGGGTTTCATAAAATTTTATGATTTTTATATTTCTCATATATAATGTTTAAAAGTTCATATTTAATTTCTATTTTTCTCTTATCACATACAAAAATCTGAAATTTCCCCTTTCCCCTAATATATCATAATACTTTTGTGCATATGTCTTATTCCATATAAGAAGATTAGGTATCCTTGACCAATACATTGAAGTTATAAATTAAGTGAGATTAAAATTGATCATATTCAAATTATTTTGACTCAATATAGTACTTTCATGGAAAATAAAATGGTTTAAATTCATGATATACATATTTCTTCTTCTAATGATAAATACATTTATGAGGCATGTATAGATGTAGATGAACATTTTATCAATGATTTATTCCTAATCTTGAAAACTATTATGAAGATGATATAAAATATAACGATGAATATTTTGGTATAAATAATCCTAAGGAAATTAATGGTGTAGATCCTAAATAAGTAAATGCACTTACAAATTTTCAAAAAAAAATTAGTAAGGTAAAGACATAGATACTATTTGAATCTTATCTTAGAGGTTAAGCATGTAAATATTACTAAGGAAACAAATATGAGGAATGACATGCTAAAATTTTAAATAAATATAATATAAAATTTAGAGGCATAGATCATATAATATATATCCAAATAATTATTCCAACTACTACTATTCATGTGTCTACACGTATGGGCCATATAAGTGATGCCTAAAAGTAGTGTGGGGGAAACACTAGTTACTCATATTTATATGGATATACATTTAAAATATAATTTTGTGCATCCTAGGCCTAAAAATCATGTGAATCACCTATTTATAATAAATCTAATGTGTTTATAGATCAAACACTCATAAAAAATTATTAAAAATTCAATCCAAGGTTAATCTAATGAAATAGGTTCTCTAAGTTCAAATCATTCAAAAAAATCTCAAGAATTATTAAAAAACTCATTAGTCCTAGATATTTCTAATTATCCTTTGCCTATAGGGTTTGTTTCATTAAACATTACACCATTCAATGGTAAATGTGATACAAAAAAACATCTTAGATCCTTCCATTTTGCATGCTTAGACTATATTTATAATAATAATTTACAAACTATGTTTTTTCCTAGGAGCCTTAAGGGTTATGACTAGTGATAGTTTTTTGACCTTACTCTTCAACTGGTACATACTTTTAATCCTTTGTATGATCAATTATTAGGTGACATATCTATCAATATTATTGATAATGTATCATATGCTCCAATTGTAAAACTCAAGAAAGTACATAATGATCCCATTAGTGACTATGTGTTTCACTATAAGACTATGGTTTTAAAAATGACAAATCATATGGTTGATAATTAATTACAATACATATTAAAGTAAATACTACTTGTGCATATGTATGAGCCTATTATGTTCATGCACTTCAAATATTTTGATGACATATTCCATATGGCCAAATACCATGAAATTGAGCTAATTTCCATTAACAATTTAAAATATGGGAATGATCTTCCTACATATTATATTTCAAATATTAAAAGTAAACCATTTTTAATTTTCAAGGCTAAGTAATTTAAGATTGAGGCTAAAAAAATGGTCAATGTAATTTCACAACCTAGGACTAATTTTGTCCTTTAAACTCCTCAAAGGGGATAATTTACACATTTATTAGAATATCCTCATAAGGTGTTACACAATTTACTAGAGTGCAATCTCATATTTATTCCTATACCAATGGAGGTTGATATAATAAAGGGATAACCTATGAGGATGAATATCAATGCATATTATGATTTGCATAGATGCATAGGGTATTCAAATAATAAATGCTTTAGATTAAGACATAAGATACATGAACTAATTAAGAATAACACTATTGACATAAATGATGCTAGTGTACATATAAATTATTTGGTTACATATCCTAATGTGAAGCTCAATATATTTGTAGATACATTTACAAAACATGTAACACAATAAACCAAGACTAATCTTGATGTAAATATGACTTAAAATGTGCATCCTATTTTGAATTTTTATTTTTATATAACTAAGGAGGATTATCATAGATAGTCACTGGTGCATTTATGAGAATACAAGTACATTGGCCTACAATCACATTTGATGAGCATGAAATAGTTAATGATAATTATACTAATGCAAATTTGATCATATTAAAATTTCATTGACTCAAATGCTATACATATTTTATGGTGGATAATGGGTAAAGTGAAAACATATGCACTATGACATAACTTACTAGTCTTAGGTGTATAGATAAATACTTTATTTTTACAACAAAACACTAAAAGGTTTTGATGGAAAATAAATATACCTTCTTTGGGAAATTATGTTACCACTTATGATATGGATTATAGCTATAGCTACTTATTTCTTAGTTATTCCAAACATTAATTCATTAGACATGATACTAAGATGTGCATGGATATGTAAGATACATGAAATATAATCTTCATCACATCAATGATTGAAGTATATCTATAGAAATTGAGAGGTTTTGAATTAGTATAATCCATATGAATACCACATTTAGCTTAAGAAATTCCATTAGATACCTCCATAGAAACCTATTATATAACCTACACATGTTCAAATAATGAAGGAAAATAAGAGTAAATTGATTAAATTTTCTCAATGACCAATCCAACAGTGTCTATTAAATCAACATCTATTCAATTAAAAAAAAATGTTAACTAGTTTTTCACATCCTAAGACATATTTACATAAACATTATGAGCATGTTCCACAAAAAAAATTAATGATGCATTATCCATACCTACCACATAGTCCATATGTTATAATGACTTTTAGTGTAGATTTTTATTCCATTTAATAATTTTTCCCTACACATGTTTTCTTTATCTTACTTAGGTGCCTTTTTAGGTCATTGTGAGAGATTATAACACATTCATTAGGAAGTGAGGACATGTTTATCTTTCATATATATAATTTACCTTCCTAAATATTTTATGGCTAATGATGTTAATGCTAATATTTTAATCTTTATACTGTTGATCAATTACTTCTTCCTAGATCATGTTTGATTTTTCCACTACATAAAGGTAATTTATTCATGAATTTGAATCTATCCAATAGATCCTTGATTGTGGCCCATTCAAACATGGTATCTGAGCTTTTATAATAGATGAATGCCATTTTTCCTATTGTGAAATATTGAGTTTAAACTTGAATGTTGTAGATATACCATCCATTGACCTAACATATTATAAATTCACCATCTCTCATATTTTTATCTTCTATTAAGATCTTTAACATAGTCATATTTTAAAAAAAACAAGGGAGGAGGCATCTTTTTCTAGTCATTTTTCATCTAATAGGTTTTCATGCAAAATGAACTACACCATCAAATTAATAAGGCATCAACACCCTAGGATCAACTGTAAACATGACCTAGTTTTGTGATAGTCATTGTTTACCATTTTTTGAGGGTTTCAAGATTTTTTCAATGATTTCATGTAAATATGTACAATTTACAGTCTTCAAGGGAAAATAATTTTTGAATTTTTATGTATTTTATTATATATTTAGTGGTATTTGTTCAATTTTTAGGAGGTGTACTAGATCTAGTGTTTTTGAGATAGGTAGAGTTTTTGTACCTATGTATACTACAAGAAACTCTAATATTCCTGACACTATGGGAACTATATCCATCTCCAACACATGTAAGTAACCATCCTAATTTCAACACTCTAAACATTGATGACTAAAAATGTTGTATGTATCTATGACATAAAATTATGACATCATAATTCCTAATTATTGGAGCAGTCCATAATCCTAGCATCAAGATTATCAACTACTAAACTAGTCATAAATCTTGACATCAAGATTTTTGACTATCAGATTAGTACATGCCCATGACATTATGAATATCAACTATGGTATCAATCAAACATCCCAACAAATATAAAAACCCACTACATCCCCAACACATTTTTATAACTGCATGATGTGTCAACAAACCCAACATTAGGACTTTTAGGTGCACGTGCAGTCCTAAACCCCACTACAAAAACCATAGGAAATTTTGACAACTACAAGATAGTGATGCAAAAACTTGATGTCAGTAATTTTTACTATAGGATTAGTGAAAAACCCTAACAAGTGTATATACCCCCAAACTCTGATGATGGCTATAGGAATGTCAAATTTAATCACATGAGGTACAACACTATTCATTTTCAAAAAGGGGTCATTTTTTGGATGATGTCACTTATATATCAATAAAATCAATAAAAGTGAGGGGGAGATCATCCAAAATAGGTCTTATCCTTTGGTTATATGGGATTTAATCTCATAGTCACTTTAAACCCAAAATTGCTAAAATTTTACTCCAAAAGAGCATAAGTTTTTTGTGAGGAAGTTGATTCAAAAAAATTTCAATCCAAAATTTTTCACACCCAAATTTTTGAAATTTATACAAGTGGGGATCATTATTTTTTGCGAGTAAGAAAAATTCAAAGTTCCATAACTTTAAACTAACAGCTCCATTTTAGGCACCATTTTTTTAAAAGTGTGATTTTTTGAGCTCTATGCATTGGTAATATTCTTGTGCCTTAGAAAATTTAGTCTATGTAGATTCATGTGGGGTTTCATATCTTCATATTTCAACACATGTAGTTCAACACATACTTCCTTTTTTCACCATGGATCTAATTTTAGTTATGATTCTTAAACCATTAAAATATCATGAGTTAAAAGTCAAAGTGCAAATCCTCTTGAGGATAAAAGGCTTACACCTCATGATGGGTACAAAAATAGAAGTAACATCTAAAGTATAAAAGATGAAGTGGTACAGTAGAAGTGACAAATCCTATGGTCTTGTATCCTTGTCTATGTCTCTCAACTTTCTCTTTCATATCAAATTTATAATAAATACAAATCAAGTGTGGACCTCATTGGAAAAACTCTTTAAAAAGTAGGATGTCATGAGGGGTCATGAGTTGGAAAATGAGATCATCAGTTTGAGCCCAGGTAATTTTTATATAATACAAGCCTTATTAACAAAGTTTAAATCACTCACATTATAGTTGAGTGTGGCATTAACAAAAAGGATGATCAATTGATTCTTTTCATTCTTTCCAAATTGGGATCTAACTATTCTATCTTCATTTATACCTTCTACACCACCAAACATTCCATTAAGGTTATATGGACCATGCCATCCTTGGATGAATTTATTATTGACTTGACTTGGGAGAAATAAAATATTATTCAAATGGGTACACTGAAGTCATGTAAATTGAATGCCTTAATTTCTAGTCATGACAAATATAAGGCTTATATTAGCAAAGATAAGAAATAGAATAAGGACCTAGAGAAAAGAAAGGGTTAAAAATATGATGCTAAGTTAAAATAATAAAAATAATCCTCCTCTTCATATGGTAAATCCAAGAAAGAGTGACTCACATGTAGATATTTCAAGAAATCTAAACATGATGAATCCAAATACATGAATAAACAGATTGACCAACTGACTAAATGCTTGAGAAACACAATATCAGTGTCCCTAATTCTTCTAGTTAGAGTGCATCAACACAAGATTAATCTAAGTCCAAAGAGAGTACAAATATAAAATATAAGGGAAAATTACTTATTGATATTATGTCCCAACCTTCCACATGGGTTATTAATTCTGGTGCATCTCACCACACAACTTCATCACAAGACATGTTCTCATCCTTGCAGCCTTGTTATATGGCTTCCATCTTATTGGGTGATGATACTTCCACTTAATTTAGTAGGAATGGATATATTTAAGTGAATAATGAGAAATTTCATGATGTTCTATGTGTTCTCTATTTATCCACCAATCTATTATTCATTTATCAAATCATTCACATCGGTTTAGGCAAGAGAGTTGAGTTCACGTCCAATTCCATGGTTATTAAGGAAACAAATAGTGACTCCATTATTAAACTCATTAGTCATGCTTGTATACTTTCTCACCATTTTCATTTGATCAACCCTCTATTTATCTACTCACTCATTTATATGGGGTGAGTAAACTATGGCATAAGTAATTCATCCATCTTAACTATTACTACCTAGAACAACTCAATCATCATGACAAGGTTTCAGGTTTACCATGAGTCAAGTTTTTTGATGGAGTTTACTAGGGTCAGGTACTTTGTAAGCATCCTTAGGAGAAGTATAACTATGGAAAATCATGGATAGATAAATAGATATGGAGATTTTCTATAATGAAATTACTCAACCATTTCCAAAACCTTCATTTAATAAGATAAAATGCATGCTTACTTTCATATATGATTATTCAATGTATACATGGGTGTACTTTATTAAGCATAAATCTAAGGTCTTTGATCATTTTCAAGACTTCAAGGTGTTTGTAAAGAAATAGTCAGGTAAAGCCATCAAGATTTTGTGCACTGACAATAGTAGTGAGTATGTCATAACCATTTTGAGTAATTTTGTACATCAAAAGGAATTGAACTACAATGTAAAATTCCATTAAGTCCTTAGAAGAATGGTGGTGTAAAGTGCATGAATAAGTTCTTGAAGGAAATGGCCAATTATATTCTCTATTCTAAGTCTCTTTCACCTTAGTATTGGGTTGAGGATATCAACTATGTGTGTTATATCTAAATCTAAGTTCCACATAATACATTAAAGGGAGTCACTCTTTTTAAATATTGGAGTGATAAAAAAAACCCATTGTAAATAAATTATAAGTGTTTGGATCTCTTGTTATGTCCTACATTTTGAAGAATAAATGTAAGGCAATAGAACCTTAGAGTCATCCTTGCATTTTCTTTAGATATCTTGAGGGTGTTAATGGATATAGGATTCTCCATCCCACCACTCATGAATTTTTCAATGAGAGGAGTGTTAATTTTTGAGAGGTTCCTTTGGAATCCACACTTTACACCTCTCCCCTTCCTTATATGCACTCTAATTTGAAGATAGTTATGACAATTCATATCTACCTCTGTAGCTTCCTAATGATTTAGATTATTATTCTAGTTTTGATGATGAGAATAGTGATGAAGATTCTCATCCTCCTTCTCCCATATTATTATAAATAAGATGAAGAATATCCTTGTTACTCTATAATCATTGGTCTTCTTTGGGCTAGATAAACACTGCAAATTTATATACAATGGGTTGGAGATCTATTAGACACTAGGTGAACCCATTTACAATTATAGGACGCCCCACATTATTTCATTGCATCTATTTCTAATCCATAATAATTTCATGAAGCACTAGTCACTCTTGAATGGGATACTAATATAAAAGAGGAGTATGGTTCCTTACAAAGGAATAACGCTTGGGATTTAGTACCACTTCCTAAGGGAAGAAAACTTGTTTGATTTAGGAGGATCTATCTAAAAAAATTTGTAGTAGATTGGTCTGTAGACAAGTTCAAATCATGTTTGGTAGTAAAGGGTTTTTGTCAGGAACTAAGAATTGAGTATATTGATATCTTTGCCCCATTTTCTAAAATTTATTCAATCTAACTCACTCTCATCATTATTTTAGGTCATCATTGGGATGTTTATCAAATTGATGTGAAGAGTTCCTTTATTCACAATGACCTCAAAGAGGAAATATACATGAATAAATCCCACATTTTATTGAAATATTTGTTCATAGTTTGCAAACTCCAAAAATATATCTATGGCCTTAAATTAGCTCCTTGATCTTGATATGCTAATATGGAATCATTTATTCTTTCATTTGGGTTCACCAAATGCCATTCTAGTCTGAATGTCTACATTTTAAGGTAGGATGATTCATTATTGATTCTAGTTTTCTACATGGATGACCTATTGATCATATGGAGTTCTTAATCTAGTATCACAGTAGTGAAAACTATTTTGTTTGACAAGTTCTTAAAAACTAATTTGGGCTTGTTACACTACTTCTTCGGGACTGAAATTTCTTATTTTCACTCTAGGATCATAATTACATAATCGAAGTATGTTATTTATTTACTTGTATGATTTAACATGGCTGATTAAAAGCTAACTTTGACTCATTTTTTATCTGGTGTGAAGCTTGAGGTTTATTATCCATATCCTTTGGTTAATGTTACTTTGTATCAACAACTTACTTATAGTATCATTTACCTAAGCACACTAGACCTAAAATTTCATATACAGTGGGCATAGTATCTAGATTTATTTAAGAACCACATGAGCTACAATGGAAAGTAGCTAAGTATATTCTCCACTACATTTAGGGTACTCATAGTTTTTAGATTCACTATGGAGTAGACATTTATGTTGACTTAATTGGTTATAAAAATTTATATTGGGTTGATGATATTCAGAATCATAAGTCTTCTTTAGGCTATAATTTTCCCTTAGTTTTGGTCCAATTAGTTGGTCAAGAAAGAAGTAAAATAATATTACCTTGTATTATACATAGGTATAATATAGAGGAGATGTTAATGTTTCCAATGAGGCTATTTGGATTTAAGTAATTCATCACTAATTTTTTCATCTATTTTCAATAACTAATAGTCATCTTCTACGATAACCAATGCACAATTTAGATTATTAGAAATTTGGTCCTCCATCAACAAACCAAGCATATTGAGATTCACATTCATTTAATTTAGTAGCTCATCATGAGAAAGTAATTGATGTCCACTACATCTAAACAATAAATCAAATTTTTGATATATTCACCAAACCCTTCACTAAGAGTAAGTTTCTTCATTTACACGCTCTTCTTGATGTTTAGGTAGCTCCATCATCATCCTCTAGGGAGAATTTTACTATAATTGGATACCTCATTAGGCCTTTGTGTCGAGACATAATTATACTACCCACCTAACCTATTCTTAAGGGGGGTGTTAGTGTAGGTTTTTATTCCATCTAATGGCTTTTCACTACACATTTTTTAGTGAGCTTGCTTAGGTGTCCTTTTAGGTCATTGTAAAAGATAATACCACATTCATGAGGAAGTGGGGACATGTTTATATTTAATATATATAATTTACCTCCTAAATATTTTTGTCTAATGATGTTAATTTTAATATTATAATATTTTGATTTTTGAACAATTACTTCTTCTTGGCTCATGTTTGATTTCACTACTATGCATAGGTAATTTATTCATGTATTTGACTCTATTTATTATATCCTCAATTGTGTCCCACTCTAATAATGACTACTATAGTTACACAATGCTTACATTATTATATTGACTATGATGTTGATGTTGGAAATGTTATAGTGCATCATCACTTATATGATTCAAATAATGATATACATGTTACTCTTAACCTAAAACATTTGACATTCACATCGATTGATCCAAGACTTGAAAATGGTCATACCATTGATGGTATCATAGTTTAGTTATAACATAAATCAAAATAAAAAAATCATAAAAATATAAAAAATATAAAACCAAGACCTTTGCATGAAAGGATTTATTGGTATACATAGATTGATTAATATTTTTTGTCATGAAGAAAGCAACATCCATATCAATGTTAGTAATGACTTATAGGTTAAACGTACTGATGTATGTTAAAAACATCATTTCTCCACATTTGTATGATTTTATTTTGAAGGGGTGGATCTTAATTAGGTTGATCTGTAATTATACCTATAGGAGGGGACATAATTGTTATAGTGAATCTTCCATGGGATTCCTAAACTACACTTGAATTTTTCAAATCCACTCCATCCAAAATATTCCTCCTACTCTCTTTGACTTTGCATACACTGATTCGATGGGAGGATATAGGGATAGATTAGAACCCATCTCTTTCAAAGATGTTCAAGTCCATAAAAAGTCTGGAAGAAGATGAAATGTGGGGACTCACTGAGTTGATGGAGTGAGTTATAGAACATAATGTAGAGGTTTCCTGTGACTTCATTATGGATTGGAATAAGAGAAAGTGACCATTCATGGCATTAGAATCAATGTTTTAGAGGAATACATTGGAGAAGTGACTGGTATGTCATGTGAAGGTACCAAGGTATTCAAGAACCAAATGAAAAACAAGAGTTTCTACAACATTTTTTCAAGATGAATGACTTTGTGTAGATGGATAAGAAAGGATTCCCATAGGATGATATCCCATGGTATTGGCCTGGAGTTTATCTTCAAGTCATGCATTACATGATGCTTGAAGGTAAATACACTTCTATATTTTCCCACCACTTTTTGTTGTTAAATTATTTTATAGGATAAAAAATTAGTGAACCTTTCTTTTTTTCTAAAGTCCCTTGAAAGCATTATTTTACTACATTAAGTGAATGGCTCTAATCCCATCCTCCACCAAGATTTGATTATTCTCCTATTCAAGCATGGCCAAGCCCTTCTTGAATGGCTCTAATGATGACATAATTTATTATGTTTATATACATAGTTTACATGATTTTAATATTATATATAACATATTATGTTCATAACTCTTTATTTTGAGATAAGTGATTCACTGGATTCATCCCTCATATCTAAAATAGGACATTTAGTGGGCTTGTCGTAGAGATTTAGGCCATGATAGATAGATAATTCACATTTTAGGTTAGATGTTGTGGTTAACTTGGAAATATTAAGTATATTGGGTTATATTATGTCATTTAGATGGGATAAATTAAGTATATTGAGTAAAATTATGTGATTTCAATGGAAAATTTTGAGTAAATTTGGTCAAATATTGTGTCAGATGGGACAAATTGAGTAAATTGAGTTAAATTATGTGATTCAAATGTGACAATTGAGTAGATTGGGATATAATATGTGATACATATAGGTGATATTGACTATATTGATCCATGTTTGAGGAATTATATAGGATTATGAGGAACACTTAAGGTAATCTATGAAATTATTACAAAATAAATGATGTCATTTTATATCACATTGAGGTATAGGTTGATTAGATTGGAATATGAATTTTGCTCATGAAAACAATTTTTATGGATTTGTGGTACTATGTAATAACTCTGGATATATAATCCATATGTAATGGTTGATCATTTTAAAAAACCATGTCTCAGGGTTTCAATTTTACATATGAACCTTTTTTAGGGTTTTAGTTTGACATATGAACTTGTTTTGAGGTTCTATATTTACATATAAACCTAGTTTTAGGGTTTCAAAAAATAATTATGATGATATTTACATTAATGAAATTGAGGTTTCCAAAATCCTCAAATTATAACTCTCCTTAGTCGATGTTGGTTGAGGTGTTAACACTCCTCAAATCATAATTTTATCAAATGTATCTCAGGGCATAAATAACCCATAACATTATCAAAAAAAGTTTAATGAGTGGTATCATAGTTCCCATACCTTCATGTGTATTCATTCATTATCTTTTTAATTGCATGTAGTTTAACTATTTAGATTATTTCAGATTTCTTATGTTGAAAAAACACACACACACACACACACACACACACACACACACACACACACACACACACACACACACACACACACACACACACACACACACACACACACAAAACACACACATTCTTACAAGTTTCACATCAATCAAATGGGATAGTTGGGGTATACTTGTTAATGCGAAGTGTAGTTAGCACCATAAATTTTTTTTATTCATTATCATTGTAATTTATAATTTTTAATACTATATTAAAATGAAACATCTGTAAACACCTAATTTTTTTATTATAAACTTTGTAAACTTTAAATATGGCACAATTTGACATACTTGGACATTATGAACACATTCGAATATTGTGCACACTTTTTATCTATATGCCTAACCACTTGTTATCTTGGTAAAATATATTCAAAAAATACACATATACAAGATAATTCTAGTTTGTATAAGAACATTCCATAACACTATAGATACCTTATCCATATATTTCATCATTAATTTCCATTCCCATGATAGTACCCAAATGGCTATATTGTTATGATTATTTTAGATTTCTACCTCTATTGACATTGTGAAGGAACATCTAGCAACTATTTTTAAAATTTGGAAGTATCCATTTGGTCAACCTAGACACATTTCATGTCCCATTCATAGTATGAAATAATAAAGAGTCCACTCTAAATACACATCAATCCTAAGGTCACACTCACTTGGGTATCACATTGAAAATAACTTGAATATGTTGAGATATACACTATCATTTTATTGAGAAATTATCACAAAGGCATAAAAATATGAAAATATCTCAAAGGATAAGCCCTAGATCCAACTATAAATAGACACAAAAGTGAAAGTTATATGGTGTCTAATGTTGAAATCTAAATAATGAATTTTATTCTAAGTTGGTCGTAATGTTGCATGCACTTGCATGTGTACACACATGTAAACACACACACATAAGTTGGAGATATATTTTTTGTTTGAACCATACTCATACTATTTGAATTTTGAAAGCACTGAGTCACATCGTGGGGAGTGGTTAGGGATAACCAAGCAAAAGAGATAACCCATTTTTCAAAGTCATCTTGTGGCCAAAAGTGTGATTAGGATTTTAAAAGAATGATAAGGAAAATGAAGATCACTGAATTACACTAAATGAAAATTCACACATAGGTAGTATCTATAGGTGCAATCATAATAGTCTGAGGTGTTAAAAACATGTACAGTCCATAGAGTTACTAACAATAGAGGCAACTTAGTACCAAATACCAAATGGGTCTTATTATTAATAGAAACACCTATGTAGGAAGGACCATTTCAAATAACTTAGAATTGTTTCCCCCAAAATGGATTGGAGAGAATGTTAGAAAAAAATAATTTTCATATATTTCAAATAAAATTGACTAGGTTCCCTAGGTATTGCATTGGATATAATTTAGAGCTAGAAAAATTTGAAAATTTTAAACTTATTTATAATATTTTATTTTGGAGTTGGACTAGCAATAAGTCCAAATTATTTCAAATGGCCCTTTAAGGTTTTAGAGGTTGTTTTCTTAGATAAGTATTAATATAAAATATAAAAATATTTTTTATAAATTAATGACAACTACTATGAGTGAAATAATATATAAATAAGACAAATACACCTCTTCTATTTTAAATTTTCAAGTTTAAAAATTATAAGTGCAATATCAATCTTTTCATTTATCAATTTAGAGTAGTTTATTATTTTGTATTTAACATAGTCTAAATTAGTCTTAGTTTTACATTTTTTATATCACATTGATCTAAAATAATAAAATAAAATGGATAGGTTTAACTAGATCCATTAACGTTTAGCTAAAGGTATTTATATCTTTATTTAATGTGAATTTAGAGATATAAATTATGTTTACAATTATAGATACAACCTAATCTAAAATAATTACTACCCAAGGAATCGTGTATAGCTTGATCCAAAAGTGGACTTCATGTATAGATTATTCAATAGGATTTAAATTAGTCTCCCAATCCTTCATATATGTCACAACATTATTAAAATACTAAGGACCACCTTTAAACACCCTTTTACAATCATCTAAATACTGAAAGGTAAATTAAAAGTAACTTTGAGCTAAAATCCTAATGTCATGTCTAATTAAATATTCCCAATAAGAACTCATCCATTTATTAAAGGATTCTATGCTAGACCATGTTCCTATAAACCTAAAAATCAAGGATCTTTTTGAGTAGCCTTAATAAAGTGTGTCTAAGTCATGGTGTAAAATTTGGAGGATATGAATATCTATGTAAATTTACATGTAAATCTCTTCTTCTAAAATTAGTAATTTACTACCATACACCCACTCGATAGTGATAGGGGGTGCCATATCCCTTGGTAGGATGGGATTTTTTAAGTTACCTACCAAAATTGATCCTCCAACAACTATGGTATGATCTTCAAAGGCTTCTTTGAACTAATTAAGATATTCCACTAAATAGAGGGATTCATACTCTATTTTTTTTATTATATTTATCTTTCAAAAAATTCACCTTTTTTATGGTTTTAATCTCACCATCTCACTCCATGCTCACAATTCCACCTTTCCCAAAGCTATCAAACCTTAGCTTTGAATCATCCCAAACATTTTGACACAAATAATAAACCAAACTACAAACCAAGAAAGTGGGGAAATTTATCCAGCCCCAATATAAAATTATGATTATAATTTTTCATCAAAGACTCTTCTCATTTGGAGATTATCTCCACCTTCCTCTCCTTTCCCCTTCAAATACTATGCTTAACATGTTTTTATTTTATGCTCCCATACTAAATGTGATTTTAATTCTAAACATATAATATATATTTAAATATAATATCTAATATCTATTATAATATTTAATAAATTAAACACACACACAATATTATAATAGATAATATATTTAAATATAACATCTATAATCTATTATAATATATAATAATTTTTATTTTTATTTTTATTTTTTATTTTTTTAAATTTTAATTTTAATTAATTTATTTATTTATTTTATGTGTGTGTGTGTGTGTGTGAGAATACAAATAGTATAATATAAATTATAAATAAATTTAAAAAACCAAATGAATCAATGAAGCAACACATCCACTATAATTTTATACTATGTTTGACATTGGAAATGTGGATAGTTCTGATAATTGGACAATGTTTGGGTGTTTTACCCAAAATCACTTCAAACCCTAAACAAAATAATTAAAAATAAAAAAACAATAGGTCATGATTATAAACAAGTCTTTTTTTCTTTTTTCTTTTTCTCAATTCAATATTTTTCAATCACTCAATGCGGTAGGGAACACCAATATGATGAATTCAATGATATTTTTCAAGTAGGTAATGTTAAATTTAATGTTTTATTTTTGTATCTAATGGGGTAGGGAATGTAATTGTGATTTTTGGGGTTTTTTTGGGACATAGTGTCTAAATGTGAGTAATTGATTTGGGGAATTTGTGGGGTAGAGTTTATGAGTGTCTGATTGGATTATTGGTTTGTGTGTGGGATAAGTTTTTTTATTTTTGAGAGGGTAAGGTTTATGAAAACTTATATAAAACTAAAAAAAATTCATGGAAATAATTAACTAAAAGAGGAGGAAGGGTGTTGAGTTTACAATGTTCTCATGGGTGGGTAGGAGATGCAGTGATATTGAAATATTTTTGAGGAGGGATGTTAGTAGTAATGAATTTGATGAATATATTGATGAAACCCTCCAAAATAGAATAATGTTTGAGAAAAATTTAGAGAGGATGAATAATGCTAAATATTAATGAAATAATAAAAATAAACCATTTATAATGCAACTAGCAAAGGAAGAATAAGATGATTACCAGGTAAACCTAAAAACCATAGTTTTTATTTATTTATGTAAAACATAAATATAAAATTAAAATTGATGATTTTTAATGAATATGAAATATATGTTTTATATAATATTGAGGAAAATAAATATTTAGGTAAATACCAAAAAAATTATTGTATGATAATGTTGAAAAATAGGGTGACTTAGGGATAAATTAGAAGAATTTATGAAAATTTATAAAATCAAAGAAAATTTGAAAAACTAGGGTAATGTAAGGTGATTTAAGGAAAGCTCAAAATATATTAAATAAATTTATGTAAGTTTCAAAAAAATAATTTAATCTAGTGTTATTTCAAAAATTTAAGGAAATTTTGACAAATTAAGAAAATTAGGGAAAATGATTGTATTCAATTTTTTTGACTGATTTAATCTAATGGCTACAATATGTTTCTAAAAATATTATTGTTAAAAGAATCATGGACCTCAAAATCTAAAAGATTAAAATCCCTCATAAATGTGAGATTTAGGTTTATTTTTATTAAGATGAAATTTTTTAATCAACAATTTTGAATGCATTTTATTTTTTATTAAATTTAGGGAAAAAATTATGATAAAATATTTATGGATGAATTTGAATGATTTTTTTGTCCTTTGATTAGGATTTTTGGATATATATTTTTATTATTAAAATTTAGTGAACTCTAATTATTTATACAATATAAGCATGAAAAAAAATCATCTATTCATTCTATAAATATATATACATGTTTCATTGGTAACCAAATAGATAAGTATTGAAGATAGGAATGTGATGATATCAAAATAAGAGTAATTTTAATATATAAATGCCAAAAGGTACACTAAAAAAAATATAAAATGAAACCCCTTAGTGTTAACTCTTCAAATGAATAATTAAATATTAAAATTGGCATTTCACTAATGTTGTTGTATATCATAAACATTAAAGATCATAAGCAATTGAGAAACCTAAGATATTAATCTTGTAAATTCAAACACCATGTTGCATGTTAGTATAAAAAAAATGAGGAGTTGGCCTCTACATAGTTATTATGGAGTATTGCCTTTCTTATGGTGTCCATAACATAACTATGAGAGATAAAAATTGCACGAAGGTATTTTATTCCATGAATCTATGATATGATTTATCCTTAATGATAAGTATATAAATTACATTAGAAAATAAATCCATAAATTTTATTTCATACATTTAAGTCATAAGAAAAAATTGAAAAATTATGTTTGATTAGAATAAATTAAAAATTTAAAGAAAATTTGAAACATTGTGTTAAATTGTTAAAAAAATTGAACTGTAGGGAAAATTCCAAAAATTAAGTAAATTTAGAACTAATCAAAGAACTGGATTTTTCAATTAGAGGTAAAAAGTGTTTTAAAAGGGCCCCAACCTTAAATAGTCAAGAAAAAAACTAGGAAAGTAATAACAAGAGACATTTACAAAATAGGGCTAACCAAAATCCCTCAAACAACATTATCAAACACTATGGAACCTACTAAAAAATAGTAAAAAGACAAAAAATAAATAACCTAACAATAAATTAAGATGATCCAAAGTTACTAAGAGTTTTGATCCCCTTCGATTCCTTTTTCATAAAATTGGGGTAGTCCTTAACAATTTCATTATCCACCTCCTTAGTCTTAGTTGCCTTTCCTTTTTCTTGAATCTTAATTATTTTATTAATTTTTGTTCCCAATTTTTATTTTTATTTTTATTTCTCTACTTAAGATAATCATTCATAATAGTAATATTCACAACACATTTTTTAATAGTAGCTTGAATGATTTGGATTATTTTTTCAATATTTATATGTAGCTTCTTGCTCTTAATTTCCATTTAACTCATTTGATCCTCCATTTGAGAAAAATTCTTTTTCAAATCCCCAGTTATTTATATTAAAGCACCAAATTCCTTATTCAAAGTCAAATTAAATTGATAATATTTTTTATTAACTTGGAGATTTAATTGATTGATTTTTTTTTAAGATCCTCATTTTATTTTAACATAAATTTCATTGCTTCCTTGTGAATATTAAACTTTATTTCCAAAAAAACTAATTTTGTCTTGGGTTGCATTGTTCTTGGGAGTCTTCCTTTTTTATTTTCACTTTTCTCAAACCAAAACTTGATATTACTCCAAGTTCAAAAAAAGTCATCAACCATCTTTCCCTTCATAGTCAATTATTTAAATATTATGACCTCCTTGCTAGCCAAAGAAAGACCTTGATCTTGGTTTGTATACACACCCAAATGGTCATCCAAGGTTATAGGTTGCTTAGTTGAGGCCTAAGAAGATTTTTTGGAAACATTTCTTTTGGTAACATTTTAATAGCAATGTTGTATTTGGGATGGATGACAATGAAAATAAATTTTAGATTTTTAGGATTAATGGGGTTATTTCCATCATCACCCACAATACGATTAATAGATTCATATAAGGAGTTATTTTTAATGAAATTGATTTATGGGTTAGAAAGTGGACTAAAGGCCTAGGATTTGGCATGGTGGAGAAGAAGTTAAACAATATCTTGATGCAAAGGGATCAAACATCTATCACACTTAGCTTAAATAATTATGTTCTCAAGAGACATAATCACATAAAATGGTACACTTATCAATTTTATATGTTTTAAGTGATTTAGGAAATAAAAATGATAAGATAGATAAAATTTATATCTATTACAAAGTGATATACCTTATTATCTAGTGAATTATTTCATTATGTGGATTTGGGATATAATCCCTAAGATATCTTCCTTAAACTTTTATCAATTTGTTATTGTCAGATAGAAATGCTGAGACTTAATATTTTTGTACTCTTTTTTATTATAATATTTGATATCCTCCATACTCAAACTTATAACTTGATCAATGTTATCCTATGACACCTCAAAGGAGATACCTCTGAACTTTATGAACATTCTAAGATTTTACAAATTAAATTGAAATATATAGATCATAACCCATAATCATATCTATGAAGTTTTTTAAGCCTCTCTATTTGAGTATTATCCAAGTTGTCATTTGATTTCTTTCCATTTATAGAGCTAGATTAAATTAACAATAATTCAAAAAAATTAGAAAATTTTATAACGTTAGAAAATTTCAAAAATTAAGGAAATTAGGGAAACATCAATGAATAAAGTTAAATTGGTAAAAAAATATAAAATTTATGGTACATTTGACAAATTTAGGGAAAAATAAAAAAATTGGGATAAATTAAAATAAATTAGGAGAATTTAGGGGAATTTAAGAAAAAGGTTAAATTAATTAAAAAAATTGAAAAAATAAAGTAAATGTTGACATATTTAGGACAAACTCAAATAATAAGTTCAATTTCAATAAATTAAGGATAACTTTAATGAATTAAGTTACATTATTGAAAATATGAAATTGTACAACATATTTGACAAATTAAAGGAAAATTCCTAAAATTAGGGAAATAAGGGTAGTTTAAGGTAAATAAAAAAAGGTTAAATTGTCAAAAATTTTAAAATATTAAAGGTACTTTTGACAAATTTAAGAAAAAAAGAGAAAATAAGGTTAACTTTGATAAATTAGGAAAATTTTGATAAATTAAATCAAATTAGTGGAAATTTTAAAATAAATAGGAAATTTGAGAAATTTATGAAACATACCAAAAATAAAGAGAAATTAAAAAATTAATTTAAATTAGAAAAATTAAGAATTTTTTTAATAAATTTAGGGGAAATTTCAAAATTGAGGTAAATTAAGGTAATTTATAGAAAATTCAAGAAATTGGGTTAAATTATTGAAAATTCAAATAAATAAGGGAGAATCCAACAAATTTAAGAAAAAATCATAAAAATAGAGTAGATAAAGATAATTTAGGGAAAATTCAAAAATTTATTTTGAATTAGTGAAAATTCTAAAAAAATAAGGAAACTTAGGGAAATTTAGGTAACTTAAGATAAATTTTAAAAATATGGAAAATTAAGGCAATTCGGGAAAATTCAAAAAATTAGGTTAAATAATAAAAATTTGAAAAATTTAGGTAATTTAAAGAACTCCACATTTTAACCAATTGGTAAGAAGGAGGCCATGTCCCTAATAACATCTTAAAGGCCATATGGGATGAAAGTACTATAGGTTAAATGAGACATCATGTCATCACATGCACAAAATATTTCTATCCAGGGATGGAATTTTAATTTGATGATCCACCATTATAAACATATGAGGTGGTGTAATTGTTATAGGATGAAATGATGGGCATCCTAAGCCTTATTCACATCATTTAGACCCATTCTCTTTAGAACCATCTACATGACTATTTTGGATCTATTGTCATGTGTCAATGGGAGGAGATAGAGAATGGATTGAGTTTATTTCATGTGTGGAGGTGTGAGGGTAGAAAAAGGTTTGTAAAAAGCTTCGGCATGGGGGTATCATAGAGTTAATGGTGAGAACTATTGAACATGATGTCAACATGGCTTGGGATTTTTTGCTACATGGAATAAATGCACAGTGGTAATTGAGGGTATAAAGATCATTGTCATGGAGGACTTTTTTGGGGAGGCTATTACCATGTCCTATGAGGGGGAAAATGCATTCAAGGACTAGACCAAGAATCAAGATCTCCTTTAATGATTTTTTTACATGAACAAGTTCATGAAGACTAACAAGAAGGGTTTCCCTCAGTAGACCTTCTATGACATTGACCAAAAATATGTCTTCAAGTAATGAGATACATGTCCTTAAAGGGTAAATATACCTTAATATTTTATCATCATTTTTTTATTAAATAAATTTATAAGATATAGGATCAGACTTTCTTTCTACCTACTTAAATCACTATAATGTGCTACCCTGGCTCACTAAGTTAATGAGTCTAATCCAATCATGTGATAGGGGGATTATTCTACTTCTTGTCAATCATGACCAAACTCTATAAGGGAGGGAGGTCCCCCAAGGGGGATCCTCCATTGAGGAAGAATATTTTTAGGATTACCTATATGAGGACCCCACCTTAGGGTCCTACCACCCATCCATGAGCACCTCCTAGGCTAGTCTCTCTAAAACCCCTACCGAATACCTCCCTCTTAAGATCTTTATCCCCAAACCCAAACTGCTCTTCCTTGATGAGGGAAATTTTGAGGAGGTGTCCCAAAAGGGAAAATTTAATTTATTTGAGAAGATAAAAAAATAACAAGGAATAACTACAAAAATTCAATACCAAGGTGCAGGAGGCTAGGCTGACCCTAACTAACCTGATATAAAATTGGAACACCCTACACGGGTAGGCTAAATCAACTATGTAGAACTTCATCCAATCCACTAAACTTTATCATATCCCTATCAAGTATTTGATGAATATTATGGAAACCCCCCACCCAATTCCACCAAATTAACCCCCATTAAGAACACACACCTATAGGTTTAAAGCCAAAAGAGGCCACACATGATTCTTCCAAGTGGTGTAGTAGAAGGACCTAGTAATTACATGAGGGCAAAGGCCTCAAATCTAAAGTGGAATATCCTAGAGAAGACACCCAAAGAGGAGGAAGAAGCATTGGAGGTCCCCCTCCTAATCTTTCATGTTGTCATTTTTTTCCTTCTTTTGGTATGCTATAGCTAGTTTTTATTATTTTTATTGTTCGGCCATGGATTAGCCTATTTATAGTTTTTTATAACTCTCTCATGGTTCCTAGATCCCTATAAAACTAGGTAATTTACCCAATCAAATAAAAAATATTTTAAAAAAAAATTAAGGGAAACTTTTAAAAAATATTGAAAAGTTTTAAAAAAATGAAAATTATTGGAAAATTTTAAAAATAGATTAGACTAGTGAATTTTTGTTATTAATAAGGAAAATTAAAAAAGGAAAATTAGGATAATTTATTTAAAATTAAAAAAGATTAAAGTAACAAAAATAAAATAGAAAATCTATGAAAAATTAGAGAAACTTCAATACATTAGGTTAAATAAGTGAAAACTAAAAATTTTAAGTAAAATTTTAATAGTTTAAATAAAATTATTAAATTTAGGGAATATTAGGGCAATTAAGGGAATATTTAAGAAAAGGGAAAATTTCAAAATTTAGGGAAATCTAGAAAATTATTTTTTAAGTCTTGTTAAAATTAGGTTTGGGGGAATAACCTAATAAACTTTGAATAAGATATTATAAAATTAGGTCAAATTAATGAAATAAGACTTATAATATTGTGATAAATATGTTGAATTTGAAAATATGCTAAATATAGGCAAGTATAATGTCAAACAATATTTTGAAAGTTAAAATACAAAAGAGAAATAATACTTAGCTTATTAAATAATGCACATGTAGATATAATAGGTTCATGTGTATAAGAAGTTAGACTAAAACTCTACCATGATTTATTAAATTTTAAAAATTAGCTTTCTATCAGCTTAGATACTACTGTTAGAAATAAACATTACTGTCAATGCTTATGTCATAATTTCAATGCTTCTATTTAGATCAATATACAAAATCTTTTCTGAAACAACCACCTTAACTTGTTAGGGTTCATTGACACCTTGTATATTATTAGCTTAGATTGAGTGCATAAGTTCTTAAAATCATTCTTTTAACTGGTCCTCCAACTTGGCACATCACTTTTAGAAATAAGGATTTGTGGGCTCAATTAAACTAGACCTAAGATCAAAAATCCTTTAATCAACGAAAATTACCTACATAGACATATAATTTGAATATGGCCTTAGACTGATGTGGTTTTCCTCCTCATGTGGGCTTGTATGTAAACAACTATGTAATATGTGATATGCGAATGTATGTAGTGATATAACTTATAAATTGATAAATAATACTCATGGGATGTTCTTTGAATTATTTAGAATTATAATAATAGTGATCTTATGACTAATTTATAAATAGGTAAGAATAGGGTGGCATAGTTAAGTTATAAAAAAGGATGCTCAATAGTCTGATGTGAGATTGCTTGATGATTGATATATATTTATTAGATCCCTAATTAATGAATTTTGATTTGTATTTATACCATAAATTTTAAAATAACCTCATTTTAGGGTTAAATAGAACAAATATAAAAAATCTATATATGTTGAAATATTTGAAAATTTGATCATTTGGAAGGCAGGGACACCAATGTTAGAGTTGGGACACTAGCATCATCACTAGTGTCCTAATCTAGATCAAAGTGTCCTATAGAAAATAAATTTATTGAGGATATATAATTTTCAAATTAGGATATCAATTAGGTTATAGATATAATTTGAGCTATAGGTAATATAGGTTATCAAAATATTAGGGTTGGACTATGGGATAAATAGTTAGGCATAATGAGATGGTGAATGTGAACCTTTCGGCTACAATAAGGACATAGATTGATAGATTGAACCATAATAAGAATTTTCAAAGTGTACAAGACTAAATTATTATGTAAATTAATATTTTAGTATCTAAATTTACCTTCGTCACCCCACCCATTTAATATACTAAAGCATAAGTATGAAATTACTAGGTTTAAAGGAAATAAATGTGTACATTGGTGTGTACAACACACTTTGATTTAAATTGAGACCAATTTGAATTTTTTGTTTATGTATTAACTAAAACCAAGAGAATGTTATAGTGTAACTAGTGCATATAATCTAAAAATTTAATAATTTAAAACCTTGAAAGTAAAGAGAGTAAGGAATGAATACACCTATGTGTTTATGTAACTATGTTTCCCCCTTGATATTTTTATTTGGTGAAGTTCTTCCTTGTTGAAGTATTAGAGAGGGATGTTCAAAAATAAACCTTGGAGATGTGAATAGGATAATTGAAGGGTGATCATTCCCCAATTATAGTGCAAGTTTGAGTTGTGCCAAGGCCATTGGGAACACAAAATATTAATCATACAACTCAAGTGTAAACATAATCTATCCAATCTCACCCAGGTTAAATGGTGTAACCTTTTAAACATGAAAAATTGGAGTAGTATCTAAGTCCCTCAAGTGAATTGAATCTCAACTACATTACTCACGGGATCCAAATGTTGTAAATAGGTAAAGCTTAATTAGTGAATCTTGGTAAGTTTAGTGCATAAATATGTATCTATGATTTGGTGCATTTTAATGGCATATACACCTATAATGTGTCTCAAGTTGAGGTATCATTCAATATGTAACCTCTACTTGGAAAATATGTATAATATTTGTCACAAATATGAAAAAATCTCACCTAAATATGTGAAAATATGTGCCAAATACATAGGATTATGTCCCAAGTGTATATATGAATCATGTAAACTATATCAAATTATTCTAATTCTAGAAATTTTGTGTGTGGACTCATATATCTATGAAATTCCCCCACTAATATGCCCCCATATTAAGGTGAGGGGAAATCACTCTAGTAGTCACCTTATCTCAAAAGGATAAGATAACCAAGCCATATTTGTATTAATAATATAGTAGATAAGCATATAGTGGTATTATGTCTAAGTAAATGTATAAATAAATCTTGCAATATCCAATCATAAAAATCCCTATTATGAATTATATGTATCATGGAAACATATATAAGTAACAATCACAAGCTCAAAAAATAATCAATAACACACACAATATCACTCAATGCCATGCAAAAGGGGTATAAGGAGACCACAAGCAAAGGGCATGTTCAAATGTTGCACACTCAATGAGAGGACATGTTTAAAGGTCCACACACTAAAGGAAAAACATTCAGGGTACTGTGGCCAACAAAAAAGGAACATGTTCAAATATTCCATAGTTAAAAAAAGGTATCAAACAAGTACACTCAATTAATCAATGTGATAAGATGAATATGTGAAATATAAGCAACTAACATAAGCATATTTTTTTAGTTCCTACATATATGTTTTACAAAAATGTCTTGTATCATAACATATTTAGCACATTGTGTAAGATGTAACCATAAGTATAGACATGTGTAAGTGTTATTATATAAGCTAAATCATGATAATTTAATTTGATCGTAATTTTTTTTAACCTATATCAATCATGATCAATATAACATATGCCCCTAACTAGTGTGTCACATGGGTAGAGGAAAGGTCCAACAACTATATACTCGTGTATCATGTATCTAGTGTATGATTTTATCACACTCAAGTACCCATGAAACATATGTTTATATAAAAATTAAATTATATTCTATCTACTAACATAAAGTAAACAACAAAGTAATATGTCTAAGGAAGGGGCAGGAGGTAACCTTTTGCTAGAGGAAGTCAATGAAGATGACAAAGTTCCAAGGGTTGGACAGGAATAAGTAACACTTGAAAATCACACTAAAGGAGTAGTAGAACCACAATTAAATATAGACATTTTCCATGCTCTGGAAGTTGGAGACCAAGTAGAAAACTACTTAGCAACAGGGGTAGTAGGACAAAGTGGTAGTAATGAATAGGAGGAATGGGTTACCCTGAAGAAAAAGATCCAAAAAGGTAAACAATCTATAGATGTTGGCATTAAGCCTAAACAAGGGAGACCAACCATAAGAGAAATAAGACAAAGAGAGATTGCTAGGGAGATTGCCAGTGGAAAATAGAAAACACTGGAGACCCAACCCCCCAAACTCTCTAAATGAGAATATTATCTTGGAATTTGAGGGGCTTTAATAGTCCCTAAAAGTAGTTTGAGGTTAAAAACTGCATTTTAGATAATAAATTAGATATTTTATTACTCCAAGAAGTCAAGATGAATGAGGAGAATTTTATGAAAATTGCTGACTATATATGGCCTAAGGCAGCTTTTTGTATTAGTCCTGTTGAAGGGGCTTCAGTGGGGATTGTCACTATGTGGAATAGTGATAAAATCCAAGGATCTCTTATGGCCCATAATAAGCACTTCGTGATTATCAATTTTTCCATGAATTCCTTGAACTGGACGTTGATCAATGTCTATGGACCGAAAAACAGAGCTTTGAGACAGAAATTATGGATAGACTTGAGCAGCTTCAAGAATAATCCTCAGAACACTAAATGGATGTTAGCCAGATATTTCAACACTCCTCTATACTTGGACAACATGTTTGACTTTGCTGAATTCATCAATGATTGGGGATTATTGGACATAGAGCTGCAAAACCAAAATTTTACTTAGACTAATAGAAGAAGAGGAGATCAAATGATTCAGGTTAAATTAGATATATTTTTGATATCAAGCCACTAGAATGATTATTAGAATATGCAGGCACAGGCTTTCCCTAGAACCATGTCTGACCACTACCCGATTTTCCTCAGTTGGAGGGAACAGGGACATTCCAAACCTCCCCCATTCCATTTTGAAGCTATGTGGATCAAACACAAAGGCTTTAGACAAATGGTGGCCCAATGGTGGAATATTCCCATTCAAGGTACTCCCATGTTTAGAATAGTCAAGAAAATCTAGCGCATTAAACAAGAAGTTTATGGCTAGAATAGATACAGCTTTGGGCAGGTCTTCCAACAAAATAAAAATATAGTGGGAAAACTCAAGGCTATATAGCAACTGATAGATCAAGGGGATGACTCTGAGGGCACCTTAGAAGAAGAGAATATCTTGTCTTCAAAATGGAAGAATCTTATGGAAAGAGAAGAGGTTTTTTGGAAACAAAAATCCCGTGTTCAGTGGCTTAAAGAGGGGGATAGAAACACTATTTTTTTCATCTCTCAGCTATGAAACATAGGAAAGCCAACACAATAATTAAGCTTGTCTTGGATAATGGTGACATTATTATTAAGGATAACGAAATAGGGGAGCAAGCCAGGGCTTTCTTTTAGAGCTTGCTTATGGAAGAAAACAATAATGATAGAATTGATAGACCTATGAATCAATTCATTGATAAAATCCCCTATTTGATAATATAAGAAGATAATATGGAAATGTTAAAGCCTATATCTAAGGAAGAATTTCATACTATTTTATTCTCCATGGGTGCTTTTAAAGCCCCAGGGCCTGATGGCTTTCCTCCTATATTCTTTCAGGAATATTGGGAGATTGTAGGAGCGGACCTCACAGCTGCCGTTCGTGATTTTTTCAAATCAAGAAAACTTTTGAAACAAGTTAATAATACCTTCATAGTACTTGTTCCTAAAAAATCTCAACCTTCGCACCTCATTGATTTCAGACCCATTAGTCTATGCAACACTGTGTATAAGATATGTACTAAAATGTTGGTCATGAGGATTCAACCCTTGCTTGACAAAATTATTTCTCCTACTCAAAAAGGTTTCATCCCAGGCAGGCAGATTCTTGATGTTGTGATCACTACACATGAGACTATTCACTCCATGGATAAGAGCAGAATCCCTGGGATGGATCTCAATCTTGATATTTCTAAAGCCTATGATAGAGTCTCATGGACTTTTCTGTTCCAAGTGATAAAAAAATTTGGGTTTAATGATAAAATGTCTCACTTATTATGGAATGTGGTCTCTTCTGCTAAATTCTCATCCTCGAGAGGAATTTGTTAGGGAGACCCTCTCTCCCCGTACCTATTCATCATGATGGCTGAGGCACTGAGAAGATACATACAAGTAGATATAGCCTCAAAAAAGCTAGTAGGCATCAAACCTGCCTCTTCCCTTCATCTTATGGTTATACAATAGTTTGTGGATGATACCATCTTATTTGGCATCTCATCAGCGATTGAAGCTAGAAGATGGAAGAATATATTAAATGATTATGCTAGAGAATTGGGATAAAGGATAAATTTATAGAAAAACAATGTGTATTTCTTCAACACTCCTAATGAACTTAGACATATAATCATTGATATATTAGAATGTGCTAAAGTTGGCCTACCATCTACCTACCTAGGTCTCCCACTCTCAATCAAAGAGGTATCTCTAGGTTTTTGGAATGGAATTGTGGAGAGAATGCAGAGGAAACTTCTTGGGTGGAAGGGGAAACTACTCAGTAGTGTTGGTAAGTTGTAACTTCTTTAGGCTTCACTACAAGGTATTCCTACTTACTTTATGTCTCTTTTTAAAATTCCTACATATTTTTCTAAAAAGCTGGAATAGATCCAAAGGAAATTTTTATGGACAGGAGTGGAAGACAAATAGATAATGTCCTTAGTCAGATGGGAAAAAGTGTGTCTTCCAAAATCTCATGGTGGACTTAATATTAGATCCATCAGGAACATGAATAAATCCCTTCTCTCAAAAGTTAGTTGGAACCTGATCCATAACAATAGTGAGTGGGGGGAAATAATGTATGCCAATTACATGCATAGCATTGATGACTCTAACTTTCTTCAACATGTAGGATTACCCCAGGGATCTGTGATATGGAATAAAATGCTAAAAAGTAAAAGCCTTCTCAAGTAGGGAATTAGGTGAAAACTTGGAAATGGTCAGCAGGTTAAATTCTAGGAGGATACCTGGTTAAAGGACAAGGCTCTCATCTCTCAAGGAAACTATAGAGAAATTGCTGACTTGACTACCCAGTTCTTTGGAGATAGGGTCAGTGATTATATGGAAAATAACAATGGGCTAAGGAGCTGGAAAAACCTTTTGGATTGTTGTGTGTATAGTCCTGAGCTTCTCCCAAGAGTCTGAGAGATCCAGTAGTGCATTCAAGAGATCATAATCCCTCTCTTCCCTTGGGAGGATGAACAATATTGGTGGCCAGATAAGAATGGATCATTCTCTATCAAATCTGCTTACCATCTAGTTACTCTTGAAGCTTAGAATAAAGAGGTATGGAAAAAGGTTTGGAATCATAAACTTATTCCAAAGATCAACTTGTTTCGGTGGGTTGCTACCCATAACAAAATCCTTACTTAGGACAACCTTCAAAAGAGAGGGTTTACTTTGGTTAACAGATGTTTTCTATGTGGTTCAAAAGAGGAATCAATTTCACACCTCTTTATCCACTCTGAGTTTGCCTAAGATTTATGGGGCACAATACTTATAAACTTTGGTATTGAATGGGTTTACAATTATGACCTTAAAGAAGTAATTCTCAGCTAGAACTCAACCTTCACACATCCTTGGATTAAGGAATTATGGAAGCAAGCTCTGCCATGTTTGAGTTGGACTTTATGGAAAGAGCACAATCATAAAATTTTTAGGGACACTGCTAGAAATGCTTCTCAGGTGTTTAACTCCTTTGTTACGACCATTTTGGAAAGTGTTACAATAGCTCATATTAGTGTTGTAGAGAAACCCCTATCTCAATTTGAAAGCCAAATTGTATCCAAATGGAAGGTTTTAAACCTTATCTTGGGTATGATAATTCCAAAATTCTATAGAGACTTCATACTAAATGAATCCCACCTAAACCTAATTGGATGAAACTCAACTTTGATGGGGCATCCAAGTTGAATGGTAAAGCTAGTGGAGGAGGAATTATAAGGAATGAAAAAGGATGGATGTCTATTGTCTATGCTAGTGGAATTGGTTGCCAGAGCAACAACTACGCTGAAGCTATGGCTTTACTATGGGGATTAAAGTTAGCTATATCCCCAGGAATAAAGAATTTGAATATTTAAGGAGATTCTAAGATGGTGATAGATGCTATTAATAAAGCATCTAATGTTGGAATCCAGCTAAAAGACATCATTACTGATATCCAATTTCTTTTACAAAAGTTTTTTGAATTTGAGATTTCCCATACCTATAGAGAAGGCAACAGGGTTGTTGATGCTTGTGCCAACCTTGGTCAGCAATTCTTAGGATGGAGGGTGTGGCGACAAGGTTCTCATATTCCCCTAAACATTAGGGAGATCATTCAGATTGAGATGATGGATCAAGAATGATGTACATTGATGATGAGGATAGCTTTCAAAGGCAGTCCACATGGAGAAGGCCATCGAGGATCCCAAAAAATGATAACCTTAGTACTTCCTTGATTATCATTATTAATTCTTTGTATCATGAGGTGGAGGCGCACGGTTCACATCATGAAAACCAAGGGAAAATTATTTTCAAGCATGGGAGTAGACAACATCACTGCTATAGGGCATTTCATAAAATGAGCCTTCACATCTGCATTCAACACAAATGGAAGCAAGGGCTAGCTACTTGTTTGAAGATGAAGGTAAAAATTAGGAATTTCACTGGCTAGGTTTGCAATTACAGAATGGGGGGAGACCATATTTGAACTGAACTTGTCTCCTGCTATGAATTTAAAGACAATCTGCTAGTTTGGCATTATTGTAAAGAAGGAAATATTAGCCCATATTTGGAAAGGCCGAATGGTTATGATGAAATTTTATCTGAGTAGTTCGTGAGATCCTGGTTGAATAGGTAGGTCACTGTGGGTGGTATTAACTTTGAAATCTCTGAAAAGGTGATTTCTATGGCCATGGGAATGACCATGTAGGGTATAAAGCTCCAAAAGAAAACCAAAATCATGGATATGGCTAGCCACAAACTATTTTTGGGTGAAGGAGAAGAACTCATCCCATATCAAGGATGGTTTGAGTGCACCAAACTTCTAGAGCCATGAGATGGAGTGTGCTTCATTCTCATGGAGTACTTCACTCTCGAGGGGTGTTATACCAAGTTTTATAACTACCACCTTCCTTTGTTAAATCATTTTAGATTAATTCTATTATTAGCTTTCCTTTTTACTTGCTTTCCTCCTTGAAACACTCTATCTTGAGGGTGAGAGCCAAAATGACCAAGAAGCTAGATATAAAACCTATTCCCCTACACCAGGGGCTTATTTTTTGTCTCTACAATTTTCATTGTGCCCTTGAGCCAAATAGGAATATCAGAGGTGTTAGTGAAGACATTCCCTCCAACTCACTGTCTGGTGATGCAATTGATGAATCTTGGGTTTCCCCTGCTCCTACCAAAACCAATGATGTCCCTTTCTCCACCCCTGTTAAGACCCATATTAATACCCCTGTCTCCTTTGTGAGAAAAAAGGGAAAGAAGAGGAAGGTTGATGGAGAAGAAGAAAATTTTGAAGAGACTACAGAAGGGACCCACAGGAATCTAGGCAGGGCCATAGGGGGCCAAGGTGGAATACCTCACAAGCCTTCCAAAATTAGTAAGGAAGGTTTCCCTTCTAGAGTGCACAATTTGGGGTGGATTTCTGGCAAACCAACCTTGAAGGCTAGACTGATTGATTATTCAAAAAGTGCTTCAGACGAAGCAACCCAAGAAGAAGATTCTAAAGAGTTAGAAATCCAAGAAATTTTGGAGGACACTGGAGGGAAATAGGCTTCTTGGGATTTTGAGGTCACTAAAGAACAGGGTGCTGACACTATGGGAACTGCTGACAATAAGGGGAAGATGCATGTTGAGGAATTTGGTGAGGGCACGGAGAATGAGACTAATTGGAAAATTGAAATTGGGGCCTTGAAGGACTGAATTCAAAAGCTGGAGAAGGTCTTCGCCAAAGGCCTTCGAAATACAATTTTGCTAAATATGTCTATGTTGGAAGTGGTGGGTAATTCTGGGAATGCTGACAATGTAGAGAATGAGAAACTTAATTATCTTGTTAATTCAATAGTTATGTAGATAAGACCCTTCTAAATCTAGTCTTTCCATTGCTTATGTTTTGTTTTTGACTGTTATTCTCAGCTGTGTTGTTGTTTCTCTACTGGCATCTTTTGTTTGCCTGCCTTCTTGTCTTTTTTGACTGTATAGGGTTCGGCCCCTGGTTTGCCTCTTTAATCAAAAACATAAAGTAAACAACATATAGGTAAAATATAGAAAAATGTGTAAGTTAATTATTTTTGTATTTTTTATTTATTTGAAAGTTTTTATATTTTATTAATTTTTATTTCTTTTTTTATTTTAGCATATTTGAATTTATGAATTAGAATCCTAGCCAATGATCCCATATAAAATATGCTCATAGGGTGCTCTATGCTCAGGATGGGATACAAGAAGTGGTCATAATTCCAAGGATCATGTAAATATGCCAAATTTGGAATTATATAATCTATGATACTTTATCTTTGCCTCATATGACTCTATGGAAATGAAAAAATATTATAAGTTGTAATGGTTCATGGAACCCATTATTTAGTGATCCATGGATTATTCATATCAAATATAATTATGCATATTTGTAACCTGTCTAAAACATGTTGATATGATCTTAGTTGCTAGATAGGCTATGTAGGTGTAGATAAGGGCCCTTCAGAGTCCACTATGTATATTTGAGGTATTAGCCTCTTGAGTATCAACTACCTATTAAAGGGGATTATATTTTTCTTACCCTTTCACTAGTGATTAATCTTAATAGGTTGCATAATTATCTATCTTGAAATAAATTTTTCTTGTTGTAGAGGATGTTGATATTAAATCCATGAAATTTTGATTACCTAATTGACATGAATATACTTGAGATATTTATGCATTATGGAAGGTACTAAAATGGATTATGAGTCTAGGGTCATCCCAATAGCATACAAAATACTCTTGTATGTGGTATAACTTAAAATATTATGATCACATGTGCTGGACAAACTTGTAAAGGTAAATCAATATCACCAAAAACTTGTGATTTTCCATCAAATGCTCTAACAATCTTAGTGTATTGGTATAAATTATCATGTGTTTATCAAAAATGTTTGAGTAATGTCATGGTACATAGATTATCACTATAATAATTATCAACTATAACATTGAATATAAGTTGATGATCAATATGTTCTCTAGTAAAAAATGAGTGAAGATTTGAGTCATCAACCACAATTTCATCATCAAATGTAATATAAGACCTTTAATGCATTTGAGGTATTGTATTTATAAGTGTACCAATATTAATATATGATGGGTCCCCATAATGTGGTAGAGGAGAGTGTGTATTATATGCCATTTTCTTTTCTAACATTTCCTTATAATTTCCTATAATTTATTGTTGAATATCTTCTAGTTTTGATTTTCACCAGGTTGGATCCTGAATCCTTTGGAGGATCACCAAACATGATCTATTCACTATCAATGAGGTATTGAATTTTATACGTCAACTTGTAACATATGTTTTTAGAAATCCCAACACATTTTTGATAGTCACAATAATCGTTTACATAATATCCTTTTGGTATAGTTTGACTCGTATTAACCTCTAAGGAAGGAGGGAGAGATATGAGGTGACACTCAATTAGTTTCTTAAGGAGAGAAGTTGGAAAGTCACATAATTCTGTAAATTGTCTCTTAGGTGCATTGGATAATATGAGATGATTAGGTTTATGTGATACTATATTAACTATTTTTATTACTTTATTTTAGCCTTTATAGATTTTACCTTATAGATTGGTTTGATATGAAAATTGGTGGTAGATGTAGTTGGTGTGTTTGATACATACTTAAACTTTTTCAATGTAATAAGTTTCATTTCTTGATATCGTAAAATATGGAATAAGTCATAAAAATATTTAAAACTATTTAAGATAATATAATCATGTAGTGTGTCAAGAAAAAATTGATTTAAAATATCTTGAAGCTCTTTATCCACCATTGGATTTTTAATTTTGGCCAACATTATCTCGTACCTCAAAACATATTCCTTGATAATGTCATTGCTTCCTTGTTTGATCTTATAAATTTATGTATATGACATATTTTTAGTGATTTTGTTTGAAATATATGCTAGAAACTAATATGATATAGGTTTGAATGATTTCATTGATTATACTAGTAGATCATCTTGAAGCATGGATTTTAAGATTTTTGGAAATAATCTTGTTAAAAGTTTATCATTGGAAGCATAATCAAGGAATCCTACATATAAATATTGGAGATGATGATAAATATCACCTTTGTCATCGTAAATTATGAACTTGGATGATACAAAACCAATTTTAAAAGTGTGCAAAGTTATTTTAGGTTTAAAAGGATTATGAAATACATCTTGTGAGTCAATAACATGAGTTGATCTCAAAGCATTTTGCATAATATTTATAACCTTAGCTTCCAAATTTTATAGAACTTGGAGAATATTTTACACATTAGACCCATTGGAATTTATATTTTATGCTTGAGAAGTTAAAAAAATGGGATGTAAGCATCACTTGTGTTGATGTAGGAATTGAAATTGGTAATTAATTTGAAGTATTGAATGTTTCTAGGGATGTAGCAATATTATTTGATCTTTGGGGAATAGTGGCTTGAAATGACATATCATTCCCCCAATAAATGTAGGAATCAATGGTGTGATTAAGGGTAGGGATAATGGTATTGATGGTCAATAGGTATATCTAGTAGCCCCAATATTTATATCAACACACACACACACACACACACACACACACACACACACACACACACACACACACACACACACACACACACATCAATGGTTGTTCATAATGCTTTTATTTTTTTAGTTTCTAATATAATATTGAGGATCTTCTAGAGATCTTTAAGATTTTCATGAATGCAATGTCAAAACATTGAAATATATTTAAAGTTATCTTGATCTAATTTTTCATGTTCTTTAGTCTCATATGATTCACTTTTTTCATGATCATATCCATCCTCTATGATAAATTTTTTAGAATTTAGTCATTCTGATCATTGACACTATTATTGTTGGCATAATTTGATAGGGCATTAGATTTATAAATTTAAGGTGGATTAAAATGGAGATAAATATTATCATTAGGTATACCACCTATTATATCACTATGCATATGTTGCATATAAATAATAAAATTAGATCTGAATAATTATTGTAATATGAAACCCTATAAAGTTGGAAAAAACTTAAGGCAAACTATGGTTGTGAAAGAAGACTCAAAGGTTAGGTTTAAAAAAAAATTAACCATTTTTTTAATTGGGTTTGGGGGAATATCCTACTCAAATTATAATAAGCTATTCTAAAATTATCTCAATTAAATAAATATATATTTATAATATTATGATAAATATGTAGAATTTGAGAATATGCTAAATATAGACAAGTACAATGCCAAACAATATTCTAAAAGTTTTAATACAAAAGACAAGGAATAATTGGATTATTAAATTATTTTTAGGAACATATAATAGGTACATGTGTATAAAAAGATAAATTGATATTCTTCCATGGTTTATCAAATTCTATAAATTAGATTTCTATTAACCTAGACATTATCAGTTATGCTTATATCCTAGTTTCAACGTATGTGTCTAGATCAAGCTAAAAAATATTTTTTGGAATGGACCATGCACCTAATATGGTTATATATCAACTTTTATATTATCATTTCAGATTGTGTGCACAAGTTATTGGAATCAATCTTTTTCTCAAAATCTTAGGTCCTCCAACTTGGCATGTCACCTTGAAAAACAAAAGTTAGTAGGCTCAAGTGAATTCAAGTTGACCTCAAAGACCCCTATATAAATGAGAAATAACTATGTATCCATATAATTTTAATAGGGTATCGGTTCAATGTAGTTCTCCCCCTTATGTGGGATTATGTGTAAACAATGGTGCAATATTCTATATGCAAGTGAATGTAATGATCTAGATTTTAACTTGACAAATACTAATCATGGGTTGCTATCAAAATGCTTCATTGCTATAAGAATACTAATCTTATGATGGATATAGAAATAGGAAAGAATAGGAAAATATATCTAAGATGTGTAAATGATTTTTAGTTGTGTCATGTGAGCTTGTTTAATAATTGATAAATATTACTTTGATCCCTAATGAATGGTTTTTGATTTGTATCTATGCCACACATTTTAAAATAATCTCATGAGAGGGTTTAATAAAAAAAAGTATGCTAACCCATACATGTTAAAATATTATTAAATTTGATCATTTAGAAGGTAGGGACACTATCATCAGAGTTGGGACACTAGCATCAATGCTAGTGTCCTAATATTGATGGTAATTTCCTAAAAAATAAAAATTTGTTGAGGATATGTAACTATAAGAGTAGGGTATAAATTATGTTTTATAAATATTTTAAGTTACATGTTATCTAGGTCATCATAATATCAAGGTTAGGCTATATGATAAGCAATTAGGCAAAGTGAGATGGTTAATGCAAGCCTTTCAGCTATGAGAAGGTCATGAACTAGAGGGTTGAGCCATGATTGGTATTTTTCAAGTGTAGAATACTAGCATATCATGTAAAATAATATTTTATTATTTAAAATTATGTAAAATTATTAAAATTCAAAAAAAAATAAAGGCAAATTTGACCAATTACGACAAAATTCAAATAAAAAGGGGAAATTATGGCAATTTGGGGAAAATTCAAAAAAATTGTTAAATTAGTGAAAATTTGTTTTTTTTTTCAAAAAGTTAGGAAAATTTTATAAAAATGAATTTAGTAATACTTTTATAAATTACGTTAAACTAGTGAAAATTAAAAAATTTAAGGTAAATTGAATAAATTTAGAAAAAACACCAAATATTACAATAAATTAGGGTAATAAATGGATTTTTTTAAAAATATATTACTAAAATTTTGAAAAAAATAGGGAAAATTAGGATAAATTCTAAAAATAAGTAAAATTAAGGAAATTTGAGTAAATTTTAAAAAATTAGGTTAAATTTGTAGAAATTCTTGAATTTAGGGTAACTTTGACAAGTTGGAAAAGTTAAAGAAAATTAAAAATAATTCAATTTTTGGGAAACATTAGGGAAAATAAGGGAAAGTTATGGGGAATTGAATAAATTTAAGGAAACTTTTTAAAAAATATGTTAATTTTTATAGATTAGGGAAAATTTGATAAATTTAGGAAAAATACAAAAAAAATCACAATTGAAAATAATTAAAGAATATTAAAAAAAAATTGTATGTAATTTTTCAAACTTTTATAGTATGTAAATATTTTTCATCTATTTTACAAAAAAAAAACAAAAAAATTGAAGCCAAATTTAGGGTGAGTATAAATTGGTTGATAAATTCCCCATTGTGCTTTCCTTATCCACCTTTCAACATTCCTCTTATAGGTATCCCTCATCCACCATATCCCTATGCCTAATAACCACACAAAAATACTTCATGTGATTCTATATGTATCCCTTTATACCTACCTCCCATTGACATTTAATATCCATATGATGTGAGGAAATTTGATTATATTGAACCTTCTCCACCTACATCTCTCCATATAAAGGCACCACAAGAAAAAGAGAGATGTAGGTGGAGAAGTTTCAATATAATCATCTAACACCACAAAAAAATGATTCTGGCACTATGAACATTACCATATACATATATGATTAAAATGTTGGGGGATCACAAGAACAACACCTATTCTAATCCCACTTTGTTAGGATCTTGCTCCTCAGAAAGAGCACAGTATGATTACCAAATATAAGCAATTATAAATGCAAAAATAACCAGAAATACAAGTAACTAGAATTCACCAATAACACAGAATATGAGCGACAAAACACTATCTTGTATTAACACTTTACAGAAAAGAATACAATAAAGAGTCGCCACACTCTTCCTCCTTACAGAGGCTTCGCACACCTCAAGTGTACAGTAATTCTTCTACAACACTCTCCTACCAAAAAAATGGTCCCAACAACCAACTCACAAACAGAATTGGTGTTCACCTCTCCAACTAGTCAGTAATAACCCTGTCAGTTCACCAAGCACTCTAAAGCACTTCAAGTTGATCTCCCATGAACCTGCAACTTGCAATTCAACAGACCATACTCACACATGTATATCTCTTATGAGCTTGCAACAACCTGCAACTCAATGATCTTACACTTAGAAGGAACTTCCTTGCCTTCCTTATCTTATATCAATTACAATACATGCCAATGGGTCTATAAATAGATCCCAAACTTAAACAATAACTTAGAATCTTAATTTAGACAATTATCCTCGCAGCTTAAGACTCTAACTGGCCTTTACATGCAAACACTTCATTCACTTAACTAACTGTCTGTGCAATGAACAGTTCTGGAACACACAGGGGACCGATGCCACTCCCTGCTTGCCTAGTTCTGCCGACATCAGCCGACTCCCTGCCATCGCCTATGGCCTTCTACACTGGTCACGACTGATGTCAGTCCTGCTACCGATGCCGGTGCTCCTGGATCTCAACAATCTTCTGTTCCTTTAGTTTGCAAAGAGTTGAAGCTTTTAGCTCCGCAACTCAATAATCTCCCACTTGGAGATAAACAGCTGCAACCTAATCTGTACTTGTACTCTATCTAGTTTGTTCCCTTGGCTTTGTATCCCTCCTTAAGATCACTCTTGAAGACCAACCACCACAAATCTTGTGGTGCAAAACATGTCATCCAAATCACCTGCCACATCCACATCTACAAACCATGTAGAAAATACCCTGAACCTGCATAGCATGTGCACCTACTGCTAGTCCCTATAAGAATCCACTGAACTGTCCTTCAATGGTTCTCTCCTAGATTGGCTCCAACTTGTGACAACTCCCACTACTTGGGAAAACTCGGGTTTAGTACATACCATGCACTCAACCTCATCATGTGAATTAAGACCCTGTTCTGTGAACTGTCCAACCATCGACGTGCTAACCGATCTCACACAATCATCCTGAAACAAAGTCAACATATGACCTACCATATCTCTAGAACACACTCATGCCAAAGAATCTTGCTGCTCCTAGATTCTCCATGACATACACCTGAACTAGCTTTAACTTTAGTTCAGCAATACCCTGTATATGTAACCCTGCAATAAGCACATCATACAGTAATAGGATAATGTAGCTAATATTATCCAACCTGGTAAAGAGAAACACAATGATCAAACCTCCATTGCCCTATAGCTAATACAAGACCATCTACCCTGATCTTCCATCTCACGTATCCATTTCTGCTCTTCTTTATCCTGAACATCCATTTGTCTCTCAGTGCTTACTTCCAGCTGGCCACTCTACCCAAAACAATTGTTTGGTTCTCATCCAAGGAATCACATCCTCATCCATGCCAAGCTCCCATTATTTCTTGGATCTACTTGTTCTGCTTCTTTAATAACTCCCTGGTCTTATGCCATAAGTGAGCAACAAGTAGTGTAAAGAAGGGAAATGACGAATTTAAGAACTTATGCCTTCAGTCCTCCATATGGGCATTTGAGACACCTTGATAGCTTGTTGTCCACCCAAAATTCATCTCAGTAACCGATGCTGGTCACATCTCAGTCTGCACCCGACCGATGTCAGATCCCTGCGACTGCCCCCTTGTCGCCGTCATTTTTCCCTAGCCGATGTCGGTAGTTATCTGCCCTGAGTCACTGACGTCAGGCTACACATAGCCGACGTCGATCCCTGTCTGGACACCGACGCTAGTTTTCCTATCGACGTCGGTCTCTGTGTTTTTCTAGTGAGACCTAACTTTTTCTCGTGAGCTCCTTTTGGATCAAATCCTTCTCTAAAACACCCTTGCTCTGCTCAGAATTCTTCTGCATCTTGTGCTAAACTCTGTCTGTCACCTTCTCCTTGAAAACCAAGGCTTTCCTGTTCTTGTCACTAACATCAGATTCCATAAGAAACGTCACCTTATTCTACAAATAGAAACCATGATCCATACCTTCCAAATCTGAAAGCATACTCCTTGACTTAAGAACAAGCACCTCCTTCTTATCTATGTGACCAAGCCTATCAAGCCACATCTCTGAATCTACAGCTGAAGTAGATAACCCAGAAAGAGAGTCAGTAATACAAGTAGATAGATAAAGTGTACCTACTTTCTTACCTCTAGCTACAACAATTGTACCCTTGGTAACCTTCCAAGAGTCCGCTGTGAGAGTTACTGTGCAACCCTCATCACCCAAACTTCTAACAGAAATTAAATTCTGCTCCAGAACTGGGACATGCATGACCTCCTTTAACACCCATGTGTTACCTGTCTGTAGTTTCAGCTTCACTTTCCCTTTGCCAACAATCTGACAAGGTTTACCATCCCCTACACAAATTTATCCAAAGTCTCCCTGGACATACTCATGAAAAAATTCCCTATGTGGGGATGCATGAAAAGAGGCACCATAATCTAAAACCCAAGATTCTAATTTATCCAAAGAACATACTAGAGCATCTTGTGCAGCGTAATCTGCAACATCTGCTTCTTCTTCATGTCCTTCATACTGATCTTCACCTGATCTGCAATCTCTCTTTAAGTGCCCTTGCTTTCCACACTTCCAGCAGGTTATTCTGCCATACCTGGACTTGGATCTTCTACCTATCTTAGACCTTGATCTCCCATGCTCTATCTTCTCTCTTTGCCTTCCTCTGCCTTCAACACTCAAAGCATTTCCTGATGATTCACCTGTGCTATTCCTGCGTATCTCTTCATTTAAGATCACACTCACAACATCATCCACTTTTAAGACTTTTGAAGGAGACACATTATTAGAAACTGCCATTACCAAACCTTCCCAACTTTCAGGTAATGAACACAAGATTAAGAGAGCTCTAATTTCATCATCAAATACAATATTGACTGAACTTAACTGGTTTACCAAACCATGGAAATCACTAAGATGGCTATGAACAGATCCACCTTCCAACATTTGCAAATTAAATAAATGCTTCATAAGAAATACCTTATTAGAAGCTGAGGGTTTTTCATATAAATTTGCCAAAGATTCCATCAACTCCACCATTGTCTTACACTGTGATAAGCTATAAATCACAGATGATGCAAGACTCAATCTAATAGATCCCAGAGCCTTTCGATCAAGAACCTCCCATTCTTCATCTTTCATATCCGAGGGTTTGCAATTAACCCCACCCAACGGTAAGTACAAATCTTTTTGATACAGATAATCCTCAATCTGCATCCTCCATAATTGGTAGTTCTTGCCATTAAACTTTTCCATTCGTAGCTTACTGTCTTCTACCATTGCTCAACTCCCACTCAAACAAAAATCATGTGAGTAACTTGTAATCAAAACACACTAACCAGATATAATCCAATCTGTTAGTATCCCAACCAATAGCTCTGATACCACTTGTCAGGCACCTAGAACAACAAACATGCTCTGATACCACTTTGTTGGGGGATCACAAGAATAACACCTGTTCTGATCCCACTTTGTTAGGATCTTGATCTTCAGAAAGAGCACAATATGATTACCAAATATAAGTAATTATAAATGCGGAAATAACCAAAAATACAAGTAACTAGAATTCACCAATAACACAGAATATGAGAGACAAAACACTATCTTGTATTAACACTTTATAGAAAAGAATACAATAAAGAGCCGCCACACTCTTCCACCTTACAGAGGCTTCCCACACCTCAAGTGTACAGTAATTCTTCTACAACACTCTCCTACCAAAAAAAGGGTCCCAACAACCAACTCACAAACAGAATTGGTGTTCACCTCTCCAACTAGTCAGTAATAACCCTGCCAGTTCACCAAGCACTCTAAAACACTTCAAGTTGATCTCCCATGAACCTGCAACCTGCAATTCAACAGACCATACTCACACATGTAGATCTCTTATGAGCTTGCAACAACCTGCAACTCAATGATCTTACACTTAGAAGGAACTTCCTTGCCTTCCTTATCTTATATCAATTACAATGCATGCCAATGGGTCTATAAATAGATCCCAGACTTAAACAATAACTTAGACTCTTAATTTAGACAATTATCCTCACAGCTTAAGACTCTAACTGGCCTTTACATGCAAACACTTCGTTCACTTAACTAACTGTCCATGCAACGAATAATTCTGAAACACACAGGCGACCGACATCGGTCCCTGCTTGCCTGGTTCTACCGACGTCGACTGACTCCCTGCCATCACCGGTGGCCTTCTGCACTGGTCACGACCGACGTCGGTCTTGCTGTCGACGCCGGTGCTCCTGGATCTCAGCAACCTTCTGTTCCTTCAGTTTGCAAAGAGTTGAAGGTTTTAGCTCCACAACTCAACATAAAAAAATGTATATCTTAACACAAATGATAATGTAATAACCATATTTTTTTTAAATTTTTTATCGAGAATCATTTGTAGTTCACACATAATATTTTATGAAACTTAATACATAAGTATAATGAAGACCCATAACTATGTTATTCCAACACATGTACTAAATTAAAAATATAACCTACTAATATATTTATAGGGGAATTAGTATTACTCACTTGTAAGTAGATGAGAGAGTACCAATATAGAACTACATAATCATACATGCTAACCTACATAATTTGGGATTGACCTACCCAATGAATACATCACCAACCTATAGCTTTACACAAACATCTATGTGAGACTTAATATAGCCTACACCTCAGTAATGAAATATTTATTTTAGGGTTGAATTAACTAAGGAGAAGATAAAGGTCAAAAAATTAGAATAAATATCAATTTAAGTGATCAAAGTAGAAGAATCATCATAATAAACTTCTTATAAGTTGAATTTATTGCTTTCAGACAAAAGTCCAGAAATAAGGAAAGATAAGACTATTTACAAAATCAATGCAAATGTTTTTACCACTTATCAAATTTCATTTATTACATCATATGAGGTTGTCTCATTAGTACTACCCCCATTTCATTTCTAACCCAAATGTGAGGATCTACGTACATAGCCCTAGCCAAAGCCCACCCATCCATACCTATGAGCCCATGACCATATCCATCCCATCCATCAATTGTATGTAGTCTATGGTAGTCATGTAAAAGTGAAGAGAGAATTAAAACATCAATTGATATTGATTCCACATAAACCCACAAGCATATGGAAGCATCTAAACAATGTCATCCATATTATTAGCCTATAAAAACCATACATTTGTAGTTATTCCAAATATTATTGCTCACCTATGAGATTCTAAAGTTTTGCACTTATAATAATAATCCATGGTGTTTTTCCCATAAACTAAAAACTTTCCATGATAATATTTATAATAAATGCAAATACATCATTCTTAGAATCCAAGAATACATTTGGCATAATTTAATTGCTCCCAACCAACAAAAAAAATGACACCAATAAATCTAACTCTAAAATATATCAAATGAAAACTAATTACAGTATTTAAAAAAAAAAACATAAAGGTTCCCAAAACATTTCTAACTCATAAATAATCGAGTCAATCCTTTAGGTCCACTTATCCACAAAATAATAAAATTATTATTAAAATTTACATAATCATAATCAAACCTAAAAATGAAAAACTCCCAATGGAAACTTATCATGATAAAAAGTTAATTAGGTAAATAACATAATGATCTACAAGTCACATTATCAAATCTCAACCAAAATTCAAACAATCATGACTATAATAAAATTGATAGACCAAATCAAGCCTACAAACACAAGTCAAAGACTCTCATAATAACATAACTTTATATCATGTCCATATGGATTTTATTTAAAAATAATAAAATAATATTATATAAAAACCTTAATGGGTATTCAAATGACACTTAAAAATCAAAGCATTTTTTTTTCTAAGGCCACAACCTACAAAATTTATAGGTTTTGTTTTTATTTTGGGAAGGTGACCCAGGATTTGAAAATCCCATTAGGGTTTACAAAATGTACAAAAACCTATAATAACTTACATGGTCATAGCCTAAACAATAATACCAAGTGAAGGAAACAATTTTGGGTTAAACCCCTATAATTTGACTTAGGGATTAAAAAAATCATACAAATTTAGATTAACCATTTCACATTTATGCAAGAAACATTACATACACATTTTTTTATGAAAATAATTAAAAACAAGTCAATTCTAAAAAAACATAATAAAAATCAAATATAAAACCTACATTTGATCCATTCAATAAAATGCAAATGATGGTCAATTTACTTGCTTTATTTCTTTCCAAAAACTTCTAGCATCTATGCAAATAAAATGGCTTGACATAAAAATACCCAACCACAATAGAAATCCCTATTTTTTCCTCCTTGCAATGGTCAATAGGCCCATTAAAATTTCTACAATTCACCCCCAAAATAAACTTAATTTTAATGCTAACAATGCCTTCAACAAACTCCACGGTTTCCATTTTGCTAAAATCTTGGAAATCTTCCCCAATGCTCCAAAATTATCAACCAAAATGTGAAAATAGCACAATAAAACCCCATTTTTGAAAGGAGAGGCTCACCCTAATTTTCTGAGAGGTCGAGACCACTTTTGTCTAAAGTCTTTTCCATAAAAAAATAATCAAATTAATACCATCCCTGTGGGTTCATTTTCCTCCTCATGTCTCCCAGTAGATCAAATACTTTGTCCAAGCCATGAATGCAACAAGAGTCCCATAAGGAGTTTCTAACACCCATAATAATCATCAAATTCCATAAATTAGTGACCAATGTTTTAAGTCTAATCACAATGTGCTCATGACATTCACTGAGGACTTTAAAAAAAAAACATAATGTTTTAATAACTGACAAAATAAGACAATTAACCTAGTAAAGAATAAATAAAGTGACCACAACATAGTGGAATAAGTAATAATGCCAATACCTAAATCAATTGAACACAAAACTGACTAGAGAATCCAATATAGTTAGGCACTCAAAATGAGTAAAGTCAAGTAAGATATGGGCTAACGATTACAAGCATAAACAAAAGATGATCAGGATTAGTTTTGATATTTACAAGCTTACTTTTTATTCATTTTACTTTCTCAACTTCACTAGACAACACAGAACCACATCCAACTTAGCTCATTACCTATACCTATGGTCACAAATAGACCATTAGGAGCATCTATACCATCCAAGAGAAATAAATGCATTATTAGCATTAAAATAATAATATCAATATATCTAAATCAAATAATAATCAGTAACTCAATAAGCATTAAATGTCTTAGGCTAAAATGAAAGTTCATAACCACCACTATCTCATAATATCTAGTTGACCACTCACAGATCAATAACTAAATCATCATAGGATTAAATAATATGACAAAATTTCATAATATAATACTATATTATGTAAATAAGTAAACACAACTATGTAGAGTCATGGCATCCTCCCCCACCTAAAAAAAGAGTCCTCCTAATGATTAAAATAACCAAGGATAATGTTACTTAAAAAGACTCTCATCTTCCCAAGTATCACTTCTTTCACGTAAAGGATCCTATTGGACTAAATTTCTTGAAATCTCATGATTTCATAGTTTGATGCTATGATGGTCCAAGATCCTCATAGGGTCCAACTACATATTTTACTCTTTTAAATACTAAAGGTGAGTCCAATACAAAATATGAGAAGGATCAAGCATATATTTTCTAAATAATGCAATGTAAAAAACATTGTTGATTTGGGATAGATATGTAGGAAGGGCTAGTCGATAGGCAAGATGACTAATTTTATCCAAAATTTTGAAGAGTCCAACAACTGAGGAGATAATTTGGAATATTTTTCAATATTTTTTATAATTTTTCTATGGTCTAACACATAGAAAAACTTTATCACCAACTTCAAATTCTCATGGTGACCTCTTTAAATCTACATAGCTCTTTGTCTATCATAGGCAAATTTTAGATTTTGCCTAATGATTTCCATTTGTCTATCATATTCCTACAAAATATCAAGCTTGGAAATAGTTTTATTTTCTAAACTTTCCCAACCAAGTGGATTTTTGTATTTACATCCATATATAGCTTTGCATGGAGAAATTTTAATGACAAAATGATATGTGTTATTGTAAACAAATTTAACTAAGTTTAAATAATCTTCCCATTTACCATAATCTGATTAAGCTTTACCCTCTGACCATCTATTTTTGGGTGATAAGATCAACTAAAGTTCAATCTTGTACCAAAAAAATAGTAAATGTTTTCCAAAACCTTGAAGTAAAAAGTTTGTCTTTGTCATAAATAATAAATTTAAGCATGGCATGCAACTGTATTATTTGTTTCATTAACCATTCAATAAACACAAATGCATCATTAGTTAAATTCCTAGAAATGAAATGGAAAACTTTGGTAAATTTATCAATTACAACCATAATAATATCATGTTTGCTTCAATATTTTGGTAAATCAGCTATGAAATCAAGAGAAATAATAGCCCACTTACCTTGTGGAACATCATGAGGATACAAAAGTCCACCTAGATGGAAATGTTCATCTTTCATATGTTGACATTTTAGGTAGTTTACCATAAATGTATCAAATTAATATTTCAAAATAGGTCAATAATACATCCTTTTTAGCTCATGTATCATTTTTGTGATATTAAGATGAGCAAAATGAGGTGTTGTATGTACCTATTTTATCAAAATGTTCCCTAAGTCACTAGATTAGGAACATAAATTCTATTTTTGTGTCCATTAACCCATCAAAATAGATAGAGAAGTCATAAAATTTCTTTTATATAGGCTCATTAGCCAAACTTGCACTTACATCTTGGCAGAATTTATCAAGACATTATTGTTCTAAAATGTTAGTTCTAAAATTATTATGTAGAATAGATAAGGCAATGAGATACATGTGTCAATTGAGTGCATCAACAACATGACTGTCCTTACCTTTTGCATAAGAAGTATTCATATCAAAAATTCTTGAAAATTCCATCCATCTATGTTGGTGTGCATTTAGTTTATATTGGGAATATAAGTATTATAGGATGCGATGATCAGATTTTAATTCAAAATGCTAACCTAAAAAAAAGTGTTTCCATTGATTTAAAGCATGTATGATGGAAACAAGTTCAAGGTCATGAGTGGTGTAATTTAGTTTTTGTGACTTGTAATCCATGACTTGACCATTTTGATTTAGCACACCACCCAAGCCTTCTTTTGATGTATCAGCCCAAATTTTAAAATTACCATTAGGATTTGATATAATAAGTACAAATGTTATCATTAACAACTCTTTAAGACTCTAAAAAGATGGTTCACATTCATAAGTCTAAACAAACTTCTTACCCTTTCACTACAAGGAAGTTATTAGGTTAACTACCTTTGAAAAAAAATCAACAAACCTTATATAATAACTATCTAGTCCCATAAAGTTACATACTTCATGTACATTTTTAGGATAAGGCCATTCTTAGATAGCCTTAATCTTAGCTGGATTAATAATAATACTAGCCTTAGATATTATGTGACCCAAATAATGAATCTTAGTTTGGAAGGAAACACACTTAGACAACTTACCATACAATTTATGTTGTCTTAGCCTTTGTAGCACTAAACACAAATGATGTTTGTGTTTAGATACATTATTAGAATAGATCAGTATGTCATTAAGAAAAACTATAATTTTTTTCCAAAAATATCTAAATACACTATTCATAAGACTCATAAATGTAGCAAGTGCATTACTTAAACCAAAGGCATTACTGTAAACTCATAATGTCCATACCAATTTCAAAAAATAGTCTTATGAATGTCTTCTTCATTTAATCTCATATGATGATAATTTAATCTCAAATATATCTTGAAAAAGATAGCTACATCTTTAATTTTATCAAATAGATCATCTATAATTGGTAAAGGATAAATATTCTTGATAGTAACCTTATTAAGAATGTAGTAGTTAATACACAACTACAAGGTCTCATCCTTATTTTTCATAAAGACCATAGGTGTACCCCATGGTGACACACTTGGCCTAATGCTAACATTTTCCATTAGCTCTTGTAGTTGAGATTTAATCTCTTATAAATATTCCACATTCATTCAGTAAGATGCCTTAGATATAGGGGCTACTCTTAGAATTATATCAATAGAAAAGTCAAATTCCTTCTTAGGAGGCAAACTAGACAATTTATTTAAAAAACATCATAAATTTATTATAAATATGTTTATTATTATAATGTTCTATCAATCACAAGTGTTTTTTCTTGCATATATAAATCATACAATTTGCAGCCCTTATACATTACTTTCTTTAGTTGTAAGGCTAATAGTAGTTTACATACTTTAGACTTTAGCAACCCTTGTATCACTATTAAATTTTCCATGTCATCAAAACATTTTTCCACTTTATTGCAGCAATTTAGATTAGATTTATGCTATTATAACCAATCTACACCTAGAATGACATCATAAGAATCGAGGGGAGATATGAAGAGGTTAACTTTGGTATAAAATTTTCTTAAGTCTAAGCTTACTTGTTCAAGACATTCAAAAATCATTACCCTCTTTCTTAAACTAAACTCAACATCCCAACCTTCCCTCAATGCCACAAGATTATTTTTACAATTATTTTCTATCTTAATATTAATAAAGCTATTATTTTCTCCCAAATCAAACAAAATGGAAATAAAAATATCATTTAATTTACCTCTGATTTTGATAGGAGTGGCTTGAAAATCTACAATTCTATTATCCACTACTACATACACTCAAGGGTTGGATAATTGACCCAACTTTAGCTTGGGACAATCCTTGTACTAATGATTATCACCATATTCCCAAAAAATTATAGTCTTTTGGGGTGATATAGGAATGGTGTTTGCTCTAGTGATAGGTATATTTTGACTACCTTAGGTCAGATTTCTCTTAAAAGTTGTAGCCTTAGAAATTTTTTTATTTTTGAAGTTTTTATTATGTCCTATAAATTTATCAAAACCACTGGTACTCTTGGTAAATCTATGGTTTTGATCATATTTCTAAAATTCTTGGGTGAATGGGATAGATTCTTGATATTAAATGACTATTTAATTTATTTAAAATCTTGTCTCACCTTTTAATGATTTTTCTCCTTCTCTTTTTCCTTATGATTATATTTAATGACATCATGCATCAATATTTCCTTCAGTCCCAACTTGAACTTGGTCAATTTGGTCTTCTTATTATGCTTATAGTTAGCATGACACAATAGATTCAAATTTTTGTTTTTATATTTAATTACTGACATATTTTCCTATTTTAACAACTAAAAATTAGTATTTTCTATTATTTAAAATTTGAGCTGAGATATATCTTCTTGAACTGCCTTTCAAAGATAGTCTAGGTAATAGTCATCGACTAGTATCCCTCTAATACATAGAGATGATTTAACCAAAGATCTACATCTCCAACTAACTAATAGGTAACCACTCTTGGCTTCATATTTGAGGGTATATTTTGTAGATTAAAGTACTTATGTAGGTTAACCGAACATGCATTAGCTGCATCACCATATTCGTCATCTAAAAATGTTGGTGGAGGTGGCTTTCTTAGTTCCTTGATAATGGGATCAACCACATTTACAGGGTTGTGTTGGATTTATTTCTCACCACCTTGTCCTTCTTCTTTAAGAAGTACCTCATCAGGTGGAATTCCCTCCAAATTATTTAATCTACTTTTTTGGGTTTCCAACTTAATTTTAAGGGAATTTAAAGTATTTAAGATCCCATTTAATATTACTTCCTAATTAGCATTAAGATTATTTGCATCATGGTTAAGGGCTCCAACATTACTTCTTACATTATTAACAAGAGGTTTTTCTCTTTTAATAAGATTATCCCTAATACATATACCTATACATCTACATCTAATAGGGTTAACATCCCTCAAGTTGTTGTATGTTATTCCAAATCTTGTTCTCACCATCTTGAGGTGAAACAAACAATAACTAAGCTATAAAAATAGAAATTATCATTCCCCAAAGTTTATTAGAGTAGTAAAACCTGGCTTTGATACCATAATTTAATAATCACATATTTTTTTCAAATTTTATCAAGAATCATCTACAGTTCACACATAAGTTTCTACTAAAATTAATATAAAAGCATAGTTAAGACCCATTATAGTATTAATTCTAATGCATGTACTAGAATAAATATATAACATACTAAAATATTTTTAGGGGAGTTAGTATTACTCACTTTTAAATAGATTAGAGAGTACCAATATGTAGAACTACATAATCATACAAGCTAACATGTGTACTTTGGGAGTGACCTATCCAGTGAATACATCACCAACCTATATCTTTACCCAAGAATCCATGCAAGACTTAATACAACTTACACCTCAATAATGATCTATTTATTTTAGGTTTGAATTAATTGAGGAGAAGATAAAGGTCCACAAATCAGAATAAAGATCAATTCAAGTGGTTGAAGTAGAAGAACCATCATACTAAACTTATTATAAGTTAAATTTATTTATTTTAGACAAAACATCAACAACAAGGAAAGAAAAAACTATTTCCAAAAGCAATGCAAATATTTTTAAAACTTATCAAATTTCATTCATTGCATCATGAGAGGTTGGCTCATTAGTAATACCCCCATATGCTAATAATTATAACTTGAATGTGAATATCCTCGTACATAGCCCTAGCCTCTTAATTTAAGTCAATCCATTACATGTTAACACTTAAGTGAATACATTAAAGAAATAAAATATTTTATTTCTAAGTATCAACAACCATACTTATGTTCCAACTTGGAATAACTTATTTGATTTATATTAAGGTATCCAATATGTTGGCCATTTGTTATTAGACTAGTCCTGATTAATTTAGGTCTTATTTGTATCACCTCAAGTACTAATTTACATTAGTAATCCTTAATAATATTTAATTTTTATTTTAATTCATTAAACCACTTGGAATTCCCTTTGGTCTCTTAATAAGTTCACGTCTTACTCCTCATTTGGTCAAGGCTTATTAGTGCAAGACTACATGGTTATACTTTGTAAAAATGGAATGTAATATTTTAAGGAATTATTTTTAATTGAGATAATATCCTTACACTTTGAATCCTCCAAAATATAAATTTTATTTCTAATACAGACTAAGGCATGGAATTGATTTATGCCATTATTTACATAACAATTATTTTAGGCAACTCAAAACAAACATATCACTTAAGATTATTAATTTTATAATAAGTTGAATAATAATTGTAATAAAACAAGTGATTTGTTCCTAAATCACATCCTCTTTTTCCTTAGTATTTAATTGAAGTGATTGTCTCATAAATTTTTTTGATTTGACTTTTATTGAGGGGATCCATTCAATAAAAACTTTTAATAAATCTTAGAATCCTTATCTTTGACCTTATCGGTAAAATAAATCAAGACCAATTTCTAAATGGTTCCACCTTGTAATGAAAACAATTACAACATCCATGGTTTGCTCTATACTCAACTAGATTCAATTAAGAATCTTGAAAGTTATTAGAACCAATTCTAGGAGTTATTAATTGAATAAATGCATAATTATTTCAATATAATTGTTACCTATCCAACATACAAATTCAAAACCTTAATAGTTTAATTTTACTTAACACATGAAAATATTCATATTTTATTAAAAGTGTGAATGTTCAACTCACAAGTATATCATTTAAACATCTAGGATCTTGAAAACATAAACTATTTAGTTTATAGTTTTTACCTCATTAATTATAAACCAAGTTAACTTAACACAATAGATCATTTTATCAAATTAAGATCTAATAAATAATCCTTTACATTAACTATGACCAAATAAACACTTACAACTATGTCTTGTATTATAATTTTTCCATACTAAAGTCTTACAAATTTCCCATTCATAAAATGGAAATAAATAAGGATTCAAATCATTTTACACAATACTTATATAAAATAAATGAGTTAGGCTTATTAGATTTTCCTATGGCACCAGTCAATAATTTTACTTACAACTATGAATGTAAGTTCAAAAATCAATAATTCACATAAGTTGATCAAATCACTCATAAATAGTTGACCTTAATTATATTAATCATCCAATAATCTCTATGTTTCAATATAATAGTTTCATATTTTCATTATAGTTTTGAACTACTTAAATTATCAATGTAGTACTACCTTACAATGATTAAAACATAATAGTCTATCTATCAATTAAAGACTATTTTTATCTATAAAAAACCATAAGAATGATATAGTTTACAATTCATGCAAGTACTCACGTGTACATAATTGAATTACAACAATTACAACTTAAACATCCATTAAATAAATCACTATAGAATTCATACACTAGATCATCCTAAAAAAACTCCATCCCACAAATTAGGAAAAGAAGGTGTGGTGCCAAAGCCCACCCATCCATCCCTTTGAGCCCTACATTGGTGACCCTAACCACCCCATCCATCAGTTGGATGCCGTCTAGGGAAGTTGTTTAAAGTGGATAGAGAATTAAAACATCAGCTCAGCTTGATAAATAAGCAAATGTAAACATCTAAATAATGCCATCCATATCATTAGACTTTAGAAACCATGTATTTTTAGTTATTCCAAATATTGTAAATGACCTATGAGCTTTTGAGGTTTGTTGCTTATAATAAGAATCCATGGTGTTTTTCCCATAAACTAAAAACCTACCATCATAACATTTATAATAAATTTAACTTCATCATTCTTAGAATCCAAGAATACACATGGCATTCTTTAATTTCTCCCAACTAAAAATAAATAAATATTAAATGACACCAATAAATCCAACAATGCAATATATAAAATAAAAATCAACTACAATAGTTACACAAGAAACACAAAGGTTCCCAAAGAATTTCTAACTCAAAAATAATCAATTCAATCTTTCAGGTCCTCTTGACCACAAAATAATAAAAACATTATTAAAATTTACATAATCATAATCAAACCTGACAATGAAAAAATCCCAATGTAAACTTATCATGATAAAAAATCAATCAGGCAAATAACATAATGGTCTACAAGTCACATGAACAAATCTTAACCAAAATTCAAACAATCATGACTATATTGAAATTCATAGACCAAATAAAGCCTATAAACACAAGTCAAAGACTCTCATAATAGCATAACTTTATATCCTAGTCAAATAGTTTTTACTTAAACATAATAAAATAATATTTTATGAATTATTTGTTTTATTCTAAGGTTGTGACCTAAAACAATATACAAGTTTTGTTTTTATTTTGGGAAGGTGACCTGGGATTTTAAAATCCCATCAAGGTTTACAAAATTTACAAAAACCTATAAAAACTTACATGGTCGTAGCTTAAATGACAATATTAAATGAAGTAAACAAATCCAGGTTAAACCCCTATAAGTTGAAATAGGATTTGAAAACAAAATGCATAGATTTAGTTTAACCATTTCCAATTTATACAAGAAAACATTGCATACACATTTTTTATGCAAATAATAAAAACCATGTCAATTCCAAAAACCCATAATAAAAATCAAATACAAAACTTACTTGTGTTCTAGTGAATAAAATGCAAATGAATGGTGAATTTATGTGCTTCTTTTCTTTCCAAAAACTTTCATCCTCCATGCAAACAAAATGGATTGACGTAAAAAGGCCCAACCACAACATAAACCCCTAATTTTTCCTCCTTGCCATGGCTAACTGGCCCATTAAATTTTTTATAGTTTACAACTGAAATAAACTCAAAATTTCAATGCCAATAATGCCTTTGATAAACTCTATGGCCACCATTCTACTAAAATTTTGGCAAGGTTTTCTCATGCTCCAAAATAGTCAACCAAAAATATTCAAATAACATAATAAAAACCCTTTTTATAAGGAGGAGATCACCCTAATTTTCTATGAGGTCAAGCCCACTTTTTCCAAAGAATTTTCCATTAAAAAAACCAAATAAAATTAATACCAATCCCTTGGGGTTGTTGTTCCCCTGATGTCTCCTAGAATATCAAAGACTTGGTCCAAGCCATGAATGCAAAAAGAGTCCCACAAGGATTTTACAACACCCATGCTAAGCATTGGATGCCATTAAGAAGTGGTCAACATATTAATTCTAAGCACAATGTGATTATGACATTCACTCAGGACTTTAAAAAACATAATGTTTTAATAATTGAATAAAAAGACAATTAACCTAGTTAATAATAGATAAAGTGACCACAAAACAGTAGAATAAGCAATACCACCAAAACCCAAATCAATCAAATATAAAACTAAGTAGAGACTCAAATAAAGTTGACCAGTCAAAATGAGTAAAGTCAAGCAAGAGATGGAATAACAATTCAAAGCATAACCAGAAGATGATCAAGCTCAATTTTGATATTTATAGGCTTACTGTTTATTCATTTTACTTTCCTGGCTTCACCTGACTACAAGAACTACATCCAACCTAGCTTAGTACTTGTATCTACAATCACAAAAAAACCATTAGCAAAATATGTACCATCTAAGAGAAATAAATGAATTAACAACATTAATATAATTTTATTAATATATCTTAATCAAATAATAATAAGTAAGTCATTAAAAATTAAATGTCCCATGCTAAAATGAAAGTGCATAACCGCAACTATCTCATAATATATAGTTAATCACTCATAGATCAACAACTAAATCACAATAGTATTAAAAAATACTACAAAAGTTCATAACATAATGTTGTAATGCACAAATAAGTAAACATAGCTATGCAGGGTCTTGATAGATAATTATATTAATATGTGTAAATTTATAGGTATAATTTAAATTAATTTTTTACTATGTTTAAAATTAAAATTATATTATAAATTTATATTTTACTATGGTTTATATTTATAAGGATTAAAATACTAAAAAATGTTTTTATTTAGGGAATGTAAAAAAATAATAAGCATTCTAGTGAAGAAAGTGGTAAAATACTATATTGATGTCTTCTACATTGACAAAAAATTCAAATTAAGGGTGGTAAAGGAAATTGGGGATGCATTTGTTACCTTATTAGATGATGATAAGTTTTCTTAATTGAAAAATAATTTGAATAATAATAATTTCAATAATTATGTAATATTTTTACTAGGTTACATTTTATGTTCTAACATTTTTTTACGATATAGATTGGATAGTATCATATGCAAGGGCTTCCCTATGATGAGTGAAAGATAATCTAAAGAGAATACTAAAAAATATTTTTCAATGGGTGGAGTGGAAAACTATTGGAAGATTAATTATTTTGTTTTGTGACTTAGTCATATTTTATTTGATGTTTTATAAAAATATTATTCGCTTTATATTTATGGCTTATTTTTAAAATGTTGTACAAATAAAATTTTCACTTTTCAATTATTTATAGGCCTCTCATTACAAATCTTATTATTATTATTATTATTATTATTATTATTAGATATTCACTTTTGATCAGAGCTACAAACTAGTATGGGACATAAATAGGGGCTCAGATCCCTAAGTGATCATCTACCACATATACCAGATATACCAACAACAGCCAAAACCAACCTATGAATACCAATAATAGCCACCACAAGCCTTGATAATAACCAATGGACATTAACGATCCTGAGAATATAAACCATGACCATAAATAACTTCATATGCCTTTCTAAAAATTTGAACCTAGGTGGGGCTTGAAACAACCAATCCACTTAACCAACTCACCCGCATCTCATTAGCTATTAAAAAGCTGATTATTATAAGACTCTTAATTTATATTATAATATTCAATATTTTTTAGGTACAACAAGACAACAACAACCAATTCCAAACACCCAAATTTATCAAGAGTAGAAGGTGACCAATACCACATGTCTTATGGGTTTTGAAGGAGAATGCATGTAGTTTGTAAGTATGCTACTTTTAATTATTTTTCATTAATACATGTTCAAATTTGATTTTTTATTACAATATCATTAATTATTATTTTATAATTTTCCAACAATAGGATAATTATGAAAATCTTCTCCAACCTTGGCAAGAGGGTTGTGTCTATACTTATGGACATCCTTCTCTATAAAAGGAAACATTAGTCGACAGATACCAATCAAAATAGTTAAACAATTTAAATTTATTGAAAATATATTTTTAGAATATTTATTTAATATATAGTTTAATATTTTATTTTGTTATGATTTATTATATGATACTATTAATAGCCCTTTTGATGTTTTTATGTAGAGAAAACACCAAATCATCTTAAATTCAAAATGGAAAAATATTCCAAATATGAAAGGGATGATCATGAATATTGGGATTTTCCTTTTTTTTGCAATGATTTTGTGTCCCAACCAACTTAAAGTGAAACTTATCATCCCCAAACAACTTTAGATAGTGTGGGTGTTGACACTAGGGATGTTTGGTGCAGTGTGAATGAGAGTGATGTTACTTAGAGTTGGGATAATGTAGCTGAACATGATGACTTTGATGTCTAGGGTAAATCATGAAAGCATGAATATTTTAAATCATATTATTATGAAATTTATTTTATTATTATATTTTTTATTATCATTTTTAATTTATTATTATTTTCCTTATATGTTTTATTCATGTTTGCATTCAAATTTAATTAAAAAGTCAAAATTAGACTATTTTCATATATATATATATGCTATAATCAACATTCAAATAAACATTATATAGCTATAATATGATAATAATTATTTCATATAATACTATTATTTTATAACTAAAAATATTTAATAATTTTAATTAACTAAAAAATACTATATTTTTAATATAATATATTTTATTTAATTAAAAATATTATTTTTTATATAATTATAAAAAATAAAATTAGACTTCAGTTACATTTTAAGACAACCTTGTATCACACTTAAAGTCCCATTTAAGTCAGACCTATTTGTGCTTTTGTCATTACCCTAAATTCAGACCTAGTGTCATAGTTAAAGTCAAACCTATTGTCACACTTGAAGTCACTTTAGTAAGGGAATTAAAGTCATATTTAGTGAAAAAATAAAATCACATTTAGTGAATAATTTTAAATCATGTTTAATGATATAGTTTATTTCACATTTAAATATGTTTGTATAGTTTCCATGTGATATTAGAAATGTTGGAAAGGGTGAACTCGATAAATTAACCTTCAACATTAAATTCACCTAAATGTCATCTACTAATGTCAAAATAAATTTAATTTCAACATTAAATTCACTACAACATTACCTTTTAATGTAATCGAGCCAATGTTAGGGTGACTTTAATGTTAACTTTAAAGTAACTTTAGATTGACATTGTATTTATGTAATTTGAAATTGGCATTAGAGATGGACTAAAGATGCCTATCTAAATTGAAAAATGACTTCATGGATGATATTTGGACATAATTTTTTTAATTATTGGTGAATTAAATGAAAATTTAAAGTGACCAAAAGGTGACTTTAAGATGACTAAAAGACAACTTTAATTCTAACTTTAAATGGTCAAAATGATGTAATGTGAATTAGAGTGATTGGAGAAGGATTTGAACTCAGTTTGAGTGTTTCATAATAAGTTTCATTATATTATGTATATGAGCAAAGATAATCATTTTATGGTGATGATCATAATGTGATGCCATATGTAATTTGTAATGTGAGTGTGAATATGATAATAACAATGATTTATTTGATTATATGTTTTCCTATGATAATGTGTTTGTTGTATTTATTTAGAAGTGATTTATTTTATATGTATTTTTTATGATGATGATGCACATCATTATTTATTAATGCTTTGGTATCATAATGGTGTTCTTGGTGTTCTCTTGTTGCACCTTATGTGAGTATAGAAGTATTTTGGTTGAGATGATATGATAACAATGTAAGTATTATTTTTTTACATGATATTTGGTTTGTGAAGGTTAGGTTGAATATCATTATAAATCATTGAATTTTTTGAATAAAGCACACACACACACACACACACACACACACACACACACACACACACACACACACACACACACACACACACACACACACACACATGCTAGTGGTGGGATGCATCATAATAAATCATGTGGAGGCCTAGTTTGATAATAAGTCATTTTATTTTGTAAAATAGCTAGTAAGTAATTTTTTATTCACAAAGAAGGGATTATAAAAATATATTTATAGTTATCTATATTAAATATTCCTTATAGAGTTTATATAAAATATCCATGCTTGGATAATAACTTATATAGTTGGTAATAATCAAAACACGGGAAGAAAAATTACATGGACCAAATATTGGTTTAAATATTTTAAAAGTATAGATGAGGAGTGGAGTAGAGCTGTTGATGTCTTATGGAGAGGTATATTCACCAATTAATTATTATATTTTCTAGTTTCTACATACACATGTACTAATGAGGCAAAGTTGTAGTTGATATATGCTCTTAGAAGAATGTTTATTGCATGGAATATAGTTTTGATAAATATGTTGATGATTTATTGAGGTATGTAGAATATTATATTGAATATAGAAACTTATATGTGCATGGGATATGTGAATTATAAGTAGATTTGAGTTGATTTTCTTTCAAATCTAAGCAAATAAAATAATTTATTTGGATGTTGAATATTTAAGTGAAAGTGAGGAAATAATTCATACATATAATGAAGACAAAGATAATGTGATGTATATAAATGATCTAAGGAATAAAATATGGATGATTCATATGTATGCCATTAAAACCCGTAAGAAGTGTGGAGGGCATGTGATTGGTTTGTGTAAGGAAGGGAGACGCTCATGTGAACATGTTGAGCTATGCATGAAACATTACCTATGTGAGTAAGATTCACTACAAGAATAATGATGTATTTCATAAGATAATAAGGAGAATAATGTGAGTGTGAAATAAGTTAGGAAAACTCAAACTATAAATTTATAGGATTTGAAACATTGCACACCTAGATTTTTGAGAATAAATAGAGCATGTAGCGTTGGTAGTTAAGAGGTATTATTTTGAGGATAAAAAAGAAATATATCTAGAAAAATTATGTTTAAAATTAAATTTGACAATAATAATTTGTAATAAAATTAGGAAAGTGCATAAAAATTGGTGAGTATGAGTGTTAAAGTGCCAACAAAAGGGGTTGGAAAGAAAATTTTATTGGTTGGTGTAAGAAATTTAGTAGTAAAACATACCATTTTTAGTTAGGTAGGTATTATGAAAGGAAGTTTAGGACTAAATAAAAATTTTATAGGATGGGTTACTGGTGGAAATGGAGGAAGCGTATATTTTTTAATTATTATTCTAAAAAACAAAAACAACCAACAAATCATCTATCTATGATGAGATGATGAATTTTTTTACTAAATGCCATGGAATAGAGGATGCAACATATCACATCAAAAAAAGTGAGAATTATGGTGAGATAAGGGAGAGAGTTTTCCTAAGAATAAGTATAGTTAGTTTAAGATAATGTTTTTAAATCATACACATACATGTATAATAATTTCGATCTCAATAAAATTGTGGTTGTTTTTAACTAGATGATGGTTACCTTTATATGTTATTTATATAAACATGAATTTATGTATAAGAGTAAACATACAATCAAGTAAATCAATGAGAATGTTAATGAGAGTGTACTTTGATGTGCAATTTAAGACATTGATTTCAAATATTTTTTTAAAATTATATTCACTACAATATGCATAATGGTTTATAGGAGGTCCATTTACAACATTTATGAGGTGGTTTGAAAAGAATAACTTTGTTGATGTGTGGAAAGCACTAGACAATATGCTCATGATTGAAGTAGATATAAACTTTGACATATGGATAATACCATTTGAGTAGGATAAATTTTATAAAAATGGAAACTAAGTTATAATATATTTTTAAAAATTCCATGGAAAAATCTCCTAAAAATTTGTGATGCATCAATTGTGATTCATATGGACACAACAAGGTGAATTGCACTAAGATGAAATTACAAGTTTTGGCATTATCTTATGAATTTTCAAAGGTGATCATGAGAGGTGAAATTATTTTCTATTACAATATGAAAACATGTTAATATCACTTATTATTATAAGTTACGTGATTAAAATATGCATGATATAGAAAACTATAGAGTGATTATATATATTAAAGAGGAAAGAGATATGAGATTACATAAATATACCATTAATCCATAATAACATAACTAGGGTGGTTATTAAAATCAAGAGAACTATCATGAAGACCATGGTGGTGACTATCACTGGGGTGGAAGATCATCTAGATGTATGGTAGGTGGTATAAATATAGAACATAAATAAGTGATTGTTTTCAAAGGTGGGGAAGGCAAATATAAAAGGGTTTGTAGAATGTTTCCCACATGGGTGCATTTCCTAGGAGACCATAAAATAAAATATTTTGCATATTTATGATAGAATAATTTACAAAGTGATAAAGAATATAAAGTTATATGGGTTATAAGAATTGGATTCCATGAGGGATTAAGCATAACATAAGGTTGAATTGAAGGATAGTTGAGGTCCTAATGTCAACATAATGACTTGGATTGGGATAGATATGAATGAAATATGACCCATTAAACTTGTAACCAAATAATGAAATAGTTTTAAAAAAACATGAGGAATCTAAGAATAATTATCTATATGTGCACGCTTAATAGACCATACTAAAGAGATAAAAAATAATAATAAGTTTTCAATGGAAATTAAATATCAGGTAAAGAATGAGGGATAAAGTTATAAAACTACTAAGGAGAGATCCTTAATAAAAAGAAGTGGGGAATATTTCATAACTTCTCTCTTTTTTAAAATAAAAAGGGGTGATCCATTTGTTGAAAACAAAGCTTCAAAAAAGTGCAGGATATGAACTAAAATTAGTTCAAGAAATACAAAGGGAGATATGATTAATGAGAAACACATCATATGATCAAGAGTTAATCATTTGAATGCTAAGATAAATGTTTGAGAGATGAATAATATATTTACTTATATGGGTAATGAGGTAAAAATAACGATTAATATGCATGGAAAAATATGGGGAAACCATAATTTCAACCTTAAATCAATATTTTGTTCATGGCCAATAAGGCAAATTAAAAAACTATTAGGGTCTTGTGAAACAAATACATAAATATTACTGGTATCTCATTATTAGTATATTTTGAGGTGATAAAGATGGTTGTGGAGGAAAATTATCATATATTATTGGGAAGATCATGGTGATATCAAGTTGATGTGTGTTTTAAATAAGAATATATGAACTTTGAGAATGAGAAACAAAGATTTAGAATTATGTTAGATAATTACCATGGCACAATGTTTGTGGAAGGGTAAATTTTGAAGAATAAGAGAAAAATATCTTTAATTTTACTTCATATATAACAAATAAAGACACTCTAAAAAATAATGAGACCTAGAAATGGAATAGTGAAGAATTGACATTTGACACTACTAGCTAAGCATGTGACCATTTAATTATGTAAAGATATAAGGTCATGGGGTTAAAATGCATGAAGTTTTAAAGAAATGTTATATTTTAAAAAATAATAGGTTTGATTATATATTTCAAAATTAATAAAGGTAAGAAGTACTAAAAAAATTATAAAAGGTGGGTTCCATGTGTAACTAAATAACTAGTAAAAAAACCTTAGGTAAAGAAGAGATAATAAATCAAATAGTTGTAATAAGAAAAGGTTGGGAAGGTAAAAGTTAGTATATATAAATAATGAAAGAATATTGTGTAGAAATAAATAGTCAAAATAAACATGTAGAAATAAGAGGAAACGATACCAAATACAATTGTGTATAAACCATGAGGAGAAATACACAATAAATATATGGAGGTAAAAACATACCAATAAATATTGTATTGATACAATTGAAAAATAAGCACATTAGGTCCATGAAATAAATAAATAAATAAAAACATCACTGAAGAGGTCAAATTACACATAAATTGTGGAGAAAATGATGCAAGGTAACACTGAGCTACTCAATAAACACTAGAGGTAAATGAAAAATGTATATGGAACCCCATATAACTATTATAAAGGAATATTATGGGTAGTAGGCTCCAGTGATTCATAATATGATGTACATGGGAAACCATAAATAAGTCATTCTCCAAGATAAAATTCTAACATGAAATATTTATATATTTCTAGATCATTTTCAGTAATGTGTTATTTTAAATGTTAATAAGCATAATAAATCCATAAAACTAGTTGGGAAAGTTGAACTAGAGATATTTTGAGGTCCTTGTTCAAGACATATAAGTAACCAAGTATTTTTAAAATAATGGGAATTAAATCCCAACTTTATAATATGGTGGAATTAAAATCATACATAATGAATGATAAATGAATAGAAACTCTCAATTAGATCAATAAGATGACGAAAACATGGTATGGAAAGGAATAAAAAAATTAGAAAAATACACAATATAACTTAGTGAATATTTATGTGGTGATAATAAAAGTGATGAAATTATTAAAATATGAATGCGTAAAATTGAATGATAAAGGTTCAAGAGTGTGTTGTTAGCATTAGAGAGTGTCAAGTGTCAAATAATAAATTTTGTAACAAGACAAGTATAATGTTGTCCTAAAACTAGGTTGGATGAATAATATTTATAAACATGAAGGCATGGGGTGTGTTTTAAAAAATAATATGATTTGCATGATCAAAGAAAACTTAGATATAAAATAGAAGAATAGATTAATAATGTCACTATTGGAAATGATGACTCAAAAACTAGAATAAATGGGTGGGTGGATAGATTTAATTATATAGAAATTATAAGTGATAAAATGGTGAATTTTGAATGGTCATTTGAAAAATCAAGTTTGAAGAGAGATAAAATAGGAGAAGAAAATTTAAAATAGAGAAATTATGTGATTATGATAGAAACTAGGGCATCTTGGATTTTTAGAGGAGATTGTAGATAATTTGGGCATGCCAATTATATTAGAGGTAATAATTGGTTATAATACATAACCAAGGGTGTTATTGAATGATAAGTGATAAATGTTTGGGTGGATGAGTGTGAATAAAACAAGGGTTTTGATTGTAGAGGGTGGATAATTTTTTAGGGAACCAAAGGAGACAATATGAGGACCTATAATGGTGACAATAAGATGAGTGAAAGAGGTTAATGTGGAATATATAAGATCCAAATTTAATTAACATGGATAATTTAATGTAGATTTGGGATTAGAAAGTGATATAGAACCATTATGATAGGAAGTGCATAGACTTGTAAGAAGATCACCACCATAAAAGAAGAGGAAAAAAGAGAATAAGCCTTAAATTTTTTAGAACACTCATGTCATATCTTGAAGTGGTAATAAAGGGAGAGATTATAGTGACATATTTAGGGAGTTTCATGGTAGATGATTTCAACCATAGGGTAGTGTTCAACACAAAGTTGAGTGTGAAATGAGGAAGAAACATTGTAATAGATTACTTGATGTATATAAGATTTTTGGATATTTTGGATCTACCATATTTTATGAAAATATAAGATTTGGTTGTGTATTTGTTGACATGTACCCATGATGAAATTCTTAATATCATGGATAAACATTATATATTTATGTTGTGTATATTATAAAATTTACATGCCTTAATAATGAAGGAGTATATATGCATAGGGAAAGGAAAATTACTAGTGACATTAAAATGGTAGTAGGTATAAATAAAAGGAACACAACAATGTTAATAGATAATATTATTTCATATATGTTAACAAAAAATAATTTACATTATATTATTTCATAAATTTAAGACACATATACAGTCTATTGATGTCTTACAAACTAGGATATAGCCTTATCATAACACCTAACACAATCCTTATAATCAATAATTCAATTCAATTTATATGATTAATTACTTGTATAAAATCTCACACAATTATATGATGCAATAATATAAAATATCCAACATGCACCCCCTTATCTACAAAACACATTCATATAGCTATATCTATGTGAAGGCTATGCTTGTTACAAAGTTAAATTTAAGTAAATTGGTTAAGAGGGATACTAAGAGGTCCAAACCATCCCTAGGGAAAGGAATCATGATTAATAATGTATCACATTAGATCTTACAAATGGGTTTGGCACACATATTAATTATGGAAACACATGAATTAGGACCCATTAAACAATTCATAAATTAAGACCCATCAATCGATGCATATAAGAAACCTATGAATAAGAACCCATACACCTATTTAAATCAATATGAATTAATGTCTAATAAAACAATTCCACTATAGTGATATGTTCATCTACTTTGTCATTAAAACAAGGGACATCGGGTTCACCCAAAAATGAGTCTATTATAAAAGAGGTAGAATAGGAGTAAATGACACTTTTAACATCAAAGACATATAATAAAATGACTCTTTTTTAATTTTATGTAATACAATTTAATAAAAGAGACCACTATTGAATTTAATAGACAAATATACTATTAAAATATAACATTAATAAAACAAAATTAAAATAAACTAAACTTAACATCTCACTATAAAATACCCAAAGACTTAATACAAACTTGTATTACCACTCAAAAATTGACACACATATATAAAATAAATACAAATATTTATAATATATCCTAAAGACACTTATTGACTATTGACACATAGTCAAGGTTTAAAAAGAAAAGAAAAACTCACAACCTTACAATAAAGATGACATTATTATAACTATAGACTTAAAATACTATATACTCAAATAATGGCCTGCCCACTTGATAGTGAGATATAACAAGAATAATATGTATGATGCTATTGAAATTTGTGTGAATCAATAGACATGAGATTAGTATTCAATAAGTATGGGGGAAAAAATCCACATGATTTTCATCAAGCCGTTCTATATTGGTAGCATAAATGAAAACTAATAGATGTTAGAATTTTTACCTCAATCGGTCTACTTTGGAAGTTTTCAACTAAAAAATATAGTTTTGTAAATGGAATTGCCACTGATACCATTACCAGTAGTGAATTTTCCTTCCTAGAACATGAATTTAGGGATGAACTAGTAACAACTCTAAAGTTCACCAAAATACCCCTGAAGTTATATGTTGTGTTCAACCTCACATCTAAAAATAGTTTCATCATGATTCTTCCTATTGACTTCTTTCCCACTGCCATGTTGAATAATACCCTTGGATTTTTTATCCTCTACTATAATCACCACCCTTACCCTATAGTTGTTCTTTACACAACTGAGTTAAATATGTACATCAATGCTGAGAATGAACATGAGGTAGATCTATTATGTGTACGAATTCAGTATTTTCAATGATAGAATCTATCCCAAAAAATACATTAAACCTAGCTAAAATTTCCTTAGAAAAAAAAAATATTAACTTTATAATTAAAAATCTACAAAAGCACTATTATAAACATGATATGGGGAATTTCATAACAATATGGATGCCTTTGAAAAACACATTAATTTTTTATCACATGCAAAACTTCACCTTGATTTGATACAAAAAATAAAATTTTGAAGAGTTTAACATAAAATAAATTACATTTTAATTTGAGACACATATATATGCTATTTATCTCATACAAACTAGAAGATATCCTTATCATAACACATAATACAATCCCTATAATCACCCATTCACTCTTATTTATATGAGTGAGTAATGAATCATGTAAATTATCACACAATTATATGACACATTAATATAAAATATCAAACATTCCCACATTAGTGTGGACATATGGAAAGATACCACACTTAATAACTGTAATGTGCCACATTAGAGCTTGACATGGACTTGAAATACATATTGATTATGGAAACACATGAATTGTGTCTCATAAACCAATTCATATATCTGGTCCCATCAACTGATCCATAGAAGAAACCTATGAGTATGGAACCATCAACCTATTTAAACAAATCTAAAGTAGTGTTAAATAAAACTATTATGCCATAGTGATATGTTCCTCCACCTTTTCATCATAGTAAGGGACATAAATTTATCCCCAAAAGGAGTCTATTACAAAAGAAGTGGAATTATAAAAACTAACACTTTTAACATCGATGACAAACATCAAAATGACTCCTTTTTTACTATTATATAATCCAATTTATTCAAAGATACCAATACTTAATTTAATATATGTTTTAACCTTTTAAGACTTAAAAACTATAAGTATTATGTTGGTTAAATATTTGAGTAGACTAAATCAGGGAAATAATATGTAATAAATACACCTACTCTTTTTATATATAATTCACTAGATTTGACTTTTATTAAAATAGCAATAAATAGTGCAAGTAAGCACTTAGCTAGAAAACAATTGAGATGGATGATTCAGGTGCTAAAAACTAAGGTGGAAACTAGTATGAATATCACAAACTAGATACCAATGTCAGAACCCCTCCTAGATAGTAGCACCACAATTGGAAAATAGTACCATTATTAAAACTATAGCATTAATGCCCTGATATTAGTGGTAGTTTCCTCTATGCATGACTCTCCTAAGCTTTTGGGTTCACCTATGTTTGGATTTATAAGGTCTGTTCCTATGTGCATGAGTCTATAAACCCTATATTTTACTTGTTATGACTAATTTTATGAGAAAAACCTAATCCTTCATGTAGCTAGGTCATCTCGTTGATACAAGATAAAAAGTGTGTTCATTAGTATGGTAGGTTGGACATCCTCAACACCCTATTGTGAAGAGAGTTTCCTACATACTAATACTTTGAGGAGGTATCAAGCCCAATGTAGTTCTCCTCACCTAAGTTATAGTGCAAGTGTAAGTGAAGATAGTGTTGACCATTTTTTGCCCAACAGGCCAAAAATTGGTCCCCTTCTATCCCTGCTAATCTGTGCCATTTCATTTTTTGATTTTGAATGAATCTATCCATTTCTACGAACTCTACAGAATTTCTATGGACTCTGCAGGTCCATTTCTATGAACTCTGCAAGTGTAATCTTTCGGTAGTTGAAGAACCAGTTCAGAGAGTGCAAGGTTTTACAAAGCTTCTTTAGACTCTTGTCTAAAGAAATTCATAAGGAAAGAGAGCTAAAATGGTTCAAAGACACTTTTCCTTAAGGTTAGAAGAGTGGTTCAAAGAAATAATCTTTCCAAGAGTTAGCACCTTTGAACCGTTGAACCATTGAACTAGTTCAATGCCTTAGTTCAATGATTTGGTTCATCAGCTGAGGTTCAATCAACAAAGTTCATCGCTGGGTTCAAAACCTTGGTTCAATACATTGATTCAATGCTCTTGGTTCATTTGCCTTATTTCATTGGCAAAGTTCAATGCAAAGTTCATCAGCTCAGTTTAATGGTTTGGTTTAATTTAGTTGGTTCAATGCTTCAACAAAAGTTCAATGCTAAGTTCATTGGCAAACTTCAACACTTTGGTTCAAAGCTCAAGTTTATCAGCCTTGGTTCATTGCTTTGATTCAATAGTCAAGTTCAATAATTTTAGTTCAACGCCTCAGTTCATCGCTTGGTTCAATCACTTGGTTCAACATTTGGTTCAAGTGGCATGTTTAAAGGCTCAGTTCAATGAATGAGTGGCACGTAGTGTTAAACCATTGAAACATTGAACTGTTGAACCATTTTTTGGTTTAATTAGTCAGTTTAATGGCTTGCTTCAAGGGAGCATCCTAAAGCTGAAATACAAATGCCCTTGTGGAGGGTAGTTCTGGGTTCAAGAGCCCTTGCGGAGGGTAGGGAACACTTCAAAGAGGCCACAAAGAAGTGGCTAAGATCTTTTAGAATTTTTTTAAGGCAAAGTCATGAATTCTTTCAGACTTTTGTCTGAAGGATTTCCTTTAGACCAAAAGTCTGAAGGAATTCAGGGAGATTGCGAGCCAAAAGCCTGAAAGTATTTTTTCCAAGGCAAAGTCACAAGGCAATTCTTGCAAACTTTTTGTCTACGGGAAAAAGCCCAAAGTAAAAAGCCCATAGAAAAGACCCACAAGGGAAAAGGCTAAAGCATGGAAGCTAAAGGAAAGTCCAAGGGTGATGGGCCTAAGGATGCCAAAATTAAGCACGACAAACTAGCCATTGGGTTTTCAAATGGTGACGGGTCCACAAACGTCAAATTTAAGACGATGAAATAGCTATTTACTTTTGAATTGCTTGAGCACCAACCATGAAAAGAGCCCAAGGAATGTAATGAGCCACAAAAAGATTGCCCCAAGGGCTGAAGGAGTAGAAAGAGATAAAGCAGGAAGAAGACAAGGTACAGAAAGAGACAAAGCAGCCCAAGTGGCAAAGAGGAGGTGACTTATTACCAGGTGGTCACCAAATGATGCAAATAATAAGTGTCATGACTTGTTTCCTCTAGTTTGCATTTATAAGTAGACAAGCTAAAAAAATACCTTGAAGGGAGTAGTCTGTTGGGATGCCAAAGTCAAAGTAGGAGCTGACAATCAAATGGCTCCCTCTTCCTAAGGCTTAGAGCGCACATGGACCAAATTACAAAAAGAGCACCAAAGTCTTTCCTAGAAATCACCAAGTTCTCTTCCTCTCTCTATATATTTTAAAATTTCTCATTTGAGAAGGGGAATCTCTTAGCCTTAAGGCAAAAATCTGCCCAAAAATCTCTTAGGCTTGTAAAGTAGAGCTCTGCCAGTTTTTACCTTGAATTAGGACTTAGCATTTTTACCTCTATCTAGACTTGCGCTTTAAAGTATATGTCTATGTTCTTATTTTGTGTTAAGTCATTATCTTTCATGATTCTCATAGATCGATTGCAACATGTCTAGTGCATTGTGAAGTCTCTTTTCTATAGGTTTGCCAGAAGTATTCCTAGGGGAATGTAGGTGCCTGTGAATAGGCTGCCATAAGTGTGTTTGAGGATGCCTCTGGTAGTTTCTTCCTCCCTGTATTTCCACAGACCCCTAGCTAACTATTGTAGAAGAGCTTCCCACTTCAAATGAAGTGTATGGGCAATTCCTTTTGGTGAAAAGTGTATATTTGGGCTAGGTGGGTCAACATTTTTTGGTGTATCACCTTTTCATTTTTTTAGGCTTAGGTTCTATTTTCAGCATCTCTCTCTCCCTTTTCATCCCCCCTTTTTCATTTTATTTGTTAGCAGTAAGAGAAACCAAGGCCTAAAAGATACATTAGAGGGAGTTAGCCCTTATTTAGAGACTCTTCCCTCTAGCTTTGCCAGTTCCATAGGTGAGAGGGGAGTTTCCATTGTTGCATGTGGAAAGGCAGGAGCTCGGCCTCCTACCCATTTTGCAATCCACTACATCAATAGTTTTTGGCACGCTTGGTGGGACCAACTAGGAAAAGTTTTGTCCAAAGAGTTGAATTTTTTTTGGTGTGTTCTTCAACCAACTAGCCTTTGGAGGCTTTTGCATCAACACTAATGGTGACTCTAAGTTAAATCAACTAGTTAAGCAATTTTTGGTGCCATCAAGAAATAGTATTTTGGTATGTATAATTCCATCATTCAAAGCCATGGACCCTATTTTCCTTGGCTAGTCTGGCTATGATCCTTACTATCCTTATGGTGATCCTTATTAGATTCAATATGACCAGTCTCAACCCTATCATAATCTATATCAGCCTTATGCCCAATCTTCTCAATGTGTCACTTCTCCCACTCAACCTAGTCTCCTTGCCAATCAACTCATTTCCACCTTCAAATGAGCACTAATGGGATATGAAAAGTATGTAATAGATCTTGACACCAGAAGGGGATGTGGCCAAGAAATTCCTGATCATGTCATCCATCAAGTGAGAAATGCACTAGATTAGGTTAAGAGTGAATACTAGGCTCCCCTTGAAAGAGCCAATTGGTGAAGGCTTACAAGTGAGATGTTGGATGTGAGTGGTTTGATTGCATCTTTGGAAGAGAAGCTGAGTATTCATGAGAGGCAACCTTACCAAGTATATCAACTTGCATATCCACTGCCCCAAGTATCATATCAGTCATACACAGCCCCTACTTATGAGCCAAGTCAAGCCTGTCCTTTCCCCAATCATGTTGAGGAGAGTTATAAAATAGTAAATCTTATGTTTAAGGCTAATATTGATAGACAAATCAAATTGGCAAATCTTCAAATGCAATAGTCTATTTTGGCAACAAGGGAAATGGAATCCAAACCCTCACTACCCTCTCACATTGTGGCCCCATCACCCCAAAAGGAGATGCCCAGTCTGAATATCTTGAGCTGGAATAAAGTGGTTGAGTCATGGAATAGCAAGGAGGAGAAAGACATTGTCCAAGAGTGTGAGGTACAAAATGAGGTTAGTCCTTTTCAAGTCCCTCCCACCCTTCCTCAGGAAGCTTCTTGCATTTCATGGCAACCTTCATGCACTCCCCATCTCTATAATGATTCTTATGAGCCCCAAGAGGTACAAAATGAGGATAATTTGGCTAACATGAATTAAGGAATTAGAGGCTAAGATGAGACTACTTGGAGAAAGAGAGATGGAGTTTTTAGACCTTGTAGAGGAGTCAACGCCAAAAGACACCCCTTCCACCAATCCACAAGCTAATTTCAATATTGATGAAGTGTTAGTAAAGTGGAGGGATGAAAATCAAGAAATTTTATCCCAAGGTCTACCCCCTCCTATTCTAGAGAAAACTCCCTCTTGTGTGCCAAATCCTTTCTATCAGATGACACTTGCTCATTCTGACTCATCTGATGCATCAATAGATCTTGCCTTTAATCTTGTATGCCTATCTTTTTAGCATGCCTCTTTTTAGATAGCTCTTCTTGTACATGATCAGACCCTCCCAAATCTTCCCCAACCTCCTCAAGTCTTTCAACATGATCTCCAAATTCCAAGCTGGAAGAAGGAACATCATGAACCAACTTAAGACCTTAAAGAGGATAAAGTTGCTACTTGTTCACAGGAGCAAGATTCTAGTCCCAAGATCATGAGTTGGAAACAAATAGTGGAATCTTGGGGTAGAAAGGAAGAGGAGGAGAAAGGTTTTGCTCAAAACCTTGAAGAAGATGAGGCTGCTCCTACTCCCAATGATGATTGTGACCTCCAAGAAAGTCTCTTCCAAGAGGATATAGACAAGTGGATTACAGAGTTGGAATCCAAAGAGAGATTTCTCAGCCAGTGTGTGGTGGATAGTTCAGACCCAATGACACATTCCATGTCTAAACACACCCCACATACACATCTCTAAGAGAGCTATCAGGCCATGCTTGATATAGATGAAGTGTTGATCAAATGGAAAGAGGAGAATCATTTGATTCTAGTTTAAGGACTACCTCCTCTTCCACATGAGTTCATCTATCAGCCTTCCACTTCACCCTTTCTCGAGGAGGAATCTATCTTGAAGGAAGCAAGTGAAGATGAGTATGCTCAATTCATGACTGATCAGGGAAACTTCATGAGTGTGGATGAGGAGGAGATCACCATAGGTACCCCCTTTAATGAACAAGAAGACAAGTCACAAGCTTTTACCTCTATCTCTGATGATGAAGTGATTTTTTCCCCTTTTCTCATTTTCCAAGATGTTGTGGAGGGGCATAGACATTTTATTTACCATGCTTTGAATGATTTTTTTGAAGTCATTGGGGCAGGTTACACTATTCTTCAAGGGGGCTATGAGCTGGCTAAGAGTGGAGAAGACAACATTCGGACTCAAATAAGTATGTAAAGGGGCTACAGGCTTTCAGATTTATCCCTTTAATAGGTTGGTGAATCTGAAGATACTTTCTTTGAAATCATTAAGGAGGATGGTCATACCATGGAACCTGAGAAATGAGGTAGAAGAAAACAAGCTAGTCAATGATGCATATCAAGGGGCTTATGGTGATGAGCCAACAGTGAGTGATTTCTTGATGAGATACAACAGCATGAAGAACTAATAGGAGGCAAGCTTCCAAGAACAAATAGAGTACATATATGTTGGAAGCATGTTTGAATCTGATCCACTCGAATACAAGCCAACCTAGGTGGTAGGCAAGAGGAGCGGGTCACTAACTCTCCATTTCATTCAGCCATTTGTTTGGCACCATAAGTTTCCTTGCTAAGAAGGAGACTTAAGAAGTTTTCCCTTTGATCCAGGAGGGAAGTAGATGTACCTAGTTAGTTGTATATAGTAGTTGTTTTTGGTTTATTTTCCTACTTTCCCTAAGTGCAGTTTGCACAAGTAGTGTTTTTAGTCTTGTGTGTGCTTTCCCTTGTGTCTAGGGTTAAAAGCTTCATGTTTGATTCTTAGATCTTTAGAGCTATTGCTAACTTTTCTTCAAATCTACATTCTGACTCCATGCCTAATGGACTAAAAGGTAACTGGTCTCTAAGCATAGCAAGCATGCTTCCCCTAGGAGTCACCAGTTTTTTTACCATTTTTTGCCCAACAGGCCAAAAATCAGTACCCTTCTATCCCTGCTATTCTGGGCCATTTTATTTTTTGATTTTGCATGAATATATCCATTTGTATGAACTCTGTAGAATTTCTACAGACTCTACAAGTCCATTTTTATGAACTCTACAGGTATAGTCTTTTGGCAGTTAAAGAACCAGTTTAGAGAGTGCAAGGTTTTACAAAGCTTCTTCAGACTCTTGTCTGAATAAATTCATAAGGAAAGGGAGCTAAAATGGTTCAAAGACACTTTTCCTTAAGGTTTGAAGAGTGGTTCAAAGACATAATCTTTCCAAGAGTTAGCACCTTTTAACCATTGAACCATTTCAATGCCTTGGTTCAACGATCTGGTTCATTAGCTGAGGTTCAATCAGCAAAGTTCATCACTTGGTTCAAAGAATTGGTTTAATACATTGGTTCAATGATCTTGGTTCATTTTCCTTGTTTCATTGGTAAAGTTTAATGCAAAGTTCATCAGCTCAGTTCAATGGCTTGGTTCAATTTAGTTGGTTTGATGCTTCAGCAAAAGTTCAACACTAAGTTCATTAGCAGAGTTCAACGCTTTAGTTTAAAGCTCAAATTCATCAACCTTGGTTCATCACTTGGTTCGTCATTTTGGTTCAATAGTTGAGTTCAATAGTTTTAGTTTATTGCTTGGTTCAATCACCTGGTTCAATGTTTGGTTCAAGTGGTAGCTTCAAAGGCTCAATTCAACGAATGAGTGGCACACAGTGTTGAACCATTAAACTATTGAACCATTGAACCATTTTTGGTTCAATCAATCAGTTCAATAGCTTGGTTCAAGGGAGTGTCCTAAAGCCAGAAGACAAGTTCCCTTATGGAGGGGAGTTCTAAGCTTAAGAGCCCTTACAAAGGGCAGGGAGCACTTCAAAGATGCCACAAAGAAGTAGCTAAGATATTTCAAAAAAAATTTAAGGCAAAGTCATGAATTCTTTTAGACTTTTTTCTAAAGGATTTCCTTTGAACAAAAAGTCTGAAGGAATTTAGGGAGACCATGAGCCAAAAGCCCGAAAGAATTTTTTTTGAAGGCAAAGTCACAAGGCAATTCTTGAAGATTTTTTGTCCATGGGAAAAAGCCCAAAGCAAAAAGCCCACAGAAAAGACCTGCAGGGAAAAAGGCTAAAGCATGGAGGCTAAAGGAAAGTCCAAGGGTGAAGGGCCTGAGGACATCAAAATTAAGCACAAGGAACTAGCCATTGGGTTTTCAAATGGTGACAAATCCACAAACGTCAAATTTAAGACGATGAAATAGCCATTTGATTTTGAATGGCCTAAACACCAACCATGAAAAGAGCCCAAGGAATGTAGTGACCTATCAGAAGATCGCCTTGAGGGCTGAAGGAGTAGAAAGAGATAAATCAAGAAGAAGACAAGGTGTAAAAAGAGACAAAGTAGCCCAAGTGGCAAATAGGAGGTGAGTTATTGCTAGGTGGTCACCAAATGGTGCAAACAATAAGTGGAATGGCTTGTTTCCTCCAATTTGCATTTATAAGTAGACAAGCTATGAAAACACCTTGAAGGGAGCAGTCTATTGGGATGCCAAAGTGAAATCAGGAGTCGACAATCAAATGGCTCCTTCTTCCCAAGGCTTAGAGCACACATGGGCCAGCTTGTAAAAAGAGTGCCAAAGTCTTTCCCAGAAATTGCCAAGTTCTCTTCCTCTCTCTATATATTTTAAAATTTCTCATTTGAGAAGGGGACTCTCTTAGCCTTAAGGCAAAACTCTTCCCAAAAATCTCTTGGGCTTGTAAGGCAAAGCTCTGCCAGTTTTTACCTTGAATCAGGACTTAGCATTTTTACCTCTATCTAGACTTGCACTTTAAAGTATATGTCTATGTTCTTCTTATGTGTTAAGTCATTGTCTTTCATGCTTCTCACATATTGATTACAATATGTCTAGTGCATTGTGAAGTCTCTTTTCTATAGGTCTGCCAGAAGTGTTCTTAGGGGAATGTAAGTGCCTATGAATAGGCTACCATAAGTGTGTCTAAGGATGCCTTTGGTAGTTTCTTCCTCCCTATATTTCCACGGACCCCTAGCTGACTATTGCAAAAGAGCTTCCCACTTCAGATGAAGTGTATGGGCACTTTCTTTTGGTGAAAAGTGTATATTCAGGTTGGGTGGGTCAACATTTTCTAATGTATCACCTTTTTATTTTTTTTAGGCTTAGGTTCTATTTTCAGCATCTCTCTCTCCCTTTTCATCCCCCCTTTTTCATTTTATTTGTTAGCAGTAGGAGAAACTAGGGCCTAAAACATACATCAGAGGGAGCTAGCCCTTATCTAGAGACTCTTCCCTCTAGCTTCACCGGTCCCACAGGTGAGAGGGGAGTTTCCATTGTTACGTGTGGAAAGGCAAGAGCTTGGCCTCCTACCTTGGGTGAAATCCACTGCATCAATAGATAGTATGATATTAGCCTTGAGTGCCTTGAATGTGTTTGAGACTGGAAATATGTGTAATCTGATCTTAGGATTTCTATAAATGGTAGTATGTACAAGTAAGGCAAAAATATGGATTGATCACCTTAATTGTATAAAACTTGTTCTAAGTTTGAATTTGTATTTTGCATATAATTTCCATCTAGTTGTTAGAGGGTTAAAATTCATGTATTTATACTATTTTAATGTTTTTGTGGGTGATAAAATAGGTCTGGGCTGAACCTAGGAAGTTTTAGTTTTAAAAAGATATCCATTTGGGGAAAATAAAGATAAAAGACATAAGCACCATTTTTGGTACACGGTGCTAGTGTCTTTATTATGTCACTAGTGTCTATCTAGAAAAATAATAGTCACAAAGAGATAAGATCAATAAATGAGGGTTTGGGACTACCTTATGGATGATTAGGGACACCTATGACCTGCATGAAGGTTGGATAAGTGTGATAATAGGCTTTAGGATAGGTCTATGGATAAGCTAGGAATAAGTAGTCTCAAGTAGCACTCTTAGCACTCAAATATCAATTTTAGGTGATTACATTCCCCCCCCCTTTATTCTATAAATGTAGCAAATCAGAATGACTAGGATAAAAGAAAAATAAGTGTACCTAGACTTGCCTAAGAGATGAAGCTCATGAAGTTGGGTTTGAGTATGTGAAACATGTTCTAATACATGTCTTACAAGTGAAAAGTATATAAATATATCCTTAAGATATATCAAAATAAAAGTCTAAACTGAGTAAATAAATAAAATTGAGTAAAATTAGGTAAAGATATAGGAGAGAGGAAAGGAATGAATACACCTCATTGAGTATGCAATCCAATACATAAACCTAGTTATAACCTATGTGTGTGCATGCATATAGTGATCAATCAGTGAATATCTTGGAGTAATCTCATGTTTTGATCAATCCTCATGTGTGGGCGGCTCAAGAACTCAATATGGTTTTGACCCCATCATTACCCACCCCTGCTTGGTGGACCATGACTTATGAATAGCTTGGATTAGATTGATGGTGTGTCCAACCCTCTCATGTAGGTGGATCAAAACTCAATTAGGATATAAATCCCTCATTTTCCACCCATGTGTAGTAGATGCATTTGAAATTGAACTACACAAAGTAACTTTAAATGTCTAACTAGGTATGTCTAATTGGGTATCTCAACTCTATGGCCACTCAAGTACATTATATGACTCTATGTCATTCAAGAATTCTAACTAATATAGATGAATTAAGGCATTAAATTAGTGTGAAACCTAAAATATGATGTTAGGTGTATAAAACATAGATAATGATATGGATTTTTTCATTCCATGTGATGAACCAGTGTGTAAGTGAGTATACAAAAAATGTGCCATGCACATGCCCCCCAAATTTGATATATGAGCTTATGGATTCTGGATTGAGTTATAATAAGTTCTATCTATGTATCTAAAATGAATATGGGAATGATCATGCCATGCATAATGCCACAAATTTGAGTAAACTCATATGAATATGAGTTAAACTAGTATGAATCTAAGCAAAACTAGGCAAAACTGATTAATATGTAATTAAATCTATGCAAATTTGTACTATACCTACTATACTTTTCTAGCTAATCAAGGTTTTTTTTAACTTGAGGCTATTACATAGTAACACCATATCTTGGATAGTATCACCATGTGGTTCTAGTATCCCAATTTAGGCATAGGTGTCCTTTTGGTCTAATTTTTGTGCAACTATACTACTTTTTGTGTCACTATTTTTCCACTGTGTTTTTTTGAGTATGATTTTATATAATATGAGCATGTGTGATAAAAATGTACCATGAGTGCAATATAGGATCCTGATCTCTATGACAAACCCTTATGAATGAAATTTTTTAACCTTTTAAGACTTAACAAATATAAATCCTATATTTTTTAAAGAGCTGAGTAGACTAAATCAAGTAAATGATATTTAATAAATGCAACCATTGATTTGTTATAGAATTGAGTAGCTTTAAATTTTGATAACAATATTAATAAATAGTATGAGTAAGAACTTAACTAGAAAATAATTGAGACAGATGATTTAGGTGTTAAAAATTAAGGTAGAAGCTAGTCTTAGTGTCACAAACTAGATCCCAATGTCAGAACCCCTATTGGATAGTAGTGCCACAATTGGATAATAGTGCCATTATTAAAAATCCGGTAGTAGTGTCTTAATATTGGTGGTAGTGTGCTCTATGTAGAACTATACCAAGATTCTAGGTATACCTATATCTGTATCTCTAAGGTCCATTCTTGCATGTACATGTCTTGAAACCCTATATTTTACCTTTTATGACTAATTTTGTGAGAAAACCCTAATCCTTCATGTGTCTAAGGCATCTAGTTGATACAAGATAAAAATTGTATTTGTTAGTAGGGTAGGATGGACATCCTCAACACCCTATTATGAAGAGATTTTCCTACATACTAGTACTCCAAGGAAGGATCAAGCCTGATGTAGTTATCCCCAACCTAAGTGTTAGTGCAAGTGCAAGTGAATCTAGTATGATAGTGGCCTTGAGTGTCTTGAATGTGATTGAGACTATAAATTTGGGTAATCTAAGCTTTGGACCATTGTAGATGGCAGTATACATAAGTAGGGTAGAATAGGGATTTATAACCTTGATTATATATACATTATTATAAGTTTAAATGTGTATGTTACATTGAATTTACATCTAATGGTTAGAGGGATAAAAGTCATGTATTTATACTTTCCTAATGTTTTTGTGGGTGATAAAATAGGTCTAATCTGACCCTAAGAAGTTCTAGATTTGAAAATATATTTTTTGGGGGAAAAGAAAGGTAAAGGAAATTAATGCCCTTTTTGGGACACTAGTGCCATGTGGTGTTGGTGTCCTTATTATGGTGTTAGTGTCTAGATGGTAGAACACTAGGCATAAGATCTAGGATCAAGAAATGAGGGTTTGAGACTACCTTAGGGCTGGATAGGGATGACTAAGACCTACATGATGGATGGATAAGTGTGATAACATGATCTAGGATAGGTCTAGGGCTAAGCCAGGTATAGGTAGTCTCAAGTAGCACTCTTAAAACTCAAATAATACTGTTAGGTGATTAATTTTACCCCCCCTCCTTTATTAAGGAAATGTAAAAAAGTGCAATGACTAATATAAAGGAAAAATAAGTGTACATTGACTTACCTAAGAGGTAAATCCCATGAAGCTTGGTCTGAGTATGTGAAGCTGGGTATAAGTATGTGAAGCATAATCTAATGCTAGTAATACAATTTAAACATGCATCAATCATTCCTTAATAGATATAAAAAGTAAAATACTAAATTTATTAAAGAAGTAGAACTAAGTAAAATTGGGTAAAGAGATAGGAGAGGAAAATAATGAATACAGCTCATTGGGTACACAAACCAATGCATAAACCTGGTGAAAACCTATGTGTGTGTGAATGTATATTATGATCAATATATGAATAGCTTGGATTAATCTAATATATTTCTCAATCCTCATGTGTGAGTGGCTCAATAACTTAGTCTAGTTTTTACTCCATTGTCCACCCCTACTTGGTGGACCATGACCTATGAATAGATCAGATTGGACTGATGGTGTGTCTAACCCTCTCATGTAGGTGGCTCAAGAACTAAAGTATAATATGATTCCATCATTGCCTACCCATGTGTATTAGATGCATATGAAACTAAACTACATGAAGTAACTATACATGTCTAACTAGGTATATCTAATTAGGTATGTCAGCTCTATAGCCACTCAAGTACATTAGGTGGATCTAGGCCACTCAAGAATGCCAACCACTATAGATGGATTAAGGCATGAAACTAGTTTTTGACCTAGAATATGATGTTATGTGTAAGTGAGCATATAGAAATAATGTGTCATGCACATGCCCCCAAAATCTGATATTTCAACATATGGATTCTAGATTGAGTTGTAATAATCTATATTTAGGTATATAAAATGAATATGGGAATGGTAATTCCACACATGACTCCCCCAATTTGAGTAAACTGGTATGAATCTAAACAACATTGGGCAAAATTGATAAATCTATAACTAAATTTGTGCAAACTTGTATTGTACCTATTGTAACTTTATGGCCAATATGGGTTTTTATAAAATTGAGGCTATTAGATAGTAGCACCATATCTTGGAAAGTAATGCCATGCTATTCTATTATCCTAATTTAGGAACTAGTTTCCCTTTGGTTTGGTTTCTAAGCAACTGTATTTCTTTTTGTCTCACTATTTCCCACTATGTGTACTTAATTTTTATTTTATGTAATATGAGAATGTGTGTTGAAAATGTACTATGAGTGAAATATAGGAACCTAATCTTTGTGACAAAACCTTATGAATTCCCCTCTTTTGAATGGAGTTGTTGAACTGTGCAAGAACTATCCTCAAAATAAAAATCTTTGTAAAATGTGTGTTAGCTAGAACATATTGATAATTATGTAATAATACAATATAATGTGCATACATAACATCAAAATGTAAGATAATCTGAGTATAATTTTTTAATATAAGATTTATTTCATGTTCAGCATTCATAAGGGTGTCAGGATAGATATAATAATGTATGTCATAAAAATTTTGAGTAATAAATGGGTAGTTACGTAGGGGTATGGGGCATGATGTCCATCATGGAACCCAAGTAAGAAGGGTAGATGCATAAGGTCCCTCATGTAATCAAAAACTAGTGTGTGTAATAAACAAATACAAATTTCATGTCTATGACACATATAAAAAAACATACATACAAAACACTTGAGGCACACAAAGTAGGCCAAGGGGCCACAATACAAGGGACATGGGCACATGTCACTAAATCTAAGAAAAAAAGTCATAAAAAGACATGTTCAAATGTCTGCATACACAAGCAACAATTAAGTTCGCTTAGAGTCACATATAAATACATGTTCAAATGTCTACATACACATTCAAGAATGCATACACAAGGATATGGGTACATATCCAAAAATTGCATACTATGAATAGAAGTGGTGTAGATACAAAGAGATATGGCATATTAAAATTACATCAAATAAAATAATCATAGATATAAAATCAAGTCTAAATTAATAAAGCTAGAAATGAAATTATGCATGAACATGTAATACAAATTTATGTAAGAGTGAGGATGTACATATGTTGAGTCTAAAGTAGTAACAATTGACAAAAAATATGAGTAAGTGTAGTATGATCAATATTAAGATATAACAATGTTGAATCTATGTTTTAAATTATAGAAATATAGAACCTAATAATCAAAATTTTGTATATGGGATTCCCACAAGTTGGCAATGTGTCAAATGAATAACCTGTGTATCGGTGTATATGCACCCAGTGGGTAGATAATAGTAAATTTGTTTTGGTGCAGTGGATCTAAGTCTCATATCAATCTACAATCACTTAATAATAATAAGTTAATCATTTATGTATGATAAAATTTACTATATTAAGATAGATAGAATATGCAGTGTCTAGAAAATATAAGAAGTGTAAACATAGTAATGCATACAATCTATAATTTTATGTTTTTTGAGTAAATATTTGAATGTTTTTATGTTTTTTAACATATTATATTGTTCTATATTTTTTGGATATAATTTATTTATAAGCAACATGAAAATGAAACTATATACAAGGAGAAAGAGATAAGGAAATATGTAAAAGAAGGGAGGAATTATACTAATTGATGAGTCTCATGGGAGATTCACTATCAATGTGGCTTGTGTCAAATAAGGGAACTATGTTTTTGTGTGATGTATGAAAGGGTAATTATGGTCCCATAAACTATTGTACTAAGTGATATATAAATGACACTATCTATGAAGTAGGGATAGGAATCAAAAAAATTGGCTGAACTCATATGTGAACTGTGATATGAATCTATGAAGTCAACTGAACTGGCTTATGGACTATGATAGGCACTATTTGAACCCAGATGGCATAGTGAAAAAGTGACCATATTTATCATGTTTTGTAAGTGTATAAATAGTATTTGAAACTAATATTTCTCATTGTATATAACTAGTAAATAGATTTGTAGACTCTATAGAAAATCTCTTAACCGGTTATCATTTTGAGATTATGTTATGTTGTGCATCATGCTTGAAAATATCTTAATTAGTTGTTTAATTGAAACTATGTTTTGTTATGCATCATGTCTATTAAATATATTAATTATTTTTTGAACTAAAAATTTGTTTTCTTATTCATCATGTACTACAAATATCATAATTAGTTTTCAAACTGAAACTATGTTCTATTGTGCATCATGTCTTACAAATATATTAATTGGTTGTCAAACTGAAACTATGTTCTATTGTGCATCATGTCTTACAAATATATTAATTGGTTGTCAAACTAAAACTATGTTCTATTGTGCATCATGTATTAAAATTATCTTAATTATTTATTGAACTAAATCTATGTTATATTATACATCATGTATTTTAATTATCTTAATTGGTTATCAAACTGAAACTATGTTTTGATCTATTTGAACTGATAGCCATATCTGTTGAATATGTGGCACATGAGACCTCACTTAAGTAGGTGTCCTAAAAACCACATGGATCATATAATGAGTAACCAATGGTACCTTAAAAGTAGAATATTGGGATAAGTCACTTGCTGTGGAGTGTGATTTATAAGAGTGAAAAGAAAGATATCTTGATGCCCCCTGTGTAAATGCTATAATGCCTCTATCAACAAACTAATCAATGTGATCTCAGAGTGAATAATATTTGTTGTATAAATGTCCATTTATCCAATGGAAATTTTAATATGGTTTATTTTGTATCCTATGCAGGAGGTGTGTTGGATGGTGATGAGTAAAAGGAAAGTGATCATTCCCTTGTTTATTAATGTGAATAATATGTCATGAGGCCTATCTATATCTAAAAATTATATGTCTCCACTATTGGTGTCATGTACTCTACTCACTATAGGAGGTGCTATGTAAAGTGGCACTTTTACCTTGTGTATTTTTTTTGGGTTATTTATGTTCCACTAGTTTCTTAGTCAATTTGGAGTAGGTTCTCATACCATGTTATATGACTATGGCTTTGAGAAACTTACATCCAAATCTACCTCTGAATGTAGTAACTAGTCCTAATTCTGTCTCTAATGTTATAGTTATGTTACATAGATGCTAAATGATTTGGATATATGATATAATAATTTCTCCTTAAGAGGAAAAATGAGGCCTCTATAAAATATGTAATATACCTTAAATCTATCAACTGGTAAATCAACTTATGCAAATATGATTTTAATCTTAGAATGTCTTTAGTTGTTGGTTCTATCTCACCCTAGTGTAATTAGGGTAACCTCTCATATGTGATGTGAGGTCCCTTATTATGTATGTAGTCCCTAAGAAATATTTCTTATAACTCCTCACATATATGTAGTGACCCACTAGGGATTGTATACTAGAACTAATTTAGTGCTTCCCCATCTAGAGACTCTGGGAATAATTATAGTAGAGTCAAATTAATGGTGGTATGTGTCATAGCTTTCTCATAAGCTTGAATTTGCAAGTATAGGTCTCCATACCCATCAAATGTAGGTGACATTGGTATCTAAAATTTGGGTGGAAACCTTGTAATGAATATTATATGTTCAATAAGGTTACCATGGATAATGTTGGCATTGACCTGAGATTGGTATGATTTATTTTATATTGTGAGATGGTATACTTGTTATTTCAAATCACCCATGGCATGCATTAAGGAAATTACCAATTTTGAATGTATATAATCAACATCAAAGGGTTCATTTAACCCTTGGATTTTGTTATTTATCTTATCCATTGGTATATTTCATTAAGAACCTTTTTTATGTAGGATTAGTTTGATCTCTATAAACTTTGGAGGTGTGATATCCAGGACCTAGTTATAGGGAAATGAGCTATCACACTAATTTATGTTATGTTGAGAAACAAGTTCTACTATACTAAGGCAGTTGAGGGAGATTCATTGGTATCTCTTATTTTGTTAATTTGTAAAGAAGTATTACATGTTAATTGATTAGAAGGTACACTATTACCATGTGAATGTGAGTTATGTAAACTATGAACATTATAATAAATAATGTGTGTGTGTGTGTGTGTGTGTTTGTGTGTGTGTGTGTGTGTGTGTGTGTGTGTGTGTGTGTGTGTGTGTGTGTGTGTGTGTGTGTGTGTGTGTGTGTGTGTGTGTGTGTGTGTGTGTGTGTGTGTGTGTGTGTGTGTGTGTGTTTTATAACATGTGACCTAGCATTTGTTTGAACAAGATAAGTAGCAGTAGAAATATAAGGTGTAGACTCCATGTCATCTTCACCATAATCATAGTAATCATCTTTATCCCTAGGTTCATCAAAATTAGAGTTTAATTCACTTGTAAAAGTAAGATTATAAGAAGTATCATTCACATGCTCACTAAGAGATAGAGTAAGATAATATTTCAAATTTTTAATACTATGCAATGTGTCATTATGTGTAGGTGAAATGTAATGCATGTCTTTAATAACTATGAGTGGAATGCATATATGATTATTATTTTCAATCTTGGAGTCAAGGGTAGAAATATTAAAAATCATGTTTTCATTTGGCACATTATGTCATATAAGAGAACAGTTAGATATATTTGAATTATCTACATACTACATAGAATTATTGTGTTGAGATTTAAATGTAAAAAAATATGATTAAATAATATCATCTAATTTATTTTGTGCATTGGTAAAAGGTTTAAAATCATTTGTACATGTTTTTTCAATTTGAATTGAGAAGGGTAAAGAATGTGCATTTTTTTAATTTTTTATGCTAAGAACATCATGTATAATGTTACTTGAATTATTCAATGGTAAATTAATTTAATTTGACTTGTATTTATTTAATTTGAATAAGGATGTAGCAAAAGTGGTTGAAAATCTAGGATCACATTGAAATAAATCACTACCAACAAGGGGTTCTTTTGGCCTTACATTGTTACTTTGATTTTGAGGAGTGCAAGAAGAGAGAGGAGATAGAAAAGAAGATGCATCTAATATATCCCCATCAATACTTTCATTTCCATTATCATAGTAATTATCATATCCATCATTATAATAATAGTCATCATTATCATTATAAATGAAATCATTATGATGTGATAATGTGAAATCTTGAAAATTTATCCATTCATTTTTATAATTATGAAAAAAAATTTAGAAAATCGTCAATTGGGTGAGGGGTAAGAGGCTTCTTGGATGCCATTTTAAACTTGACAAAGAAGATAATGTAAATAATTAATAACAATCACACAAGGGGTAGAATGTAATATAACATAGGTATATGTACAACTATGAGACATATTTAACCCAATGTCTAGAATAAATTAAGATTGTAATTAAAATCCTAATTGATAGTATTTGGATATATAGTGTTTGAATGAGGGTTGTGTTTCAAAAATTTAAATTATATTAAATTAATGAAACCATAATATAGGATTAATTTTAATGAACTAGGTTGTGCCAAAAAATTAATTAAAAAAAAGAATTTTGTGACCCTAATTTAGTGCACAAATATTGGAAGAAGGTAAACCCTAGGAAAAACTAGGGTTTTAAGCAATATTAAAAGTAAGATGGGTTCACCAAATGTTTTAAAATTTTAGGAATTAACAATTATAAATCACATGTTTGATAAAGATCTAAGTCAACTAAATTAGGGAAATAATATGCAATAAATATATCCATTGATTTGTTACAGAATTGACTAACTTTAACCTTTTTAAAATGGTAATAAATAGTGTAATAAATTAGTTTACAAAAGACTAAGACAAATGATTAGGGTGATATAAACTAAGGTGGAATCTAGTCTGAGTGTCTTAAACTAGATCCCAATGCTATAACCCCTCCTAGACAATAACACCACAATTGGATAGTAAAACCATTATTGAAAATGTGGCGGTAGTGTCCTGATATTGGTAGTAATGTCCCGTGTGAAATATTGTCCCAAATTTTTGGGTGCACCTATGTTTGGATATCTAAGGTTTGTTCTTATGTGAAAAAATATTAGAACCATATTTTTTTACCTATTATGATTGATTTTGTGAACAAACCCTAATCCTTCATATAGTTAGGGCATCTGATTGGTATATTCTAAAAAGTGTGTTTGAAATTAGGGTAAGTTGGACATCCCTAACACTCTTTTATGAAGAGATTTTCCTACATACCAATACTCCAAGGAGGGATCGAGCCTGATGTAGTTATCCCCACCTAAGTGTTAGTGCAAGCGAAAGTGAATTTAGTATGATAGTGGCCTTGAGTGTGATTGATACTAGAAATATGGATAATCTAAGATTAGGACTATTGTAGATGGTAGTATATAGAATTAGGGAAGAATAGGGTGAAATTACCCCCAAAAAAATTAGCGATCATTATTTTTATAGTACAAGTAGCATTACGTTCTAGGATCAAACATATATAGACAACATAAAAGTGGCTTTGCACACAAGATTGATTCTAATTAGCACATTTTTAGTCAATAGAGACATGTAACTAGAATTAAGTTACCAATAAAAAGTTATATGTGGGAGTGTGTCCTCACTAAGGAGTATATAGTTTAGGGTGTATTAGTGTGTGTGCACACAATGATAAATTCCAAAATTTATACAATACTTTTTAATCCCACCAATATGACTATTTAGTGGTTAGTTAACCCTACTCTATATCTCAAGAGTCTAATAGGGTCCCATTTTAAAACCAATGATACAACTACTCCATGATATCCAACATGATGTTAATACGAGAGGTAAGATGACCTCAACAAAATTTTATTATATAATGTAACCCTTGAGTCATTAAACTGTCCTAATATAAAGGATGTCCCAAATGGACTATATTAGTCACCACTTTGATTGGTATATAAGAGAGTCCAATCCACCAATGTGAGGTACCCAACCAATTGCCAAAGTGGCCCACAATAGATTGGGCAACTCCATATATTTATACATCAAGATTCCATAAATTGAGTCTCATATTTAGTAGCTAATCACCATATATTTCCCAATGGAACATAACTTAGGATCAAACCAATAACTTTTAAGGAAGAGGATAACATGGTTTTATCAATATCAAGGGAGTCTAACCACTCCACTTAATCCCATAAATATTTAGGTGAATATATATATATATATATATATATATATATATATATATATATATATATCCACTATTATCAAGGGATACTTATGGTGTGCAAGCCATTTACACATTTTACCCATATGATTAAATCAAATGCCTCATTAACAAGGCTAAAATTAAATAAATTATATTCATCTATATATAATGCAATTTCAGCATTTAAGAAAACATAATAGCATAGTAAATGCTTCAATGGGATCAACTCCCAATGCTTGATTATTTTAATGATTAAGAGTGCATTAAAGTATTACAATAGCTAATCCTAGATGACCTAATACATAGGCATCAATGCTCAATCCAGACAATACATCCATGGCCTAGTAAGGAAAGGCAACATAGTTACTGTATGTATTTTAATAGATTTGAAGTATAGTTCAGTAGGGTATAATAGAATCAATTCCCACACTTAATTACCTTAGAAATAAGTGAATACCAAAATGAGATTAATTGACTTCAGTGATTAATTCCAAGCTCGTATGCCTAGATGCCATAGCCTAAGGTTTACTCATAAGAAGTAGGTGTATATAAATGAGAATAGATATTATGTTCAGCACATTCCAGCCATAAAGAGTTTTGTTGTTTCAATGTGTACATATACCATGTGAATAAATATACAAGAACCATCATAGGACATTTCCCACAAATGTATGTCAATGCAAGGAGGAAAACTTGAACAAATAACCATTGACCTCAACAATTAATGTGCTATAGAAATTTTTTCCAACCAAGTAAGTTCCATAGTAACTTTTATAATCAATGAAGAATAATAATAAATAAGTCAGTCATAATACTCACTTGCATGAGAGTAGTTTCTAGTTATTTAGAGATAATTACCATGCTAAAATGAATCATTTTATGGGATTAGAGAAGCTACAGCTTCAGTTGTATATAATCTTTTCATTCTTTACTTGTACATGAAGGCATAATTTTAGCCAATAAGTAGATTATTTCAGCAACTTCTAAGAGTTTAGCATGTTTAATTATAATTATTTCAAGAAAACATATTAAGATCATAATGCCTCAAGATTTCATTTAAATGTATCAAACAAAAGTATTTTCTAATAATACCACAATAAATAATATAATTTTTCAATGTATTTCTCCATGGTTCACTAACTAGAAAATCATATTTGGAAACCTTCAATATGGTTTTCAACAAGAGCCTCTACCTACAAAGGCAAACTTCATATATTTTGAAATGAAAAAATTTCATCTAGAGTATTTCAGCTATAATAAACAATTTATTTTCAAATCTATTTTACCATCATACGCATATTTTTATAACCTTCTTTATGAATTGCATACACATATGTATAAGTCAAAGCAATCAGGTGTTTCAACTTAAGCATAAAATATATCAATCTAGATACTTTCCATGACCAAATGTAAACAAGAATAACATTGCATAGTTCCATTCACTGCCATATATTCAAATGATAAGGACTATAACATTAGTGAATATAAAGTCAAGAGTGTTTATCATACAGATTCACCTATCATCAAATAATATCATTAATTACTTCCTTTTAATTTCATCATATAAATTACAAAGGTATCATGTTGAAAACATCCAATAAACATGAAAGATTATAATTACATAAATGAGATAATAGTCACTTGATACCTATGCATTAGGATGCTACCCAAATTTATGTGCATCACCATGTGTGTGTATCATCAATATAATAGTGTTGTATCCCCATAATCCAAGATATAATTTTCACAACATAATCATATGTATCATTCAAATTATAAAACCATGGTGGTTAGCAACAAGTTTATAACATAGTAACATGATGGGACCATCAACTATAAGTATGGGAATCCACTCCATAGGAGATAATTACATGATCTATAAGGTGACAAACCCTAAGGTACAACCTGATGATCCCAACCATCGGTAGCCTTGACCACCCCAACTATCATCTAGATGGTGGAATTAGTCATGCAATATTTACCAAAAAGTTATGAGCATACAAGTGACACAGCCATGATACATCATTCAATATCCAAATACTAAATAAAAGATAATAATATACCAAGTTAAACACACAACCAAGACCTCAAGAAAAATTAGCTTGCGTAATACTCAAGTTATACACAAGACAAGAAAAATACCTTCATCCAAGAGAGCATAAGATTCTACTCAGCGTTTTTGTTTTGAACTCAGGAAGGCATATTAGATGTAGATCTACATTCATGTTTTGAAGTTCCAATTACTTGAAATGTCAAGATAAGTTCCACTTCCTAGAATTTTTATGATTCCTTGAATAACTAGAAACCACTCAAGACTTCACAAGAAAACCAACCACAACAAGATTAAGGAAAGACATTGGATTTAATGAAATAAAATTCAGCCAAAAAGGCATTGTCTATCATTTATAAATGTGGGTACTCATGGCCAATAACCATACTTTAAACAACTCATCAACAATTGCTTTCAGCTTAGTAAAATGTGACAATTTTCACATTACATTCCAAGGTCAAGATAGTTTTATGAAGAATAATCCAAAGGGGTAAGAGGCTAAGCCTAGCCATTATCAAAGGCCCTAACTTATACTCATTCATCTCAATTTTAAAAGATAGAATGGTAAATAGGTTTATGTCATTATAAAATTGTCTTACAACATTATAAAGAATGTTTTTCATAAATAAGAAGGCATATACACATATAGTCAACTTCGTGAAAACATATTAAAAATAGTTTTTAATCACAACCATACCTCTATAAAATGACTCAGGTTATAAATATAGGTTTTTGAATTATTTATACATATGAAATTAATTTCATACATAACTGACAATGACTTGGCTTAATAATTTTTATAGTTCCATATGCCATCAATCCATGCATCTTAACATAGCCATAAAGAATGCAAATCCAATGTCAAACATGGCAAAACCAATTTGGTTGACTTAATTATAACTACATAGAGGTTTATTAAGTTGTATAATTCCAAAACATAGAATATTATTGATATTTAGCAAAATGATCTACCTAGTTTAATGTGGTTTTATTAATTTTCAATAAACCCCAATCAAAATAAAGAACAACATTTCCATTATTTTTTATAACAAAAGTTTGGGTACTTATAGAAAATTGAAATCTAAAAGGGTTGAATTCCCTTCAATTTTTCTTCCTCCTACCATCACACTCTTTCCCCATGTCATTGAGGACTCAGGATCCTTTATAACTATTAAGGATATCCTACCCAGCTCTATGTTGTGTGGGTAGAATGCCATGCCCCCCTCCTAAATAAAGAAATTTTGCCTAGTTAACCCCCTATGCCATTCTCCTAGCATGAGTGCCATGATGGGGTTTCTACAAGAGATGATGCATGGAAGAGAAGAGTGCAAGCATCAACCATCCCTCAATAAAAAATTTAACAACCAAAATCTATTTCTCTCCAAGCTACCTGAACTTTCATTCTGCCTTCCAAGTCACCTAGTTAGGAATAAGGATAATGCCAAGTCTAAAATAATAATGGCAATGCCAATATTGGTGATCTTATCCAAGTCACCAAGTCCCAAACACAATTAATGCCTAGTCAATATTAAAATAAAATAGTTGATTTAAAATAATATTGACCATGCTTAAGTCATGCCCATTTAAAAAATATGCCATTATCAAGATTTTTACTAAAATTAATAATCCAAGCTAGGTTAGGAGCTAAAATAATGTCCATGCTAGAACTTAAATAAGATAAGACCAAAACTAAGTTAAGCCATGTCTTCTCTAACATCATGCCAAACTTGGATTTTTTTCAAGGAAGATAATAGATCTAAGATTTACTAAGGAATCAAAATGTTAAGACCAAACTTATTTTTACCATGTAAGGGTAGATTCATGATGCCAAGGGAGGTCAAAATCAATATTCACTCTATGTTTTAAAATAAGATAAGTCATCCCATTATTCATTATGCCAAACCTTAGCAATGTTATGACTAAAGTGATAATGATAAATCTTAAGTCAAACTAAGTTATGCCACATCCCATGCCAATTACGTTTTCCAGTGGAATGATAATTTCATTCCACACTAAGGGAGGTTAATGACCAAGCTATGATATAAAACAAAAATCCCCTTTTTATAGGTGAATCAAACCCATTAATTTATTTTTAAGACAAGATGTAATAATTTTAATATAAATTTATGGAAATCAAGTCATGGTATAATTACCCAAGGGGGAAATCTTTCAATAATAAAACATCTTGGATTATGCTCAAGATTACACAATAAAATATAGTGGGAATAAAAAGAAATTAAAAACCAACAATGCTAAAGAGGTTCAAAGAAATAATCTTGAACATGAAAAATTCATTTGAGTACATGGAACAAACAATGATCCCATAACTCAATAAAATGAATGACACAAGAAAACATGCACAAGATGACACAAAGACATATGAATTGAATTCACCAAAACTAAAATGACTTAGATGAACCATGGATATAACTATCACCTAGATATTTTACCTATCAGTATCAACTTGACTATTCATAATCTTTCCTTATTTTCCCATCAATCAAAGTTGACCAACTAGCCTAGCTCACTCAACCTATTCATACAAACACTGAATAGAACATCAGTAACACTTGATCCAAAAATATACATCAATATTAAAAACATTTGATATGAATAGAATAAAATAATATGTCATAGCTATAATATGCATATACATCTATTGAATAATGCATCATAATCAATATCACAGTGTCTGAAAACAAATTAGTCAACTATATTAAGTAGTCATAATGCCAATCAGTTAAAATGATCCTATAAGGCTAGCATACGAATAACATCACAATGCTTCTCAAGGTAGGGTTGTAAAAAACTCACCCTATTAGAGATGAGTTATCCTGACAACTAAAATTACAACTAGGGACCAAGTTTTCCTAAGGAGACTCAATCATTCTTTATTACAAAAATTTCTACTACTCAACTATCAGTGGTTGAGATTTTGACAAGGGTGGATACCCTTGGATTTTTACCAATATTCACCAATTATTTCTATGTCTATTATTTACTTACACAAATCCATCATAAAATTTATTAAGGATACCATTAGCTTACTTAATAGTAAAGCAAGAGGATGTAACACACCACCTAGGTAGGAGACATTTGGCATTCCCATCATGATCATAATCATAGCCATGTCTTTCTCTAACCAAGACATAATGAATATCTTATTGGCTCATATGTTAATTTATAACATGAAGAAGAATAATGGGGAGCTTTACAAGCCATTATAAAATTAGGTGTCTATACACATATCCCAACTCAGGGCATAATTTTAGTGTTTATGGCTCATAGGACCAACCAAACAGTTATTTAAATTCTTGGCAATAGGTCTATCAACCTAAATTCATTCTTAATTTATCATAAACCAATGTTATACCACCAATTAAATCATAATTATGCTAAGACTAATAACATACATCCACCTATATAGGCATGACTTTTAAGCCTTTTTGGTAAAAACAACATTATTGACCATGGGAATAATTTTCCCACCTCAATAAATGCCAACAAGAGATTTTTGTTACCTTCCAAGCACACCTTTTTATAGTTTTTATCTTATCAAAGATAAGCATACTCAACATTCTTATGTAAACAAGATCAGCATCTTGATAGAGAACTAGTTCCCAGCTAGTTATTCCTCTTATTATAAGGAAAACATTACTACGTAAATCTGTAACTTCCATGATAGCAGTTGTATTTGTACAATCCCATCAAAATTTTAACACATTTCAGAACCTGAAGTAATGTATTCATGAACACATGTTATTTTGTACACATAACTTAATCAACATTCATAATAGAATTTTAACACAAGATAATAACTCATTTATATGGTTACTTCTAATTCAATCATTAGCATTCACGGGTTACTACAACATCCTGCACTAACCACACTAAATACTAGAGAAGCCATCCAAGCATTTACATCTAACCCAAAGGCTTAAATAATGTTCTTCACAAGTCTTTGAGCTCACATGATGGTTACTAGGATCACAATCCCACCATCTTACTATAGTTACCTCATGTAGAATTCAAAAATAGAAGTACCCAAGATTTCAAAATCTACTTGATCAAGACTTATAATCTCCTCTTAAGCATAAAGCTAGTATACAATATAGTCATGCTTAAAATAAATCAAAAATATATTCATCCTAAAATATATGTATCAGTTATGACAAAGTAATACCTCCTCCATAACATGTTTGTACTCACAAGCCAACACATGCATGTATTACAACAAGTACCACCTTGTTGATTTTTCATAAATGGCCAAATTGCAAGACCAAATGGTTCTTCACAAGGTTCAATAGTAAAATTTCAAACATGTTATTTAAAAAAAAAAATCCAAGAGGTAGTTAACAAAACACTTAACCATAAGGTAATCATTATGCATGAATATCTCACAGCTAATATTTGGCTCTCATGGTGTACATTCTAAATGAATCAGGTAGCTACTTGATGTAAAGGGGAGGAGTGGGTTTTTAGCCTATGATATAATCCACTCCTTATCCCATACCTAGTGTAACCCATTATGTAATTAGTGTTTCTCTACCCTCAACCTCATACTTGCATCAATGTTCATAACTAGAATAATGATGTGGGCTTACAAAATATATCACAACACTATACCTTGGTAACTAAAATAGAGAATTTGATTATAGAATAGTATTTAAAGTGCATAAGTGTTCATTATTTCATTCTTTTAATAACATAAGATCACGTACATAACATAGCATATATACTTGAACATCTAGACAAACAGGTTGATAACAAAAAAGGTTCACATGTTCCACATGGTTAATCATTGCATACCTTACAAGGGTCTATATAATATATAAAATGTTTGGGTATGAAGGGGTTACATGATATAGGCACATATTTATATACAGGTAGCCATTCCAAGGTATTTTTCACATTACAATAGTTAAACATATAGGCTGGTGAAGCACAAGGGTTCATTATTTCCATTAGTCTACCCAATGTCTAGATGTGATATAAAAAACATCAGATACACATCAAATAGTATCACATGGTCAGTTATATGGATCTTATATTATGATCACCTTCACTCAAGGAAGGTTATGTTCTAATAAGGCTTACCTATCTCTATGAGTTTACATAATTTTACCAATAATATATGCACATCATGGATAGATGACTCATGATACCTGATAACTATAAGATATCCCCAAAACTTATTAACTTACCCAATTAATTCAATCACACTCACCCTACTAATCCCTCCAAGCTTGAGCCACACCCTTGGACCTCCCAATAAATCATACCTTAGCCTCATTAGATGGCTTGTTTATGCAATATATCAATGAACATCAAGGCATGGTCTTATGATTCTAATAACAAGTTTATATTACTATTGTATCGGTTGACTTAATCTAGCAAGTCAAAGGTTGAATGGTAATGCTTGCATTAATGAAATATTACTTTGGGAAAGGGTGATCTTATCCAAAGCTCAAGGTGAGTGCTAAATCACTATTGTGGAAATCATAATTTCCCAAAGTCAACAAGTTTAATCAAAACTTGCAATAAACATCATCATAGATGTAAGACATATCCAATCTCACAATAGACATCCTCATAGGTGTTAAAAATGTAGCCAAATACTATATAGGCATCCTCATAGATGCATATCTCAGCCATGAAAACCATCCTCATGGATGTAAAAATCCTCCATGGTTATTATAACATCCTCATGGAATCAACCATATCCATGATTAGAATAGACATCATAGAGGCATAACACATCTATGATTGAAATAAGCATTCTACTCACTTATTAAGTTTAGCCTTTATGAAGTCATATGCTTATCCAACTTAACTCAATATAGGCCAATGTATAAAAAATATCAATCCTAACTCAATTGAAATACATAAGTTTTTAGCACCTCATAATGCTCACCCATTTCCAAGATACATAATGGTTACAATCAATCAACCAAACAGTGCCTTAGACAACAAATCCTTCTAAAATTTTTCTTATAATTCCATTAACTTGGATGATTCAATGCTTCCCAAGCATTTTTCATAGCATTATAATTAATGTAATGTTTCAATCAGTCATGAATATTGACATCTAGGCCAAACCATAATTTACAACTACTTACCATTGTTGTGCAACTACATGAGGCTTCTGCTAAGCCACAACAATCTTATTGTATTTAAAAAGAGGTAAGGGGAAACCTTGTTTTCTACAAGAAACTTATCCTAAGGATACAATTTTAATCCATTTAAAACCATCTGTCTCGAAGTGTCATACAAGATTTGAAATTTTCATATTTGAGTTCTTTTATCAAATAATAGGACATTCATCTCATTGAGTAGATTTTTCTAGTATTATTTATCTAAATAATTTCCATTGGTTATCACCTCTATGCAAATTCACAGGTTTTTAATGGCTCAAGGCACTCCATTTATGAGTGGAGAGCTCAATCTTTGATGACTTTCTCAAGTAAACCAACGCCTTCGCAGCCTATTGATCCTTCAAAGTTTAGGTTAAACCCTCAGTCTTCCCTAGGTCATAATGTTCCAAACATCTAAGGAATGCTCACCCATACAAGCCAATGATAGATACTAGACATTATTCCCTTAATTCTAAGAGTGAAGCCTATATCACCTATCTCACATTGACCTACCCATACAAGTCAATAGTTGGCAATTGAGGCTTACCCTTATGCAACTAGATTCGAGAAGGGTTAATGAAACAAAGGCTAGGGATGATAACAATTGACATTAACGAAATATATATTTCTTAGAATCATTTATCCAAAGGGATGAATGGAACTTCCATAATATTATCATTTACAACATAAAACCTTAGTATCCATCCCAACAAGGCTAAGTATCCTTTGAGAAATATTTCACAAATTTACTTGATTGAAAAAACTCATTATTCCCAATATAGAAACTCTTCATTATAAGAGTTACCTAGAGAAAAACACCACTCTAATACCAGATGAAACAACCCAAAAAAATTCATATCATTATTTTTAAAGTACAAACAACACTACGTGCCAAGCCCAAATATATTGAGATAACATCAAAATGGTTTTATACATAAGGTTACTTCCAATTCACACATTATTAGTTGATAGAGACATGTAACTAGAATGAAGTTACCAATAAAGAGTTCTATGTGTGAATGTGACCTCACTAAGGAGTATATTATTTGGGATGTATCAGTGTGTGTGTACACAATGATAAACTCTAAACTCTATACAATACTAGTTACTCCCACCAATAGGATTATTTAGTGGTTAGTTAACCCTACTCCATATCTCAAGAGTCTAATAGGGTCATTTTTAAGAGCCAATGATACAATTACTCCACAATATCCAACATGATGTTAATATAAGAGGTAAGAGGACCTCAACAAAATTTTATAATATAATATAACCCTCAAGTCATTAAACAATATTGATATAAAGGATGTCACAAATCCAATGTATTAATTTCCACTTCAATTTGTATATAAGAGAGTCCAATCCACTAATTTGAGATACCCAACCGATTGCCAAATTATCCCATAATAGACTAAGCAAATCCATAAAGCTATACATTTAGATTACATAAACTAAATCTTAGATTTAGTAGCTAATCACCATAAAATTTTGAATGGAACTTAACTTAGTATCAAACCAATAATCTTATAAGGAAGAGGATAACATGGTTTTATCAATATCAAGGGGGTATAACCACTCCGCTTAATCCCATAAATCCTCAAGTGAATATATATATATATATATATATATATATATATATATATATATATATATATATATATATATATATATATATATATATATAAAGCCACTATCATAAAGGGCTACTTATGGCATACAATCCATTTACACATTTCACCCATATGATTAAATCAAATGCCTCATTGACAAGGCCAGGATTAAATAAAACATATTCAGTTTTATATAATGCAATTTCAGTATTTAAGAAAACATAATAGAATAATAAATGCTTCAATGGTATCAATTCCCAATGCTTGATTATTTTAATGATCAAGAGTGCATTAAAATATTACCATAGAGAATTCCAACACTCTTGATCATTAAAATAATCAGGCATTAGGATTTGATCCCATTGAAGCATTTACTATGCTATTATGTTTTCTTAAATGCTGAAATTGCATTATGTACAACTGAATATGTTTTATTTAATCCTAGCCTTGTCAATGAGGCATTTGATTTAATCATATGGGTAAAATGTGTAAATGGATTGTATGCCATAAGTATCCCTTGATGATAGTGGCTTGATATATAGCCTAGTTATTATCAAAGGCCCCAATTTATACTCATTCATCTCAATTTTAAAAGATAGAATGGTTATTAGGTTTATGCCATTATCAAATGGTCTCACAATGTTAGAAAGAATGTTTTTCATAAATAAGAAGGCATATACACATATAGATGACTCCACAAAAAAATATTAAAAATAGTTTTTAATCATGCCCATACCTCTATAAAATATTGAGGTTAAAAGTTTGGGTTTTTGAATCATTTATACATATGAAATTAATTTCCTACACAACTAAAAATGACTTGGATTAATAATTTTTCTAGTTTCATAAAGGGGTCGATATAGTTAGCAAAGAGGGTATATATATAATTACTATTTTCACCTTAACTTGTACCCCTTGAGGAGATGACAAGTCTCTCCTTGTTTAAGTGGCACAATGGAACCACCTCAGGGCTGTGGGTGACCTAAATTTGAGGTAGATCTCTAAATTAGGGCTAGTTCCCTTGATGTACCACTATAGATCAAACCTACTACTAAATTTTGGGGGGTGATTAGGGAGAAGGATAAAAAAAAATCTAATCTATGGGATATGATACACCAAATATATTTTCTAGTCACATCACTTACAATGCACTTGAACTAAAGAGAATCCCACACATACACTTCATCCAATTCAACACTCCTCTTCTATATCAATGTTTCAAGCATGGGGTCTTAAAGATAGCTTAGGTTAGGAGGAATTAGAAAATAGGTATTCTAGAAACACTAATTAATGAGTTACTCATTATACCTACAATACACATTAGACATATCTTGTTAACCTACAAAAGAGAGCTTTCAATTCACACAAGGCACTAGGAAGAGTAATATGTGAAGGTAAGAAAAATAAACTTGCACAAGACCAACAACCAAAATATTAACTTATTGAAATATTTAATGAGGTAAAATAATATTATTAATTAATTCAAGGCAAAAATTTGGTAGGGCTTTTCCATACCCAAGTGGAGATATCCATACAACAACCAAAAAGGCTAGTATTTATAGCAATTGTGAGAGCAGAGAGAGAAGGTGAATCTCAAGAATCACTAAGACACTTTTCAAGAAATAAAAAGGAGTTATAATATCCACATAATTAGGCATGAGATATTTATTGTGATGAAAATATGTACAAATGTGTCCCAAGTCATTAAACTCCTCTATATGTGGCATAGATTCTCTCTTTCTTACATAAGAAACTATCTCCATGATTTACCTTTACAAAACTACCTCAACACTAAATAATGTCAGATATGATGATTTATCTAAAGGGTAGGGGTTAAAAATAATCCCTCACATGCATTGGATTGGTCTTAAATCATCATATTACTTTGACCATGACCAATCATTCATGATAGTCACAAATAACCCCTTCCCATGCACCTCTTACACTTGGCATTAAAAATCATTCCAATTATACAATATGATCCATGAAAAATGAGGGATAACACATTTAAATAGTTTCCATGTCATTAGGTTCATGAAAAAAATCTCAAAAGGCTTCCCAATTAGAGCTTTCACCATTTTCACTACATGTTCCCTATCTACCCACAAGACTGGTTGAGATGAAAGAGATGGTAAGAACATTAGGAAATTATAATCCTCAATAAATTATCATGGGTACCTATAACATGTCCCATAATATCTCCCAAAATTGATTTCATCCTTTGAAACTCTTCCACACCTAAAAAATACACAAATTTATCATAAAAAGCTCTATTGTACCTCATCCATACAGGTAGGGTACATCTCAATTACATGGGTCAGGTCCCTAGAGAGTTCTCTACATATTAAAATCACTTATCTTTCCTTTAATCTCCATCTAGATGCTTCAATTACCTTTTTTTCCCGATTGGGTAATTAATGAAGGGTTTTGAGGGTTTTAGAGCCACTTTTGGTCTTAGCCTTTTTTTCATAAAGGTTACACATTCAACCCCTTGATAAATAATTTTGAGAGAATCCTAAGAACCTACTCTAACATCTAAAATCACATCAAATTTACATGAAAAGTATTATGAAGGTTTTAATCATTCAAATTGGCCATTCATGTCCTTCTCCATGCATTCTATAGGGTTTAGGTGCCTTCTAGATAATAAAATGGCTTTTGATGGATAAATATGCATACTAAAGGCTCTAACATAACTATTATTATTTCAAAAATATGTTTCCATATGATAAATTCCTATCTTGTGTGAAAATTTAAAATGCCCCCCACTTTGGCATTAGGCCTAATGTTGCCTAGTAGGTTTGCCCTAGAATTTAGGCTCAACCTGACTCCCTAATGGATTCACCTAAAAATTTATGGTTCAAACACTTAAATTATACTATAATGTACATGATATAAATCATTTTAATGTATTTCAAATGCTATAACTAGAAATGACTCCCTATTTAGAGTTAGGTTTATACTTTGCCTAACTAGGTCTCCTTGCAAACCTAGTAGCCTAAAACATCTTGTCTAGATTCCAAATTTCATACCTATTTTCCCATGTTTAAATATGTGTGTTACATCTACACAAACCATCTTGAATCTCTCCATGAATTTTGGCTCTTGTTTCTACATCCCTTATCAAGAAAGCAAGGTCTGTGCAAGGGGAAAAAGTGCCCCCTATTTGAGACAAAATAGGGGGCACTTCCCCTATCTACCTAAAAAAACCAACTATTTTTTAGGATTATAAAATTTACCATGGTGATATCCAAAAAATATTATCCCTTGATTCAATTATTTGACCCTCCATCTCTCTCAAATTCCAAAACTAACTTTTGAAGTTAGACTGTGTAGGGGATTTTAGCAAGTTGATTGAGTTTTGTGAAAATGGAGGCTCTTGATTTTGCCTTATAGGTGTTTATTTATGTATTGATATTGATATTAAGACATAAAACCCATTCATAAATACTTTTTAACCATTTATTATCCATTTGTACTTATTACACTTGTGATTCAAGCATTCAAAAGTAGCATTCTAGGTCCCTGCCTGACTGAGACACAAATGTTTACTCTTACTTGTTAGGTTCACGTATGGTTAAATCTTGAAGAGTAATGTTTAAAATAATTAATATAACCTCAATGGTGATTTAAACTCATTTACAACCTTTTCATGCTTCATTAGGGCCTTTTTATGCACATTAGCTCAAAAATAGGTCACCCACTATTTTGACTGAGACACCATACTTTAGCTAACCCTTGTAGGTTTTGTCATAAATCAAGGTTAAAATAGTGTTTACAAACCTATTAAGAGTCTTCTGAGGTCACTTTCCACTTTTTTTATGCCAATTTCCACCAACACAGTCTCTTTTAGTACCAAGAAAACCTTACTTTTAAATCACTACTTGTATTTCCATATACATGGTTATAGATGGTGTTAGGGATTTAGTAAGATATATAAGCTTGGAATGAATTAATAAGGTTGTAAATAATCCTTTGATATCCACTAACATTTTTTTGAAACTCCCTACCTCATCCTTATCACTTACTATCACTCCACCATATTCAAACTAACTCACTAGTCTGCCTAGCTATAGATGAGCATTTTTCCCTATATACGAATAGGGTATGAGCTTGAAGGTCCAAAGTATTGAATATCAACCTAAACTAGTTGACACTCATGCTCCATAGTGTCTCTTACTTACCATGAGATCATATAGTCATAATATCATGTATTGATTCTTCTTAAGGCCAATAGTCACCTAGGGTTCAAACATGTAGAATTTATTGACTATCCTCAATGTGTTTGAGAGCAACTTTGGGCATCTTGAACACTCCTCTCCATACATCATAATCAATTCAAACTTGGTACATTAATTATCCATGCCAAGAGATACAATTCCAAAAAATTAGGATCATCAAAGGTATTTTTAAATTGTGGTATATGTTACCCACAAAATCAATAGGTCCTCTATTTTTTAATTTTAGGGACAAAAAGCCAAAATCAGATTTCTTCCTTCAAACATGTTTCCACCTCTTGTCTTGTCAATGTATTTCCTCATAAAATTTTTTAATGTTACTCTACCATGTAAAAATAAGAGGATTCTCTTCAAAAATTCCAAATTCTCCATGTGACCTCTATATCCTCTAGTCAGGCCACTTTTGGGTGGTCATACAACTATGAAGGCTAACAGTGAGGAGAAACATAGACGTTGGAACATTAATTTTTCATTTTATGAAGTTAATACTTATCCCAACACTTTCAAATGTAACTATTATCATCAAATTGTGTACCCTAAGACACTCTATGAAGCTCCTAAAATTTGATGCAACATTGAATCATCTCTCAAGTTGTGGGAAAACTTGTAAGAGAGATGAATCTCTAGATTATGAGGGTTAGCTCCCTAGATTCTTCTTTAAGTGCCAATCACCAAATCTAATACTTAAAATGTAAAATGGTTATAATATTTGCATGAAATTAAAACTACACTAAAGAGGTTATACACCAAAACATATCCCATAGACTATCACACTCCTACTAAGCAACAAGGCTTTCCAAGACCAATTCTTGGCATTGAATGACTCTAACATAATTGCTTCAATATGAAGGTAAAATATATAGGACAATCAAAAAAATAACTGACCTAGGGGAATATTTCACACCATAGAGATAATTTATTTCTTAAAGAAGATCCTCTCATAATCAACACACTTCACATGACCACTAAAATCATAACCGTTGCTTAAACATGAAGGATAAAGAGGGTAAGGATGATACTATTAATTATCTCCACTAGTCATCACTCACACACTTAGACAAATATGTTCACAAACCAAAATTAGACTTGTATTCAATTTTCAAATACAAAATTCAATTTCATACTCGTAAGGCTTCACTATACTAGCTTTGATCTCCTTTATAATAGCCAAAATGGCTCACATTTATAGAACTTGGAAGAAGAGAGAGAAAAGAGAAGTTGAAGAGGAACAAGGATAAGTGTCCAACGGTGAAAATAAATTACAATTCATAGAATTTAGATGTAAAGGGACTCATGAAACTAATTTACACATCATTCCTTCCCAAATTAACCTCTTTTCCAAATGTGGCATAACAATCTTCTCAATCACTCTTTCTTGTGAAACTACCTTCATCATGGGATTTCTTGGGCATTCCAAAGAAAATTAAAGACAAGTGTCTTTTTTGTGTTGAGGAGAAGTAGTTATAAAGATGTCTCCACCTATATTGGGAGTTTTCTTAATCATGGATATTTTCTTACACAAGTCCAATCATCACTTATAACCATGATCACACTCCAAAAGGCTTGTATTGACACTTAGAACTAGAATCTTTCAATTATTCCTAATTTATCCATACCATGGGTCTCATGACACATGTTAGGACACTTCATACACTTAGAACCATCATTCATACCTTAAAAGGCCTTCAAACTTAAGTTTCCATGCTCTTCACTATGTCAATTGAGATGTCACTTTAGACTAGATGAAGTGAGAGACCTAGTAGGGACACTTGTGAGTATTTCCAAGCTCTAAAAATGGCATAGAGAGTTTTATAAAGTCCCAAACTACCCTCCCAAATTATTGGTATCCATTGATCATCTTTAGGACCTTAAAAACATAAGAAAATGTTAAATAAACCTACTACCTTCATGACCTATATAGATTTTATACAATATAATTCCATGTATTTGATACTAATGAAGTTTTAAATATCTTATATTTTACACTCATTGTCAAATTTGTCCATTTGGATACACTTCTAGCCTCATTTCTCCCATCGGGTCACAAGATAAGGTTTTCAAGGGTTTCAGAGTGACTAACCCTCTTAACTTGTATTCATGAATGATACACATCATAAATCTTTAAAAATTCCATTTATGTATCCTAAATGACCCTCTCCATCTTCCCTAAACACCTATAAGTCCCATGCATAATCTCATGAAAGTTTTGAGCTTTTCAACTTGACCACTCGAGCCATTTTCATTCATTTTGTGAGGGTTTAAGAGCTTGCAAGTCAAAATATGTATTTATAATTACTCTCTTGTCAAATTTTGGTTTAAAAACATCTTTTTTATCCCCATTTACCTATTAAAATCATTATAATGGCTCTCCAAGATCTCAAAAAAGAAAATGACTACCTCTTTGAAACTAGGTCTATACCTTGCCAATGGGTCTGCCTGCACCTTTGAGCCAAATGACTATTATTGAAACTTAAAATGAATTTATATATCTTTAAAACTTCATATTTATACCCATTTAGGTGATCAAAAACATTACAAGGCTTGGAAAATTATATAACTTGAAATGACCCCTCATGCCTATTCCTTTCCTTACCCTAATAACTGCAAACCTTCTTGTGTAGGGTACCTTGTTTGCCCTCAAACCTTATAGGTTGATTTTTAATATATCCCCATGGGTTTTAAATCTATAAAAATCATCCTTTGATCTCTATTTGCCTTTTTTTCACCTATTTTTATGGAGTGGCAAGGTCTAAGCAAGGGGAAAAGTGCCCCTATTTTGAGACAGAATAGGGGGTATCTACCCTATTTGTTCATCTGATTTAGGTGTTGGAGAGGTATATAAAAGTGGTAATGGTTATTTTTACAAAAATTAGCTCATATAAAGGTAAAATTACCCTATAAAACCTCCAAAATATAAGACAGACTCCTAGGGAAAGCCTATATACAGGGGTTTTGAAGAATGACTATGTTTGGTCTGAGAGACACCCCTATTTTGTATGTTTGCATGGAGTAGGATTTTGGATTGAATATATAGGATCCCATTTTATCTTTAATATTAATTATTTTGTGCTTTTTAATCATTTATATCATGTTTTAGGTCACTTCCACCCACAAAACAAGGTTATTTTGTTCATTGTTTGACTGAGACAATTTTGTCCTTGTTATATTAACCCATGTAGGTGCCACTATTTGAACATGATATATAAGGTTTAAAAACTAGCATGAATACAATTTAGTGATATATAATTCCATAATTAATACTTTACCTCTTTCATCATACTTTGAATAGTTGAGATTGAGCATACTGGCCATGACTGTGACTGTCTTTTTACCTCTAACTATATACTTGTATGAGTCTAAGTGTCTAAAAGGTGTTTGGAATAGTTATAAATATATTATTTATATTTATTTATAATTATCCATTTTCATTAACTTCACACCCTTCCTAATAAACTCATGTCTCTTCCTATCCTCATATGAGTGTACCCTACTGACTATGTTTCACTTCCCAGGCCTGTAGGTGGCTATAAGCCATTTGAAACTTGCTTAAGGTGTGGTAGGGTCCCTTGATAATGTATTATACTCACTCATATGCCTTATTTATTTTATTGAGACATATTTTTTATTTTCAAATTACTATACATCATTGTATAGGTAACATGCCTACCTCAATCATGCAATTAGTCGTAGGTGGTTATTTTCAGTCCCTTATATGGATAGGGAATAGGCTTAGGAGATCATCACAAGCATAACCTACCATTATCATGAGATGAATGGTTTTAATTTATCTTCTAATGATAAATTTTCCAATCCATGCTTGGATTTCCATTCAATAATCTCTCAAAATTTTAAAAGATGGTCATTCTTTCCATTGTGCCTATAGACAACACTAAAAGCTTTTAGTGGTTTCTGGGCCATTTTTAGAGCTTGAAAACTCCCATATCCACTAATATTTCACTCCTAAAAATTGGCATAGTTTTTTTCATATATTAGGACTAAAATATTTTCAAATTTTAATGTTTAGCCTTTCAAGTGCATTTGGTGAAGTCTTCAAGAATATCCTAGGCCTTTGTTTACAACTTTCAAGGACAAAGAGACCAATACAGTCTGATCATCCTTTTGAAGGAAAACTCTTCCTTGAATAAAACCTTAACCTTCATGATATGAATGATATGATTCTTTGGATATGTTATAACCTTAAAATGGATTCCATTATGTGTTTCACCATTCACACCTCTGTACAAACCTCTTGAAGCTCCTGTATAAGGCAACTATGCAATGACAAGGTAGTGAACAAAGAAATGGACAATTTGCTTTGAAGGGGGATTGAATGTTCTCTCACAAGTTAATTCAATTAAATTAATTTATAACATTCATCTAATAAAACTAACATCACCATGGATCCCCTTCCATGTTGAAAAAACATAGGTTACCTATCCATGGTTGTAAACTTGAGAAATAAGCATAATTGGGAAATCTCCTTCAAGGAAATTAAGAGAGGAAGTCTTCGGTGATGAAAACATCATGTATAGGTCCTATTATAACCTAAAAACAATCTATAAAAATAATACAACTCCATGAATATCTAAAAATAAGAAATAGATGTAAACCTAAACCCCTCTTGAATGTAATTTCATAAAAAGCTACCTAGAGTGTAAGTGATTGTTCATGAAGGAGGATAAACCAATATGAGATTTATTGTTATTAATGTGAATTAATTTATAGTACTATCCACTCCCAAAACCCTTCTTCCTAACTCCACTTGTACGACCCATAGCAAGTGCTTGAATTTGCTCCCTTTTAGCTTGCCAAGTGAAAATGGAGGAAAATAAGTTGAAAATGGATTTTTTTATGAAATATCTTTAAAATTTTTGAAAATTTCCTATGGGGAGGTGAAGATTCATGCCACCCACATATTTAACTTCAATTTAACTCAATTAGTCCGTACAAGTTCCCAAAAGGGCTTATTTTTAAGGAAAAACTACCATTTCCTGCATATAACTAACTTTCAAGGAGTCTGTACAAGTGCCCAAAAGGGCTTATTTTTAAGGAAAAACTACCATTTCTTGAATATAAATAACTTTTAATTACCACCTGACTAATCATAAAATTATTTGACCTTCTCCACATTTATATACACCTTAGTGACAAATATTTTAACTTGAAAGTCGCTATAGGTCATTTAATTGAGCCATAAATTGGCCAAATGACCCTTTTTGCACATGAGACCTAACAAGTGGCCAATTTATAACTTGAAACCACCTTGAAACCTATCAAAGACCATTTTAGGACATTTTAAAAATAAATCAAGACTTTTATTAAGTTTAACCATGGTTGACCAATGTTGACTTTAGTTGACTAGGCTAGCACAAGTGAAGTGGTCTTCAACAAGGACTAGGGGAAGGATAAGTGAGACATATAAGATAATAAGAGACCCCATAGGACATATGAAACCTTATTAAAAAGTTAAAAATAGTATTGGTTGACCCAAATTTGAATTGGGGTCAAATTTTGTCAACATTCTTAGTGATTCCTAGGGGTGTCATGCCAGCTATGCCTAAGACTAGTTGCCTAATCCTTCCATTGGGCATGAAGTCATGCATATGGGCACTCAAATTGACCTGGATAGAAATTTTACTCAAATAAAACAAGATTTTTGACACACACACACAAAATCAAAGACACACACCAAAAAAATGAAGGAAACACACTTATGTTATGAAGCACTTAGGAAACACAAGACAAACTAAAATAAACACACTCTAATGTGTACAAACTAAATAGAAATAATTGATCATCCTGTATCAAAAGGAAAGCTTTTCATACCATCTTCTTGAAGTGGACTATAAGGATGTGCAAGATGATACTTAGGACTTGTTTTTATTTGTTCAATACCTTTTTCACTTCTCATGGTGCTTACATTGTTTTCACCTGGTTCCATTGCCAAGAACGTGTGTTCAATGGGAACATACTCCTCTTTATTGGTTTGAATAGAAACCATATCCCTTGATTCAATTGATTTTTAATTGATTCTAGATTCATTTTGATCCTCATACTCAACCTCAACTTATATTTCAAGTGGTTTTCCATCATCAAGACTATGCTCATTTTGGAAAGTAAATTTTCCATCAAACTTTGGTGTTTCTAGTATTTTAGTGCATGGGAAAGGTTCTTAAAAACTTACAAACTCTCTTGGTACTTTGTATTCTTCAAATATCTTATGCCTTTTATCTTCATGAGATAAATCATGCTTAGCTTGCTCTTCTTATTGAGGTGCTTCATGATTTTCAATACGTTCAAATGCAACATCTCCTACAAAACTTTTCTAAAGCTCTTTATGAAGTGGAGATGCATCATCCATGCTCAAGAAAAATTTATCAAGGTCATCCCAAAATTCCAACTCTTCATGGTCAATATAAATGGCTTGAAGCTTATCAAAATTCTTGTTAATTTCTTGTGAAACATCATGTTGGCTAATGAGTATCTCTTCTTCATCTTGTGTTTCAAATTGATCATCATCATCTTCCAAGAATCATGGTAATTTATCAATCCACTCAAGGTCTACTTCTTCTTGTCTTACCATTGAAGTGTCTTCTTATCCAAAAACCTTTATTTTGTGTTACATAGCATCATCTTCCAACTCTTGAGGAGTCTTAGGAACAATCATTTTATTCTCAAGTTGTGAAGGCAATAGAGAAAAAGCACTAAATGGCAATCCTTTAGGTTCTTTGTCAACCTTTTTCACACAGTTATCTTCCTCTTGAAAGTTCATAAAACTAGTACTTTAACTACTACTTTCTCCATGAGTATCCCATTTCATGATATTTTTTTCTTTTGATATGAGGCAAGGAGTAGCTCCTTTTTATGTCACTAATGCTTGAAAACCTCCTCCACTATCATACACAAATTGACCTTGATATTATCCCCAATGATCCAAATGTTCCTCTCCTTAAACTAAATTAATATGGATTAGAAAAACAACCCTTGTGGATGTAATAGAATTAGTATTATAGGTAGTGGGATTCCTATTGAAACCTTATTGACCTTGTTCTCTTCCTTGGTAATTGTATTGGGGTGGAGGTCTATAATTTTATGAAAGATAATATTGGTAATTTGGTGGAGTACTTGCATGAAATTGAGCTTGTTTGAGCTAATTTTGTAATGATTAAATCATTTCATATTTGTCTATAGTATTATCCACCTTCTTGGGAGTGGTTTTAGACTTAGCATTGGTATTGGGAACTTGTGCTATACTTGAAGCTTCAATTGGACTATGAGATAATAAAGGCATGGAAACTCTTGGGGGTAATTTACCAACTTTTATAAAACTATTCTCAGCTTCAATAACTATCCCATATGCATTTGATAGAGTAAATCCTCCCATTGACTACAACATTACTACCACATAAGTACCCATGTCTTTAAAGTAAGTGGGGAATACAAAGCTTGGAGGAGGCCTCATGATAGGTGGAAATCTATACCATGTCCTTTGAAACCTTTCACTAAAATACCCCATAGATTCATTAGGACCTATCCTTACCACATTCAATTGATGGATTAGTGAAATGTGGTCACTCTTATTCTCAAACCTATTAACCAACAACTCTCCAAATCTATCCCAATTAGTAATGCAACCACCTCCCAATATCCTATACCAATCAAGTAGTCTAATAGCTATGTTAACTTGAGTGATATTGCAGAAGTTATAAAAATTTGAGATGTCCCTAATGTGCTCAGATGGGGTAATATGACCTTCTCAATTGAGGCTAGGAAGACTTTAGGTAGCATTAGGAGGAATAAGATCATATGCAAAAAGATTAATTGGATTTTAGGTGTTGAAGGTTGGGAAAGGATGTTTCTTATTATTACACATCTCTTCTTCCTCCTCTTGATCTCTTATCTCCTCAACTTCTCCCGCTTCTTCTTTAAAACCTTTTTGTTCAAGATCTTGTTCCTCAAGAGGATTTTTAGGTAGAGGGACTTGACTAAACGCTCTACTAGAAGATGATCTAGTGAGGTCCATGAAGTATAACATGAAGAACTCGGTCTACAACTAGAGATTCTCACCTTTTAGAGTTACCAAATGTTTGATTAGAAACACTTCTATAACCTTGGGCCTGTCAAGACCAACATTCACCTTGACATGGAAATAATTGGGACCAGTTGTCTCATAGGGTATGCTAGAACTATTGTCATCAAATTATGTACCCTAGGACACTCTATGAAGCTCTTACATTTTGATGTAACATTGAATCATATCTCAAGTTGTGGGAAAACTTGTAAGAGAGATGAATCTCTAGATTATGAGGGCTAGTTCCCTAGATTCTTATTTAAGATCTTATCAGCTAAACGAATGATTAACATGGAAAAGGGTTAGAATATTTACATGAAATGGAAACTACACTAAAGAGGTGATACACAAAAACATATCCCATATACTATCACACTCTTACTAAGCAACAAGGCTATCCAAGACAAATTTTACGCATTAAATGACTCTAACATAATTGCTTCAATATGAAGGTAGCATACATAGGACAATCAACAAGATAACTGACCTAGGGGTAGATTGAATACCATAGAGACAATTAATTGATTGAATAAGAGCCTAGCATAATCAACACACTTCACTTGACCTACTAATATCAAAATTCTTGCTTAAACATGAAGGATAAAGAGGATAAAGATGATACTATCACTTAGCTCCACTATTCATTACTCACACACTTAGAAAAATATGTAAAAAAAAAAATAGTCTTGTATTAAATTTTCAAAGACAAAATTCAATGTCATACTATTAGGAATTTGCCATACTAGTTGTGGTCTCCTTTACAATAGCCAAAATGGCTCATATTTATAGAACTTAGAAGAAGAGAGAGAAGAGAATTTGAAGAGGCACAAGGACAAGTGTCCAAAGGTGAAAATAAGTTACAATACATGAAAGTGAGGTGGAAAATGACTCATTAAAATTATTTACACATCATTCCTTCCCAATTTACCCTCTTCTCCAAATGTGGCATAACAATCTTCTCAATCACTCTCTTGTGAAACTGCCTTCATCATGGGCTTTCTTGGGCATTCCAAAGCAAATTATGGAAAAGTGTCTTATGTGTGCTAAGGAGAGGGAGTTAAAAATATGTATCCACCTACATTGGTATTTTTATTAATCATGGATATTCTCTTATACAAGCCCAATCATCACTTACAATCATGATCACTCTCCAACAAGCTTGTCTTGACACAAGGCACTATGATATTTCAATTCTTCCTAATTGATTCATACCAAGGGTCTCATGAAAAATGGTAGGAAACTTCATACACTTTGCACCATTATTCATACCTTAAAATGCCTTTAAATTTAAGTTTCCATGTTCTTCACTATGTCATTTGAGATGTCACTTTAGACTAGCTAAAGTGAGAAACCTATCATGGATACTTTTGAGTATTTTCAAGATCTAAATATGGCACAGGGAGTTGTTTTAAGTCTTAATCTTCCCTCCCAAGTGATTGGTATCCACTGATCACCTTTAGGACCTACAAAACACAAGAAAATATCAAATAAACCTTATGATTACATGACTTGTATAAATTATATATAATAAAATTTCATTTATTTGATCCTTATGAATTTTTCAACAACTTTTATTTTACACTCACGGTCAAATTTGTCTATTTGGATACACTTCTAGCCTCATTTCTCCCATCGGTTCATAAGACAATGTTTTCAAGGGTTTCAAAGTGACTAGCCCTATTAACATTTTTTCATGAAGGATACACATTATAAATGTTTCCAAATTAAACCTAGGGTTCCTAAAGGACCCTCTCCATCTTCCCTAAACACCTCCATGTCACAATGCATAATCTCATGAAAGTTTTGAGCTTTTCAGCTTGACCACTCAAGCCATTTCCATTCATTTTGTGAGGGTTTAGGAGCTTCCGAGTAAAGATATGTATTTTTTATGATTATATTGTCTAATGGAGGTTTATAAACCTTTTTTTATCCCCATTTACCTATTTAAATCATTATAATGGCTCTCCAAGATCTAAAAATGAAAATGACTACCTCTTTAAAACTAGGTCCATACCTTGCCAATGGGTCTACCTGCACCTTTGAGCCAAATGACTATTATTTACACATACCATGAAATTATGTAGATTTAACACATAATAATTATACCCATTGAGGTTATCCAAAACATTACAAGGCTTAGAAAAGGCTAGAACTTTAAATGACCCCTTATGCCTATTCCTTTCCTTACCCTGATGACTACAAATCTTCTTGCGTAGGGTGCCTTGTTTGCCCTCAAACATTATAGGTTTATTTTTCATGTCTTCACATGGGTGTTACAGATATAAAAATCATCCTTTTATCACCCTTTTCATTCTATTCACCTATTTTTCCCATTTTCATGTAGTGGTAAGGTCTAAACAAGGGGAAAAGTGCCCCTATTCTGAGATAGAATAGGGGGTATCTACCTTATTTGTTCATCAAATTTAGGTGTTGGATAGGTATATTCAAGTTTAAATAGTGATTTTTACCAAAAATTAGCTCCTATCAAGGTCAAATGACCCTCTAAAAGCCAAGATAAACTCATAGGGAAAGCTTGTATGCAAGGGTTTTAAAGAATGATTGTGTTTGGTCTAAGAGACACCCATGTTCGGTATGTTTTCATGGCATAGGATACATTTTCATATTTTATAGTAATTATTCCATGCTTGGGACTCATTTATATCATGTTTTAGGTCACTTCCACCCACCAAAAAAGGTTATTTTGTTCATTATCTGACTGAGACAGTTCTATACTTGTTATATTAAACCCTATAGGTGCCACTATTTGAACATGATATAGAATGTTTCAAAAATAACATGAATTCCATTCAATGATATATCATTCCCTAATACCTAATTTACCTCTTTCATCATACTTTTCATATTTGAGACTAAGCATAATTTTCATGAATGTGACTATCTTCTTGCCTCTACTTGTATACTTGTATGAGTCTAAGTGTTTGAAAGGTGTTTGAGAATAGTTCTAAATATATTATTTATATTTATTTTTCATTATCCCTTTTCATGACCTTCACATCATTCCTAAAAAATTCATGTCTCTTCTTATCCTCATTTGATTGTACCCTATTGATTGTGTTTCACTTCCTAGACCTGTAGGTGGCTATAGGCCATTTGAAACTTGTTTGAGGTGTGGTAGGGTCCATTGAGATTGTATTATACTCACTCATATGCCTTATTTATTTGAATGAGACATATTTTATTTTTTTTAAATACCTATACATCACAATATAGGTCACATTCCTTCCTCAATCATGCAATTGGATGTAAGGTGGTTGTTTTCAATCCCTTATACGAATAGGGAATAGACTTAGGAGATCATCACAAGCACAACCTACCATTATCATGAGATGAATGGTTTAAATTTGTCTTATCATGATAAATTTTCCAATCCATGCTTGTATTTCCCTTCAATAATCTCTCAAAATTTCAAAAGATGGTCATCCTTTACATTGTGCCTGTAGACAACACTGAAAGCTTTTAGTGGGTTTTTGGCCATTTTTAAACCTTGAAAACTCCCATCTCCACTCATATTTTGCTCTTAAAAATTGGAATAGTTGTTGTACTATATGAATACTATAATATTATCCAATTTTTATGTTTAGATCACCTTGAAATTACATTTGATGAAGTATTCAAGAATCTCCTAGGCCTCTATTTACAACTTTCAAGGATAAAGAGACCAATACAATTTGATAGTCCTTTTGAAGGAAAACTCTTCTTTGCATAGCACCTTAACCTTAATGATATGAATGATATGATTATTTGGATATTATAGAACCTAAAAATGGATTTCATTATGTGTTTCACCATTCACACCTCTATACAAACCTCCTGAAGCTCTTGTATAAGGCAACTGTGAGCTGACAAGGCAGTGAACAAGAAAACATACAATTTGCTATGAATGGGGGTTTAATAATCTCTAAAAATGGAATTTAATGAAATAAATTTATAACATTAATCCAAAAACACTAACATCGTCATGAATCCCCTTCCATGTTGAAAAAACATAGGTTACCCATCCATGGTTGCAAACTTGAGAAACAAGCATAATTGGGAAATCCCCTTCAAGGGCATTAAGGGAGGAAGTCTTGGGTGATGAAAAAATCATGGATATGGCCTATTATAACATGAAAACACTCCAAAAAAATCATACAGCTCCATGAATCTCTAAAAAAAAGAAACAAATGCAAACCTATACCCCTCTTGAATGTAATTTCATAAAAAGTTACCTAGAGTGTAAGTGATTATTAATGAAGGAGGATACACCAATATGAGAGATATTTTTATGTATTTTAATTAAATTTATATTACTATCCACTCACAAAACTATTCTTTTGAACTCCACTTGTACGACCCATAACAAATGCCTGAATTTTCTCCCTTTTAGTTTGCTAAGTGAAAATGGAGGAAAATAAGTTACAAATGAAATTTTTTATGAAATATATGAAAACCAAACATGTAAATGGCCTTTGGGGAGGTAAAGAGTCACACCACCCACTTTTTAGCTACAAGTGAGCTCAAGGAGTCCGTATAAGTGCCCAAAGGGGCCTATTATTAAGGAAAATTTGCCATTTCCTGCATATAACTAACTTTTAACTACCACCTAACTTATCCTGACATGGTTTGAGCTTCTCCACATTGATATACACCTTATTTACAAATATTTTAACTTTAAATTCCTTATAAGTCATTTAATTGAGCCATATATTGGCCAAATGACCCTTTTTGCACTTGAGACCTAGCGAGTGGCCAATTTATGACTTGAAGACACCTTGAAACCTATCAAAGACCATTTTAGGAAATTTTAAAAATAAATTGAGCCTTTGAATAAGTTTTAACATGGTTTACCAACATTTACTTTAGTTGACTAGGCCAATATAAGGAAAGTGGTCTTCAACAAGGACTAGGGGAAGGATAAGTGAGACAGATAAGACAATAGGAGACCCCATAGGACATATAAAACCTTATTCAAAAGTTTAAAATAGTAAGGGTTGATCCAAATTTTACCTTGGGTCAAATTTGGTAAATAGTACCTTCATAGACTCATCTACCAAAAGCAACCTCCCATGACTTCAACTTAATGTGGAAAACTTACTTCAAGGCACCTGTACACGCATATTTTGAGTATAAAGCAGTGAGGGTGAAAATAGACCAAGAACAAGCCTATAAGAGGTTTATTGAATTATTGAGACTTTCAAAAACAAGATAACCATGGAAAATTAGTGGAGAGGCCTTGAGAAACATATGGAACAATCAAAACCATCAAACTAAAGCAAAAAAAATTGAAAATATCTCAAATAGTGACCCCTCTTGGATGAAGAAGCATAAAAATCTGCCTAGCTTCTTAATGATGATTTATAAAGGAGAATCCATGAAACTAAAACTTATTTCCATTAAAATTAATCTAACTTAGGACCCTCTCAACCCGCAAGAACACTCTCCCAATTCCACCTATACAGACTATACCCAGTATTCCAAATTGACCTTTCTTGGCTTATAAAGGAAAAAAGGAAGAAAAAGAAGATAAAACTAATAATTTTTTACCTTTATTCTACAAACCAAGCATGTTAAGGACTGTAGGGAGGTGAAGAGGCATAATCCCACATTTTTAACTAAAGATGAACTTCACAAGTCTGTATAAGTGCCATTACAGGTTTATTTTCAAGGAGAAACTACCTCTTTCTACATGAAACTACTTCTTAAATAGACTCTAACCACTTCCTAACATATTTTTACCTCCTTCACATTATAAAATTTATTAGTGACAAATATGCCTTTTTGACAAAGCATACAAGTCATTTAATGAGCTAGAAATATGAAAAAATGACACTTTTTGCATATGAGACATGGTAAAGGACCAATTTATGACCTAAGAACAACTTAGAACATATAAATGACCACATTAAGACATTTTAAAGATAATTTGGACCTTTTACCATGTTTGATTAGGGTTAACCAGAGTTGACTTTGGTTGACTAGACAAGTACATGGAAGATGGACTTAGACCAAGGCTAGAGGAGGGATAAGTGAAATGTATAGAACAACATGAGACCCCATAAGACATATAGAAACCTTATAAAAGTTTAAATATTTAGGGGTTGACCCAATTTGACTAAAATTCAAATTTGGTCAACAATCACAATTTTACCTTAATCAACAAGAGGATCAAAATGACTAGGTGCATGTAGTCAATTAAAATTGAGTGGGATGGGTAGAATACAAAACCCCAATAATGTGTATTATGCAGTCATTTATTTAGATCATAAAAAATTAATAATTTTATAACTATAACCCTATTTTTTTAAAACTAGAGACCATAATTTCATTATAAATGTTTAACATTAATTTAGAGGGTATGTTCAAATTAGGCACATCCCTATGACTATTTTATTCAACCAGATGATATACTTGTTGATGGTTAAAATTGCACTTGTTTTTTTTAACACCAACAATGGAAAGTTTCAATAATGTGGGACATGCAACTTGAAACAAGCTCCAGATTTTTAAGAAGCTAGTCTCTTCTTTATCTTGAGTGTTGGGAGGAAAGGGATAGGAATTTAAATAGAAACACAAATGCAAAGAAAGAAAATATAACTATGGCAATGCACCTAAATTTAATTCAACCCTTAATCTAAGCACAGTGAAACTATATGTAATATTTAATTAAATTAAAGAGCGAACAAGGCATGATCAATGTAAAAGATAAAAATAATAGAAATAGAGGCTCATAGCTTAGATTGCTTTTGAAATGACACAGAAAACATCAACAAAGGCACAAAACTTAGTATCCTTATTAATTCTCTGGTCACATAAAAGGCACAGAAACATGCAAAGTTACATAAACTTTCCAACTAAAGAAAATAGAACAAAGGCAAATGATATTCCTAATCACAGCTGTAAAAGTCTAAAACTCTTGACAATAGTTTCTTGTAGAAAATTCTCTCCAATCTTCTGATGATGATTTATGCTGTTCTCTACACCCCTCTTTATAGCATTAGATTCACTTTAGATTGTCTATGCGTTCCCAATCTAATGGCCCAACTAAACTCTAACTGAACTGGAAGTGTCTAACAGAAGATATTTCTTAGATTCTGAAATGTTCTATCTTCCTACAGTTCATTCATTAAAATAGATACACAGGACGCTCCCTTCTATCAAACGAAAGAGGACACTTGGCTGATTTCCCCTATTTTACTTGAAAACCTTCTTATTATTTAGGAAGCACCATAAAATGACACTTTGTGGCTTCTGTAGCACTTACTGAAGACACACTGCATGTTTGTGTAACCTATACTCTTACTATGTCTTTGCTTAAAAGTGTTTGGTCCTTGACATTTGTCACCATCCGCTTCTCCAAAACTTAAACAACTTCTATAGAAAATGGGACCCAAAGTAGTTCTCACTTGAGAAACTTCAAAAAGGGAATAGGGACCTATGGCACTTTTTGCTTATTCTTGACAAAGGACACGTGGTGATCTCTATTGCCTTTAGCTACCTTTTGAGAAACCTGTGGAAGGTGACACGTGTCTGTCTCCATGTTGCCCTGTCTATACTATAGAAACAATTGGGCCTCATTTCATACTTACAAAAATGGTGACACTTGGCAGCTTTCGCTTTCCTTAGAACAAAACCCTAGGACCCACCACAATCTTTACTTGTCAATGAAACAAAATGAAGATAATTCAGAGGTTGACACGTGGTGGCTTCTGCTCTCTTTAGCTGGGGATACGTGGCATCTTCCATTGCTTTTAGAAAAGCATATTGAAACCTTTTATTGTTTCCACATAGTGCCTTCCGCTTGATTATAATACTTATCTTATTGAAACCTTCTACTCAAAAGAGATTTGAAACATAGATGCTGACATGAAACATGGATTTCAACATTTGTCGTGTTCTGTTGAGTTACTATGAGATGCGTGGCACATCTTGACCAAATTCTAGAAATTATGAAAGGTGCCTCAGTTGATGACACTTGGTAGCTTCCGCTCAATTTTGACATTTATACAAAATTGAGTCAAAAAGAAATTCAAGATCGATCTCTGAGTAAAAAACTACACCATCTCGAATCAAAGTGTTTAGGGACAAAAAAAATGGATCGCACGACTGTAAACCAAAATGAAATGTAGAGTATTTTTTACTCTACAGTTATTGGCAACCCTAAGGACTTTTGAGCCTACTCAAAAAAGAATCTACAACTCTTGCATGATCAAAATGACAAAAAATCACAGCTTCAGCAATGCTATTTGATAGGTGGACCACTCATCGTCAGATAACCTCTACTTATTTTTTAATTCATTGAAAGTTAAATCAAGTTTGATAATATCCTTGTGTGAAAATTTCTACAAAATTTGACCTGTATCCTTCAATTTAAATTCCATCTGGGAAATAGGAATTAACACGACTTCTACTTTAAGTACTGATCAATCATCCCTTAAATCTTGAAAAACTACCTGATCATTCTGCTTGGCCAACAACAAAGGCTTAATTTCATCGATCATCAGCACAGTGTTATCATCAAGAAAAGGAGAAGGAAGACCTAATTGCACTAGGTCTTCAATGTGTTGTTTCATTTCACTGATTCCTTCTTTCATTACATCAAGAAGCTCTCTATAATTGATTGTGGTAGAATTGCAATTGAGAACCTCATTCACTCGCTTAGCAGTGACCATCAAGTCATTAATTCTTGTTGCTAACAACATTCCATCCATTACATCATAAAGCTTTTGTAGCAACATTTTGGAGTCCAAAACTATCCCAGAAATAGTATACAGAGTGTCTTCAACTGAAGTCTCCACCTTTTCACACAATTTATATGCATTTAGCAAAAAGGTTAGAGAGGACCTGAGTTGAATAATCTCTGAAGAGATTCTTTTCCACATTGATTCATAAAGCTCCTTCACCAAATTTAACACTCCTACATTCTTTGGCCTATTAGCTAGCTCTAGTGTCAATTGTTTTGCTCTTTGTTGCTTGGCTTGAAATTGGGCTTGTATAGCAGCAGTATTATTCTATTCATTTAGCAGCTTCTATTATAATTGAGTAACCTAGAGCAAGCTTTCCTCACATTTTTATTGTAATGCTACTTTTTCTCACCTTAGGGTCATCACTACATCTTTTACCTACATTATCCTTGCTTTTAAGGAATAATTTTGGGCCTAGATCACCAGGTGAGTCTGAAGAGAAATAATATCTTACAACTATTTATATAGACTCTCTATTTCATTATCTTTTCTATTGATTTCTATGGTCAAACTGCTATAGTTTACCTTCTCTTTAGCTAGATCAACCTCCATCTTCTATAGCTTCCTTGATATTTTCAAGTTATCTTCAACAACTGCAGAAGTGGATTCATTTAGAATCTCGACCCTATCTTGTGGTCTGAATAGGGACATGTTTATGGCCACTGCATTCATTATGTATCTTCTGGCTGCATCTGCTCACTTGTCTTGATTATATTTGGTGACAAATAAGTCACCATTAGTTTCTGCTAAATTGGGTCAAATTGTGACCTTAGATGTGGTGTATCCAAGGCCTTATTATATTTGATCCTCTTTTTCTCTCTTTGGGCTTCCCTCACCTTCCTAGCAGCATCTACTTGAGTTTGGAAGGTAGAAGGAGAGGCAATGTGCCCACTCGCAAAAGGATGACCCTATGGCAAACCATATGGAATAGCCAATTGTTGGCTATGGGCAATCTGAGGAGGTAATTTCTTACGAATAGAGGGAGAAAAGTGAGGCAATGATAAAGCTTGCATAGGGATAGATGGGGCAAAGTGAGAAATGGGCACAACAAAGGTGGCAAGGGATGTCATTTGGCCAAAAGGAATCATCATTCCTATTGGAGAAGAGAGAGATTGAGAAGAAGGAGAAATAATACCTACCTGAGGAGTCACCCTAGTACTTTGTAGTTGGTGTTGTGAGGGTTTTGCCATCTCCTCTGACTCAAGTTGAAACCTCAGCCTTTTGTGTTTCCATGGTGTTTCTTCTTTTGGATATGCTTCTTTTTCTCCAACATCTACCACTACTATTAGTGGTGCTTGTGCAAAACTGGGAACTTCAATGACTAATGCTAATGGGGAAGATTTTTGTGGTGAAGATACCACACTCTTTTGATTTTCCATGATGCTAAGAGATTGGGGCCAAATAGTCACAATGATTAGAGCTTCAATTTGCTTTGGGGCTTGTGATTCCTAGTTGGATCCTACTCTAGCTTTCGGCTCTACACCCTGTGTCAGTAATTGCTTGTGTTAGGGCTAGATACAGGGGACAAATGGTACTCATCCTAGAGTTCCTCCCATTTCTCATATGAGTCCACATTCCCAAAAGAGTGAGTTATTTGACAAATTTCTTTCCTATATTTCCAATAGGCTTCTATTTTCTCAGCGTCCTAGTCTTTATTCTTTAGTTTCCTTTGTAAACCATAAGTCATTCTAATTTTTGGGTCAAAATCTCTTTGCTTAACAAAGAAGGTTTCCCATGGTCTGTTTTGTTGAAGAGGCAAATCCGTCAATTCAACATAAAACTCAGGAATATCTTCCCTAGGATTTTTCTTATTTTCCCAAAAGGGGTGGCCCTCATGTGCAATTCTAGCTGAAACCCTACTAGTTCTGATCCATGAAGCTAAGAAACCATTTGGGTTATATACCCATTTATCTTTGATTAGAAGGAAACCCAAGAAAGCTAGCTTTTTAAGCAACACAATTTCAGCATCTCTGGCCTCTAGTGTCATGTTGTTTGTCATCCATGGGAGGTCATATATTTTCTTCTTCCTCTTCCTAGAGCCATATTCATTATCTACCATTGACACCTACCTAGTGACCTCTAAGAATGCTAACCTAAGAGTCAAAATCTTAGGTAACAACACTGGTTCCCCACAAAAACCATGGACTCTAATAATTGCATGGTGGGATACCAAAAAGAAATCACAAGGAATTGGGAAACTAGCCATAAGGTTTGAAACACTTGGAAATAGTCTATTTATAACTAGTTTTGGGCTTAGGTGACAAAAAGCAGGGGCAACAAAAATTCTCAGAATTCATATGGGTCACTAGTTTTAGACAAAATATGTGTCTATGCAGACACAAGGGTAGTCCTCTGTGGACTGAAACTTGGATCATACATATTTAAATGCATGTGCTAGGAAAATATGCTAGAGATCTGATACAACATAAGGTGAAACAAATAAGAGAAATACCTGAAAATCCCTTTGGCTCTGAACTGGGCAAGTTGTTCCACCATAGAATATGTAATATGCTCAGAGAAATCAAGTTGATACTCTTGAGTCTTATCAATAGTTTTCAATCTGAAGAGGATAGCCATTTGTTCCTCATAGATGGTTATATCATCTTTCATTCTAAAAATGAAAGCTATAATGGAGAGTGCATCTTGACTCGCTTATGCAAATTATGCTCTTGTTGTAGGTAGTGTCGACACAATTGTATCATCATCACCTAATTGCAGCTTTATTTTTAGAAATCTCAATTGAGTATTGACATTTGCCCATGTTTTATGAATCTTAGCAATGGTAGGAAATGTGGTAGTCTTGTCATAGTATAGGGCCAACATATCTCTGATATCATGTGGTGTAATTTGTACTATAAATTGACCCTATTGTATGGTAATTGAAGGTGCATGAAACAATCTAACACATATTTTAACTAAATTAGGGCATGGATGCACAGCTAGGATAATGAACTGTGTCAGTTGAGAAGTCCATACTCTCATTGCAAATGTCTCATATTGTCCCACCTTGGCCCTCTGAAGACAACTTTGATGTGCCCCTTCTCTGAGAGTTTTGCTAGTATTTCTTTGAAGAATTGGATCCATGACTCCATCTGCATAATCTTTTATCTTTGTTGGGTCGCTTGCCTAACCAACTTCAGGGACTCTGGTCTGTGGGTAAGTCTTAATGGTTGCACAAGGGCTGAAGAATATGATTTGCTTGTAAGAAACTTATCAAGGGATTCATAAATCCCAGAACCTTGTTGTGAAGACTGTGCTCCCTCCATATCTATATCTATTCTTGGAAAATGGCAAACTATGGTAGCTAGTATGAATCTTTTACAAAATAGAAAGCACTTTCTCTTAAGCAGGTTTACTAGGAACTAAAAATGCAAGTAGCAAGAATTTTCTCGCAGATGCAAGAATGTTTGAGAAACTGTAAGCTTTAACTCTTGATATGAGGTATTTATTGACCCATCAAGTCTCAAAATGGCATTAAACTCATATAATCGTTAGCAAATCTTACTAAATCTTCATAGAGCAGCAAGTTAGATAGGACATGTAAGTGGTTGCGTGAGGTACCCTAGGGAATTTTAAAGATTTGGGAGATGTTAAAAGCATCAAGCATCTTGAAAATTTTGAAAAAGGCTCTGAGCTATGACTACGTGTTCAAAGAACACTTATTTAAAAGAAGAGCGGGAAAACAAAATGGGAAAACAAAAGCAACTAGGAAAGGGAAACTATCTAACTAGAATACATTAGAGACATCTTTTCCCTCCTCCTAGATCAAAATAATAATTTCTAAAGTCTCCTTCATGGAAAAATGACTTATGTTGCCAGACAAGTGGCTGAATAGGGTGAAGTTCTGGTGACTTGCTCATTTTGTATGACACCTTGATTGCTCTACATTTGAGTGGATCAAAGTCAAACATGCTTTCAATATATACATACTTTTCTCATTCTCAAAAACTTGTTGAATGTCATTTCTTCATACTAGCATTTATCATCAAGAAATCTATGGTTATTTGCTCATCACCATAAGCCCTTTGATATATATCATTGATTAGCTTATCTCCTTCTGCCTCAAACTCAGATTCTATTTCATGATCATCCTCTTTAATGACTTTAAAAATATTATCTTTAAAATCACCAACCTCTTGAAAGGATAATTCTGAAAGTTTGCAATAATTTTGCATATTTATTTGAGTCTTAACGCTATCTTGTTCATCCGTAACTAGCTCACAGCCTCCTTAAAGAATAGTATAACCTGCCCCAATGACTTCAAACAAGTCATTCAAATCATCATTGGGGAAGTATTCATGTTCCTTCATATCATCTTCTAAAGTGCAAAGAAAATCAGAGATTATCTCTTTCTCATTAGAGATTAAGGCATCAGCTTGTGACTTCCAACTCAGTATTTGGAATTCATGTTGAGAGACTTGAGGATTGATAGAAAATGTATCTTTTGGCATTTCTTCCCTCAAAACATTTGGGATTTCATGATCTTCATCAAATATGACATAATTTCCTAGACTAATAGAGTCATAATTTCCATACTGATCATTTTGCATTAAAGCAAATAAATGATTATTTTCCTCTTCTTGATCATGTTCAGTCCAGTCACCTAACTCCTCAACAAAAAAACTTTCTTCTTTATTCAACATAGCATGAGCTGCCTCTAATTTTGAGGTTGGTTCATTGGTGATGTGATCCTTATATAGTGGCTCAGATAATATCTTCATCTTTGAACCATACTTGGTTCTTAAGATAAGGTGAGACCAATCGAGGGACATATATCCTCCTATCTTGGCTGTAAAGTCTCTGGATAAACATAGGCCAAAAATAGGAGGTATATCTATGACTACTACATCTTGATTGACAATTATATTGGGACAAGTATATAATTGTAATGGGAGTTGTTTAATTCTCCATATTATTTGTACTGATTTGCCATCTAGCTACATAACTCCTTTAGTGAGTGGCTCATACTTTATTTTTAAAGCATCAACTATTTGCTTAGGCATTACTATAGTACTAGCCCCTGAATCTATCAATGCATTATGCAAGAGATTCTTTCCAACTATCAGATTCAAATAGAAATGCTCTAGTTTGGATTTACTTACCTCTTCTGCATTGTTCACAAAAGCTATTGTCTTCAGAGGAATTGTATCTTTGAGATTTTCTTTATTTGCAAGTCCTTCTTTGGTGCCATTATGTTTAGGCACTGCTTGGCCTTGTAGGGCTTCTTGTAACAGCATCTTTTGTTCAATAATAGCTAGTATGTGCCATATTGATACTTGTGCTAGAGTCCTCTTCAATTATTCCACCACATTCATTGGTCTTAATGCTTGAGTTCTTTGAAAATAATGATATCTTGCCTTTTCTTGAACTTGTGTAGGAATCACTTGGTTCTGCACTGACTGAGGCACTTCTTGTCTGACAGCAATGTTTCTTTGACTTTGAAATGGAGGATTCTCCATAACTTGACTACTTACAACTTCAGGCTATTCCATCATGCTTCTCTTTGATCTAGTATAGTAGTCTGATTGCACCACTAGTTTCTTGGAAGTAGAAGCTTCATTCAAGAATGCTAATTCTTCATCTTCAAACCATGAAAACAAAGCATGTTTAGGGGCTATTTCTTCTTCTTTTTACAAAGACATTCCTTGCATTTGAGCCATCAGGACAAAATTTTGCATACCAAAAGACTGATAAGTTTATGCATCTGAAAACTGGAAAATTATCCATCCATTCTTCTTTGCTCTGCTACCTTTTGTTGTAGATTACCCATGGGACAATCTCTAGGTGTATGAGCATTATTACAAGGGAAACACCAGGCATTGGTGTTGTCTACATAATTATTTTTCCCTTGAACAATTTCTCTATTTGAATTGGGGGGAACAATCTGTGAGAGTGTAGGGACTGCAACTAATTGGTTTGTTGGCTAAGAGCTATTTTGCCTTTGATGAACCTAATATTGGTTTAGTTGTGATAGAAATTTATTTCCTTGATAGCCTAGATATTGAGGTCTGGGGTAAGGGTTTTTTCATTTCTTTATGTTAATCAACTCATTAGAAAATGTCCTTAAGATATTCTTGATATCATCTATCTCAGATGACTGAGCAGAGACAAGTTCTTTAGCAGGTGGTTGAGGATATTGATACATAGACACAGGTGGGGATATGGATTTAGGGGCTTCTTGAGGTAATGGCAAGGTAATTTTTAGAAACATGGGCATGGGGGGCCTTGAGGGCACCTTTCTAGCATCTATTAAATTTTTTTTAGCTTTGACTGCATAGTCATAAGCCTCTGATAGAGTTTGACCTCCAAGTGACTAAATCATAATATATATATCTGAATTTAAAGCCTTAAGATAAAACACTATAGCCATACCTCGTAATGGTCTAGCTATAGTAGGAATCCTTTCCCAAGTATTTTGAAATCTAGAATTGAAGTCAGTCATTGCTTCTTGTGGTGCTCTTTGAATAGTAATCAATTGTTGCAATAGAGAAGATTTATCACCCTTTTCTTACAATCTTTCAAAGAAAAGATCTCCAAGTTGATCCCATGTAGATATTGTATTTGGGGTCAAAGATCTATACCATTCCAAAGCCTTTCCTTTAAAAGAAGCTGCTAATAATCTTATAGCCACATTCTGTTGTGTGACAACATGTATAACACAAACATCAGATACATCTTGAAGATGCTCTTCAGGTGTTTTGAAATCTTTCCCATTGAATTTGGGTAGATCCTTCAAGGCATTTACTAGGATAGGATTCCAAGTGGCTGGTGGTATTGGGAGAATCAAAGGACTACCAATGTTCCAACTTGCATAATTCCTTGGGGGTATAGGGGCTCCCATATTTACTCTTGGTATTGGTATAAATTGATTGACTTTTCTTCTTGGACTAGTTACCAAAGGTGGCAAAAGAATACCTATATTTATAGCAGATTGAGATCTAGTTACTAGTCCACAGCTCTGACTCCTTGTAGCTCTCTAGTTCATATGGTCTTGAAAGAAACTTCAAGATGGTGTCCCACTGGGTGTGCCAAAAATTATTGATGGCTAAAATCATGCTTGTTTTTTTAACACCAACAATGGGAAGTTTCAAGAATGTGGGACATGCAACTTGTAATGACCTCCAGATTTTGAAGAAGTTGGTCTCTTCTTTATCTTGAGTGTTGGGAGGAAAGGGATAGGAATTTAAACAGAAACATAAATGCAAAGAAAGAAAATCTAACTACAGCAATGCACTTGAATGTAATTTGACCCTTAATCTAAGCACAGTGAAACTATATATAAGATTCAATTACATTAAAGAGAGAATAAGGCATGATCAATGTAAAAGATAGAAACAATAGAAACAGAGGCTCATAGCTTAGACTACTTTTACAATGACACACAAAACATCAACAAAGGCAAAAAACTCAATCTCCTTATTAATTCTCTAGTCACATAAAAGGCACAAAAACATGCATAGTTACATAAACTTTCCAACTAAAGACAATAGAACAAAGGCAAATGATATTCCTGATCACAACTCTAAAAGTCTAAAACTCTTGACAATAGTTTCTTGTAGAAAATTCTCTCTAATATTTTGATGATGATTTTTGGTGATCTCTACACCCCTCTTTATAGCATTGGATTCACTCCAAATTGTTTGTGTTCCCAATCTAATGGCCCAACTAAACTCTAACTAAACTAGAAGTGTCTAACAGAAGATATTTCTTAGATTCTAAAATGTTCTATCTTCCTATAGTTCATTCACTGAAACAGATACACAAGATGCTTCCTTCTATCAAATAGAGAGGACACTTGGCTGATTTCCCCTATTTTACTTGAAAACCTTCTTATTATTTAGGAAGCACTTGAAAATGACATTTGACAGCTTCTGCAGCACTTACTGAAGACACACAACACATTTCGCATAACCTATACTCTTACTATGTCTTCTCTTAGAAGTGTTCAGTCCTTGACATTTTTCACCATTTACTTCTCCAAAACTTAAACAACTTCTATATAAAATGGGACCCAAAGCAGTTCTCACCTGAGCAACTTCAAAAAGGGAATAGGGACCTATGGCACTTTCCACTTATTCTTTACATAGGGCACATGGTGATCTCTGCTACCTTTTGAGAAACCTATGGAAGGTGACACGTGTCCATCTCCACATTTTCCTATCTATACTATAGAAACAATTAGACCTCATTTCATACTTACACAGATGGTGACACTTGGCAGCTTTCACTTGCCTCAAAACAAAACCTTAGGACCCACCATAGTCTTTACTTGTTAATGAAACAAAATGAAGATAATTCAGAGGTTGACACGTG